>JANAVB010019999.1:6638973-7178973 GCA_029216955.1 Iris pallida
TCCCGAGATTGATTACCAGAGATACCGGATTCCCTGATACTTGCTGGATATGGTTGGTTGTGTCACATTATTCTTCTTCTATATGTGTCATAGGATTTGTCGTCTAAATATAGGTCAGAACAGTAAGTTTTGGATGCAACTTATTGATTCTTGAGAGTTGAGGACAATTACTACTTGCGCGGGCCATGCTGTGCACTACACTCTATATTATGTATCTATATTTATTTGGAGAGGAGCCATGTTTCCTAAGTTACAGCCTCTCATAGTTACCATTGAGACTCCGACACAAAGCTACGACTATATGTACGCCAGACCCGGATGTCTTTTACTTTGGAGATGTCTGCACTTGAGAATGTTGTCCTCAAAGCGTCATGTCAGTTTGGTTTAGTTATCCCGAGATATTTTATTTACTGCACTTTAGCTTGTCTATTATGTGCCTTGCTATGTCCCCTGAGGACCTAGTTATTCTCCATATATAGCTGACAAGATCTTTCCTGAAGAGTACGGACTGGGAGACTATTCTTCTTTTGCACCAGCTGAGGAAGACGAGGTTGATCCGGAGTAGTTCTTCATTTATTGCTATATTTATTTTATGTCAGAGCTGAGGACTTGTAGTGATTTCTTTTAAATTTTTATCTAAGACTTGTATCATTCATTCATTTTGCTGAGACTTGTATCATTAGGTTTTCCATGTGACTATTTTACTTTTATTTGACATTATTCTTCAGCACGATGATGTCATATTTCTTGTTGCTTCATATTCGTATCTATAAATGTGTTTAGATGCCTGTGACTGCCATGATTATGATTATATTTTACAGCTTAAGATACTTTCCATTTGGTCCATTAAATTAGGTATACCTATGGAGTGTGTCTGCTAGCATGCTATGTGTTCTAGTCCTTATGGATTTTAGGACTGGACATGACAACTGGGTTGGTTCCACTTACGATGATGCAAGACGAAGTTATATGGGTCTACCCCAATCTCGCCTCAGACTTGATACAACCAACAGTGCGTCCTGCCAACAAGTCCAACGAAAAGAGGCCCAAGTCTTATCACATGGTCTCTGCCTCGACTGACAAAGCTATGGTAGGCAAGACTAGGTCAGGTCAGACCTACCAGCGGGATGGCGATCCAACTTTGGAGGAAAATGCACCTCCACCCACCACGCCTACTACGACAGCTATTCCTGAAGAAGGTCCGTCCCAGGCTCCTGTGACGGACAAATAAAAGTAGAAGGAGACTCACTTTGACAAACCCCTAAAGAAAGATTTTACAGTAGACACTACAAAAATTTGTCAGATAGCGACGTTCCAAAATGTCGCTAATCTCGGCCAAAACATCACTAACCTAAATTAGCGACGTTTTCAGTGACGTTTTGGAAACGATGGAAAAAAATGAGTCGCTAATCGAGAAAATGTCGCAAAACGTCGCTATGGCGACGTTAGTTAGCAACGATGATAACGTTCCTAATTAGCGACATCATTTGCGACGTTCTCACGTGGTCGCTAATTACCGACGCAATTTACGACGTTATTATGTGGTCGCCGTTTAGCGACACTTTTACGACGTGGCGACTACGTGCTGACATCAGATTCGGTGCCACGTGTTGCCACGTCAACAATTTAGCGACGCTTTTAGCGACATTCATTAACGTCGCAAAACTTTAGCGACGCTTATTAACGTCGCTAAAAATGTCGCTAAGTTAAAAAAATATAAAAAAATAGAATCCAGAATACAAATGGAGCTGGAGCTTGAGCCAAAATACAGAATCCAAAATACAAAATATAGAATCCAATCCCTGGGTTCACCGACCCCCTCGATGGAATACTCAACACCAACACACACAATACATTCCAGAATATACCAAAAATATAAAGAAAAAATAATATCCTCAATGAACAAAGTCAATAATATCCTCAACGAACAAAGTCAATATCCTCAAATACGTACAAAGTCAATATCCTCAACGAACAAAGTGAATATCCCCAAATACGTACAAAGTTAAAAATATAGTACAGTCCGAAAATGCAAAAACAAAACTACTGATCGTCTGGAGCTAGAGCTGGAGCTGGACCTGGACCCGGAGCTAGAGCCGGAGCTGGAGGAGGAGCGGAGCCTTATGAATACATAATTCTCGAAATGCAACAGTAACTAACCTCTCCATGAATACGTGGCAATCGTGGCTCTTCATTCCGGTCAGTTTACACTCCTTTATGTCGACACACCTTCTTAGATTGGAGACGTATCCGTCCGGAAATTTCAAGTCCTGGATCCATCTACAAAGTCTCACTTTGTCCTTCTTGTCCAGCGAGTAGATTATCTTAGGCCGCAAAAGCTTTCTCTTTCCATTGTCTATCATGTGCAATGTAGGGCGTCTGCATATTTCGGCTAAGTCCAATCTAGACTTCTGATTGTCTTTTGTCTTTCCCTTGACGTCCATTACAATATTAATTATGTTATCAAATACGTTCTTCTCGATAGGCATGACGTCAAGGTTATGTCTAATCAGATTTGTGCTCCAATATGGCAGATCCCAGAATATACTCCTTTTGGTCGAGTTATGATCTTCGCCAAATCCCTCGCAACGGTGGCTCGTTTTAGGATCTTCAATAATGCTTGGGATTTCTTTTACTTGCTCCCATGTGTCCTCTCCGGACCACATTGGCGGTGGATCGCCCTTCTCTATAGCTCCGACACGGAAAGCAGTTCTGTTCCTATGGTACGGATGGTCTTTCGCCAAGAACTGCCGATGATAATCAAAGAAGCATGGCTTTTCTCCGTGTCTCAAACGAAAAGCCTTAGTGTGGTCCATGCAATATGGACATGATAGTCGACCATGAGTGCTCCATCCAGATAACATTCTATAAGTCGAAAAGTCGTTGATTGTCCACATTAGTGTTGCCCGCATCTAAAAATTCTATTTTTTTGAAGCATCATACGTTTACGCCCCTGTTTCCTATAGCTGCTTCAGCTCATCTATCAACGGCTGTAAGTACACGTCGATGTTCCTCTTCGGGTTGTTCGGACCGGAGATGATAATAGTTAAGAACATGTAAGGTGTCTTCATGCACATCCAAGGCGGCAGGTTGTACGGAGTGAGGATTACCGGCCATCATGAATATTGGGAGCGTGAAAGACCAAATGGGGTAACCATCAGAGCAGAGCCTCAACCTTACATTACACGCATCAGAAGCAAAATTAGGATATGTTTGATCGAAGTGCTTCCACGCTTCTCCATCAAATGGGTGATCCAACACTCCTTCGGTCTGTTGTCGCTTGTGCCAACTCATATTTTTGGCAGTCTCTTTCTACATGAACAACCTCTGCAACCGCGGCGTCAACGGCAAGTAATGCATTGAAGCAGTCGGTCTTCTAGACTTGCCTGCAGCAGTTGGCTTGTAGCGATCAGCACCGCAGAATCCGTACACTTTTGCATTCTTGTGATCTTTGTAGTAAAGCATGCATCCGTTCTGACAGCAATCGATCTTGTCGTATCCCATCCAGAGGGATCTCACCATCCTCTTAGAGCGGTAGAATTCTTTCGGTAACTTGGCACCCTCCGGCAAGATATCGGTAATCAACTCGAGCACTCTATTGTAGAATTCTTACGACATGTTAAAGTCAGACTTTATGCTCAAGAGCCGAGTGATCACCTCTAACGATGAATGGTCCTCACAGCCAGGGTACAAAGGAGTCCTTGCATTCTCCAGCAACTCCATGAACTTTGCGGCATCGGCATTCGGTGCCTCCTTAGCTGCGTCACGATAGTATGGATCGAAACTAGGCTCCGCAGTGTCGAAGACCATGTTCACGTACTCGTTGTCGACACCAGTTCGGTTGTGGACATTCATATAAGGCTCCACATAAGGCTCAACATAAGGCTCCACATAAGGATCCGCTTGGAATGCTAAAGGTACAAGCTCTCCGTGTGCGGTCCATTGGCAGTAATGCGGAAGGAAACCCTTTGTGTATAAGTGATACGTCACATCCAATTCTGGTTGAAACTTTATGTTATGACATTTTGCAAACGGGCACTTAATTTTCATACCGTCCATGGATTGAGGAAACGCCTTCGCGAATTGAAGGAATTGTTCTACTCCGACGATGTATTCATCTCGCACACCATACCTGTCATCTCAAATGCGATTGTACATCCACGAATGGTCTAACAGATACATGGATATAGCCATTTCTAGATATCTGCAAATATTAATAAACGTCAAAACTAAAATGAATATACTACATACTACATACATACATATATACTGCGAGCCCCCTAGGGGCCCCACCCCGAGCAGCCGACCCCCCAACCCCACGAGCAGCAAGAAGGTCCTAACCCGACGTACAATCGTGACTCGGGACCATTCCTATGAGTATTGGGATCAAGGAAAATAGACGCCGGCATTAACCAACCAACAAAACTACGTGTTACAAATATCTGGCACTATCGGTGGTTTCGAATCGGAGTATCAGATTTTTCGGTGTCGGAAAACAAATAATTATTACTAAATTATCAGATTTTTCGGCACTATCGGTGCCCCTGACCCAGCCCCCTGCACCTCACCCCCTCTACACCACCCCTAACCCTAACCCGAACCATATCCCTAACCCCTCCCCCACCAGCCACCCTCCCCTCCCCAGCCCTCCTCACCCCCCTACTCCCCTCCCCCACCAACCACCCCTAATCCTAACCCAAACCCTTACCATAACCCTCCCCTCCCCCCAACTCCCCCGCCCTCACCCCCCAGCCACCCTCACCCTCCCGCCCCTCCCTCCCACACACCCATCCCTAACCTGAACCCTAACCCTTCCCTCTCCCCAGCCCCCCTCCTCACCCCAGCCGCCCTCACCCCCCCTGCCCCACCCCCAGCCACCCCTAACTATTCCTCACCCCCAACCACCCGCACCCTCCACCTGCCCCTCCCCCCGAGCCACTAGCACCCCCCAACCACCAACAACCAAAATAGAGAGAGAAAGAGGGAGTCACATACCGGAGAAGGAGGAGTGTCGCCGGAGAGAGTGAGAGTCGCCGGAGGGAGTGAGAACGCCGGAGAGAGTGAGAGCGCCGGAGAGAGTGAGAGTGAGAGCGTCGGAGGAAGAGAGTGAGAGAGTAAAATGGGGGGAAATGAATCGGGGCGGGGGGGAGGGAATTTAATTTAATTAAAATTTAGCGACGTTCGTACTAACGTCGCTAAATTAGTCGCTATTAGTGACGTCATAGCGACGTTTTGCGACGACTAGCTCATGTAACTAATATACATCGTTGTCACATCGCTATTTTCGTCGCTATTAGCGACTGTTAGCGACGTTTCAACTATACGTTGCTAATGTCCATAATTTAGCGACGTTTTACGAACGTCGCTAAATTTACGTCGCTAATTGAGCAGATTTTAGTAGTGAGGGTTGAACAAACCGTCCAACTTTGACATGTTGGTGTAGCTTGCCAATACAACCGCGAGATTGTCACTCTTCGGGCTTCTTCGTCTCTCCAAAGAGACCATATAGTGCCCCACCCCACTCAGTTCAACTGGAGGAACAGAAACGCAATGATGTTTGAACGTGGCTATGCAATGGATTGCTCGAAGTTTTGCTCAGTTAAGGCAACTCCTTGTTTAGATGGGTGGCTTCGATGAGCTTGCCTCTGCTTGGCCTTCACACTAATAAATTGGATGCTTTCAATTGCACTGAGTAGGTATGCTAATAAAAGAGATGAATTCACATAGCTAAGAAAATAATCCTATTGTGTCAAATGTGTATAGAACAAGGAATGATTAACTTGTTGCTTAGATATCGTTCTACGGTGGCTTTCAAAAGTTAGCACTCGGTCCTTCGATCCTACGGTTTGGGTAAAGAAGTGATGACTTGTACAAAGTAGGTCGCATTTATTCTGGTACATAGACTATCGATTTGCGATCATAGTATAGATGTTTCGACAGTCGTATTGCTTATCATAGGATGTGCGCCCCACAAATTCAATAAGAGCTACGTAGTTTCTGGCATGTATTAAGGAACTCAAAGTACATGGTTGTTCAAGTTGATTCAAGTGTGTCCCCATGATCTCATAGTTTGTCATGTAGAGTATGACATGGTCTATGGCACTTATGGAACAATTTTGTTCAACTTAAGTAGGAAGGCTATACAGTAGCCGTTTTATGGGTTTCAATCATAGAAAATTCATGTGACCATTTTTTGCCGAGGCGGTCTTTCGTTTGTGTTGGCCCATTGGTCATGGTCAAACCTGATTTTAATAATTGATCAAACTCTGTCTCGATATAAATGCGAGCCAATTCAGATGTTTACTAACAACGTTTTGGACATTGATCAAAGATGGATATCTACTCTGTTCAAGACCGAAGCTGTTTGCCACTCAGAATGTATTTCCTTCAAAGTAATGTAATTTTTTATTTTATTGAGTCTAGGAATACATTGTACACCAAGTCGTACTGGCAAATAGGCTATCCGAAAACATTTTTCAAAACTGGCCTATCTTTTCAAAAAGACCTATGTTTTTGAAAAACATCTATTTTTACAAAAAGCTTCTGAAGGACTTTTTCAAAAAGCTAAAATTATTTTTCACAAAATCAACTGACCATACCCTGACAGAACTTGGTCAGAGTTCGGCCAAGTTGAACGTTGTATGAACGTTTGATTTTGAACTTGGTCTCTCTTCAGTTGCGGTTTGTTACAAAGAGTTCTGTCCAAATTCTGCCCGAATTCTGTCAGAGTTCTACATTTGGAAAAACTATAAATAGAGAAGAATTTCGATCATTTCAAATCACCAATTCACTTTCAATCTCTTCTCTTCTAAAGCTTACATTTCTTCCAAAGAGTTCTAAAAAGCTTCCATTTTCAAATCCCAAGCCAGTTACAATCCTCTAGTCGATTTGCCAGTACGGTGCAGTCTAGAAGTTTCAGAGCGATTGTAATTAGAGGCTTGATTGAATATTGACTCTTTACAATTGAAGTTGGTCGAGTTCTTCGTATCAAAGCTCGCGTCTGTAGAAGTTGCAAGAACTTCGTATGAAAACTTGCGGGATTTTCCAATAGTGGATTCAACTGGAAGCTAGAGTTCTTCCGACTGGACTAGTCCTCACAAGAGGAAAACCAGTAAAAATCTCGATATTTGCGTTTGCTTTCTGATCACTCTTTTATTACTGTCATTTATTTTATGATTATAATTATATCTATGATCTAACTGCTAACGAGTTTTTTAATTAGCAATATTCCACTGCCTACTCTATTCACCCCCCTTAGAATATTCTGCTTTACGATTTCGTTCCTACAATTGGTATCATAGCAGGTTATACAGGTAAAAGCAAGCTAAAATTGTAGTTATATTCAATTATTATATAGATCACAACATTACACATGACAACTGTGAAATTCACAAGTGAAGGCCAAGCCACAAACAGACCTCCACTGTTTGACGGCACAAACTACACTTATTGGAAAACATGTATGAGTTTCTTCCTAAAATCTTTTGATTTTGACTTATGGTCTGTAGTTATTGATGGCTATAAAAAGCCCCCTCGTATTAATGTTGATGGAGTTTTAGTTGAAAAATCCCATGACAAATACACAGAGGATGAAAAGAAAAAGGCCAGTCTTGACGCACGTACTATTAACGCTTTATTTTGTGGTTTAGAAAGAACTGAATTCAATAGGGTATCTACTTGTGCAACATCAAATAAAGTATGAAAGCTTCATGAAGTAACCCACGAAGGAACAACACAAGTCAAGGAGTCAAAGATCAGCAGACTTACTCAGGAGTACGAGGCGTTCAAAACGAAGCCAAGTGAATCAGTCACTCAGATGTTTACAAGATTCTTGGATATTGTAAATCCTTTGTCTTCACTAGGCAAGGATTACAGTAACCATGAGAAGATTCGCAAACTTCTACGAGCTCTCACAAAGAACTGGATTCCAAAGGCTACAACAATCATTGAAGGGAACGACCTCTCAACAATGTCTCTAGAAACACTCATGGGTAAGCTACTCACTCACGAGTTAGAACTTCAAGACTTTACAGATGCTACACCAAAAGAGAAGTCAGAGAAGTCGATCGCTCTCAAGGCTCAACATAGAAGAACTATCAAAGATAACTCTGATGACAGCGACTCCGACTCTGAAGATCAAGCTCTTCTGGTAAGAGAATTCAAGAAGTTCATGAGATTTAACAGGAGAACAAAAGACAACAACAACAACAACGAGGAAGATCCTATTTTCTACGGATGCAAGAAGAAATGACACATGAAGAAAGATTGTCCAACAGCATCATCATTAAAAAAAATAGCAAATATGACAAAGGCTACCTGAAGAAATCTACATCAAGGAAGTACGCCAACACAAGCATATGGCATGAAAGTGAAGCCAGCGACTCAAAAGACGAATAATCAGATGATGCTACAAATGTATGCTTGATGGCTTGCGATCAGGTAATCACTAATCCTCTATTTGATCCTTATGATAATTTCACCTTTGAGCAACTAGGAGAGGCTTTCAGTGACCTGTTAAATGATTACAGGAAACTGCGTAGTAAATATAAAACCTCTAAGAAGGTACTCAAAGAGTACAAAGGTGAAATAGGAAGACTTACCAACCAACTAGATCATGTTAGAAATAATGACTCTTCAAATGAGTCTGGTGAGCTTTCATCTATTAAGTTGTTGTTACACGAGACTGTTAAGCTATCCGAAGAAAAAGACCAAACTATCATCCAGTTAAAGTAAGACCTATCTAAGGAGAGAAAGAGTCTCCAGTGTGCACAAGTCAGAATTGAAACACTTACATCTGACTATACTAGATTATATGACACTTCCAAAAAGTTGGAAATTAGTTTAGAAAAACTGCCTGAAGTTGCTGTTTTCTATTCTAACACGTGTCAATTATCGAATCATCGGAACACGCCCAACACTGTAAGACCAAACCATACTAAAACTATGCCCAAGAAGACTATTAGGCATGCATTTTTTTATACTAGAAAACCAAAACCTACCAATCATGAACCTCACACAACTTTCAACACTCAACATGCCAAATGTCATTATTGTGGCCTCATTGGTCATATATCTTCTGTATGTAGAATCAGAAAGTTAGTAGATTTAAATGTTTATGCATGGATACCAAAAACTAACCAGTCATGACCCTACAAGAAATGGGTACCAAGAGTTTTATCTGCAAATTGTTTTATAGGTGGGTCGCCCTTCACATCCTAGGAGCAAATGGTTCTTCGACAGCGGTTGCTCACGGCACATGATCGATGACGCTTCATTATTCGTAACACTGTCGAAGAAGAATAAAGAAGGATATGTCTCTTTCGGTAATAATTTAAGAGGGTACATAATCGGTATCAGTGACATTGGTAAGTCTTCCTATCCTGTGATTAAAGATGTCTGTTTAGTTACCGAGTTAAAACATAATCTGCTCAGCATAAGTCATTTAGCTGATCATGGTTATGGTATTAACTTCGTCAAAGACAAATGTACTATAGTTGATAGTTCAACTGGTAGCACTATCTTTGAAGGTATTAGGGAAGATAACATATATGTTTTATATTTGTTGGAAGATGCTAACAAAGCAGGTAGATGTTTGATGGCCAAAAGCATTGAGAGTCAACTATGGCATATGAGACTCGATCATGCAAACATGGATACAATTTCTAGACTATCTACAAAGAAGTTGGTACGCGGCTTACTGGACACATCTTTCAAAAAAGATACTGTATGTAATGAATGTAAAAAGGACAAAGCTACCAAATCCGTATTTAAATCCAAGAACGCTGTAAGTACCACTAGACCTCTACAACTGTTGCATATGGACTTATTTGGACCAAGTAGAATTGCTAGCCTAGGTGGTGAGTTATATGCATTTGTTATTGTAGATGATTTCTCTAGATATACATGGGTTTATTTTCTTGCACGCAAGAATGATGCATTATCAGAATTTGTCACCTTTTGCAAGAAAGTACAGAATAAAAAAGGGTTCATGATTACTCGCATTCGTAGTGATCATGGCGACGAATTTGAGAATGCAGAATTCAAGCAATTTTGTGACACAACAGTTATTTGCATGAATTTTCTTGCCCTAGGACTCCTCAACAAAATGGAGTTGTGGAACGTAAGAACAGAACTCTATCTGAAATGGCTAGAGTAATGTTAAACCAGTTTAGTCTACCTAGATACTTTTGGGCTGAAGCTGTCAATACAGCGTGCTATATTCTCAATAGGGTTCTAATTCGACCTATATCGAAGAAGACTCCCTATGAACTATGGTTTGATAGAACACCCAATGTTTCATATTTCAAGATTTTTGGTTGTAAATGCCTTATTCTTAATACTAAAGACAATCTGAGTAAATTTGATGAAAAGGTCGATGAAGGTATATTTTTAGGTTATGCAACAAAAAGTAAAGGATACAGAGTCTTCAACAAAAGAACCATGATCATCGAAGAATCAATCAATGTCAAGTTTGATGAGTTAAATCAACACTTAGACGATGACGACAATGAAGACATGATCACACCAAGTACAGCTACTGCAAAACCTTCACACCAAGCACCAGCTGAGTCTTCAAGCAAAGAAGCAGGAACCAGCAATCCTGAGACTACACCAAAGGAGATGAGATTCTTGGCTGATCATCCAAAGGACTTGGTAATTGGTGAGATTACCAAGGGTGTAAGTACTCGTTCCTCTAATAAAGATATAGCTTCTTGTGTTGCTTTTGTTTTGCAGTTTGAATCTAAAAATATTGAAGAAGTATGTAGTGATAATTTTTGGTTAGATGCTATGCAAGAAGAATTAAACCAATTCGAACGGAATCAAGTTTGGGAACTTGTTCCCAAGCCCATTAATCATCTGATCATTGGCACCTGATGGGTATTCTGAAATAAATTGAAAAAAAATGGTTTAGTGACTCGTAATAAGGCTCGACTTGTAGCTCAAGGATACAATCAAGAAGAAGGTATCGACTACGATGAGACTTATGCCCAGTTGCGAGATTAGAATCCATTCGCATGTTATGTGCATTTGCATATTTTCATAATTTAAAGTTATTTCAAATGGATGTCAAAAGTGTATTTTTGAATGGTTTTATAAAAGAAGAAGTTTATGTAGCTCAACCTCCCGATTTTACTGATTTCAATCCTGAATATGTTTTCAAGTTAAAAAAAGCCTTATACGGTTTGAAACAAGCCCCTCATGCTTGGTACGATCGTCTAAGCTCTTTTCTACTTGATAATAGTTTTTTAAAGGGAAAGGTTGACACTACATTGCTTATAAAATCTTTGAATAACAACATTCTTTTAATTCAAGTCTATGTAGATGATATTATTTTTGGATCTACTGATGAATCTCTTTGTCAAGAATTTTTAAAGTGTATACAGAATGAGGTTGAGTTGAGCATGATGGGAGAGCTGAAATTCTTTCTCGGACTGCAAATCAAACAAACCAACAATGGGACGTTCATAAATCAAGCAAAGTACATAAAAGATATATTAAAGAAGTTCGACCTGGAAGCAGTCAAACCACTTAGCACTCCAATGGCGACTTCAACCAAGATTGATACTGATGAACAAGGCAAACCCGTCGACATACATAAGTATCGAGGTATGATCGGTAGCTTACTGTATTTAACTGCTAGTCGACCAGACATTATGTTCAGTGTTTGCTTGTGTGCACATTTTCAAGCCAATCCTAAGGAATCACATCTCTGCGCAGTTAAACGTATCTTCCAATACCTTAAAGGCACTTCTTCTGTCGGCTTATGGTATCCCAAAACCACGTCATTTGACCTAACCGGTTATTCTGATACTGATTTTGTCGGATACAAAGTAGATAGAAAAAGCACTAGCGGCAAATGTCATTTCCTAGGAAAAGCTCTAGTCTCTTGGTTTAGCAAAAAGTAAAATTCTGTCGCATTATCAACAACCGAGGCTGAGTATATCGCCGCAGGACATTTTTGTGCACAAATTTTGTGGATGAAGCAAACTTTAGAAGATTATGGATTACATTTTTCACACATACCTATTTTCTGTGACAATACTAGTTCTATTAATTTGACTAAGAATCCAGTATGTCACTCTCGTACTAAACATATCGAGATTTGATATCACTTTCTTAGAGATCATCAACAAAATGGAAAAATAGACCTTGTATACATAGACACACAGAATCAATTAGCTGACATACTCACGAAACCTTAGCGGAAGATCGTTTCAATTATTTACGTCGAGAATTAGGAATTTTAGATGTCAATAATATTAAATAATTTTGTTTTATTAATTAATTTATTCAATACTCATTAACTATTTTTGAGACAAGCCTAAAAAGAGTCTATCTGTCACCACGACTATGGTCGAAGCGAAGCGGTATTTAAGAGTTCCCCGGTGAACCTCCGTTAGCTGGGACAGTACTTCTACAGCTAATCTGAGATAGATGCTGAGTAAAGAATATTAATTTATAAAATAATATTAATAGTATTATTTAAAATTTAAAATTACTAAACTCTGAATTAAACATTTGAAATGAATTGATGAAAAAGATGTGGCCCCATAAATTTTTTATATATAGCCAGGCAACCCTTGGCGAATTCGGCCCGAGTTCGGTCCGAATTCGGCCAGAGTTCGACTGGATATATATATGTACCAGCCAGAACTCGAGGCCCCCTCTTCTTCATTCTTCCAAACCTCATCAAAACAGCAGCAGCCGTATCCCGAAAACCCTAGCTCTTCTCCACCTTCCTTCTTCCAATCCACGTGGAGATCTTCGTCCAAAATTTGGATTCGTGCGGAGAATCTCATTCTCTACAGCATACCTGATTCTCAGAAGGTATAATTCCTTCTCTCCTCCACTTTCAAATTATTAGGGTTTCTAGTTTTTGGGATAGAATGCCTAAGGGATTCAATCCTTTCAAGTGGAAGAAGACCAATGCCAGTGAAGAGGCATCATCTTCTGATCTGCATACGGATTCTCTCTTTTCTTCGGTCCAATCGGATGACGGTGCATCGGACGAGTTTTATTTCAAAACTCCCGACCAAGCCCTACTTTGGTATGCCGATTTGATTATACGTACTATTTATACCGAATCTCCAATCAAATGGACTGTCTTTCCTGACCACCATCCTTACTTTGAGGCATTAGGGTTACCTTACTTTGTTACTTTGTAATTCTCTATAGCTACTAATGCTATTAGATTTTTTTACTGTAATTTCGTGTTAGACACTTTTACCGCGAGAACTCGTGTCGGCGGGATAGATATCGAGTTCAATGATGAATCGCTAGCGAAAATCCTTGGTCTTCCAAATGAAGGTGCACCGCTCGATGACATCACTGACTTCGATTTCCCTGAGGGTACGACTCTCGTTAGTTTCAAGAATGAGCTTTGTGCGCCCGCACTTGGTCGTCCTGGAAAGTTTAAGGCCAATAACTTGAACTTATTTAACTATGAATTACATCGCATCATCTATTCAACTCTACTTCCAAAATCCACTTGAAAAGATGATGTCACTGCACTTGAACTTTCTGCTTTATATCACATTCTTAAGGGGATTCCTTTTTCTGCCCCTAAGACTATCATTCAGATGATGGGTATATGTCGCGGTAGATATCACAACCTCTCTTATGCGATGATCATCCCACGTATCTTTCAGAGATTTGATATTGACTTATCCACTTGTGCTCTGGACCCTGAGCCCAAGTTCCTCAAACTCTCTCGTCGCAGCATTGCCACTGTTCCTCCACCTACTGCACCTGCTCCTCCTTCACCTACTCCCACAACACTTGGTCCTCCTCAGTCTTATCCTATGACCTTTGAGGGTATTCACCAGCATCTATCAGATCTGCAGTCATTTTATGTTGACACTTCCAGGGAACATGAGTTTCCTGATGTGACTCGGTTCCAGGCTATTGCCAACTCCTTCGTCGATCTGCGATTTGTATAGACGGGTCACTCTGCTAGCTCTCTACCTCGAGACCCTTCTGTTTCTGGCTACCGCATTGATGATGAGGGGGTCCACTCTCTGTTCCAGCCAGGGAACGCATACGATTGGTATCGTACTTCTGGTGCCACTCCTCATACTTCTAGAGCAGGCACTTCTAGAGCTGGTCCTTTTGGACTTGCTGGCACTACAACCGATGATGATGAGGATGAAGATGATGATTTCTGAGATGTTACTGTTTGAGACTGTCTATTTTGTCTTATGTTTACATGGAAATGCTCTGACATTTTAAGATATTATCAGTACACTTTATTTTTGGATATGATTTGTGACTCTTCATAGACATGTTTTTATGCCTCAGTTTGGCATATGTTTTACTTTAGTTTATTATTCAGCTTAGCATTTTATTTGTTTCAGCTTTATAGCATTATCTTTCTTTATACATGAATAAACTGCCTGTGGCAAATACCATGCCTGTGTTGTTTATATCATTTCAGTTTCTTTTATTTTTCTATAAATGTTTATACCATGCCTGTGATGTTTATTCTATTTTTATTGTGTTTCTTCACTGATTGTTACTTATGCATTTATTGCGGGGGAGTTTTCTCTTTTGCAATTATTTTTCTAAGTGACAACGGGGGAGAAATGAGATCTAACATCTTCATGAATACAGGTTATGAACAATTTTTTTATTTTATCTCTCGGTACTTTCGGTACCCTTTTGAATTGATCAAAACCAAGATGTTATATCGGTCAAGGTTTGTCAATTATCAAAATGGAGGAGATTGTTGGCCCATTGGTCATGGTTAAACCTGATTTTAATAATTGATCAAACTCTGTCTCGATATAAATACGAGTCAATTCAGATGTTTACTAACGACGTTTTGGACACTGATCAAAGATGGATATCTACTCCGTTCAAGACCGAAGCTGTTTGCCACTCAGAATGTATTTCCTTCAAAGCAATGTAATTTTTCATTTTATTGAGTCTAGGAATACATTATACACCAAGTCGTACTGGCAAATAGGCTATTCAAAAATATTTTTCAAAACTGACCTATCTTTTCAAAATGACCTATGTTTTTGAAAAACATCTATTTTTACAAAAAGCTTCTGAAGGACTTTTTCAAAAAGCCAAAATTATTTTTCACAAAATCAACTGACCAAACCCTGACAGAACTCGTCCAGAGTTCGGCCAAGTTGAACGTTATGTGAACGTTTGATTTTGAACTTGGTCTCCCTTCAGTTGCGGTTTGTTACAAAGAGTTCTGTCCGAATTCTGCCCAAATTCTGTCAGAGTTCTACATTTGGAAAAACTATAAATAGAGAAGAATTTCGATCATTTCAAATCACCAATTCACTTTCAATCTCTTCTCTTCTAAAGCTTACATTTCTTCCAAAGAGTTCTAAAAAGCTTCCATTTTCAAATCCCAAGCCAGTTACAATCCTCTAGTTGTTTTGCCACTGCGGTGCGGTCTAGAAGTTTCAGAGCGATTGTAATCAGAGGCTTGATTGAAGATTGACTCTTCATAATTAAAGTTGGTCGAGTTCTTCGTATCAAAGCTCGCGTCTGTAGAAGTTGCAAGGACTTCGTGTGAAAACTTGTGGGATTTTCCAATAGTGGATTCAACTGGAAGCTAGAGTTCTTCTGACTGGACTAGTCCTCACAAGAGGGAAAACAGTATAAATCTCGATATTTGTGTTTGCCTTCTGATCACTCTTTTATTACTGTCATTTATTTTGTGATTATAATTATATCTGTGATCTAACTGCTAACGAGTTTTTTAATTAGCAATATTCCGCTGTCTACTCTATTCACCCCCCTCTAGAGTATTCTGCTTTTCAATTTCGTTTCTACAGTTTATGAGTCTCCAATGAAGTATAGAAAGTATATTTTATGAGCACAATTTGCAAAGGATTTGAGTCGTACCATAAATTAGGCCATGCATTTATGTAATTCTAGATGTTCTCGTATGTGCGTGGTCATGGACAACTGGTGCACAAGGGCGATATTTCTTCGGACGATAACCTAGGGCTACTGGACCCATCCAGCCAAAGATAAAACACAGTATAGTTGATGTTGGTTAGGTAACCAGGAATTTGGGGGCTTTCAGTGGGGCTCGCTACCTGTATTGATCGACGCACCGTCTCTCCTAGCTATGTCCAAGATGGCTTATCATGCCAGTGACTTTCATATAGATGAGTCGGTGTGCTGAGCGGCAATCCGCATGCACGGAGTCAGTTGAGTTACAAGAAGTATAATCACGACACTGATTAGTCAAGATATGTGTGTACGGTTTTGCAGCACAACAATTATGGACACTAAAATTTTGTTATAACAGAGACGCGTGCTTCAGAACAAGATGTGGCGTCGGGTGTTTGAGTCATTAACATAAGTTTATTAGTTCATATTTGAATCATTTAAGAAGAAAGTAAAAGAGTATGATTCACATTGCTGCGAGACAAGGCCACGATGTTGCACAAATGGGTTTTGTAGCACGGTTACAAAGATTTTGGAGCATGATCGCATTGTTGCAACATGAGTAGGCCAGAAGTCTATGTAATTGAATTGAACCTAAGGCAAGATTGGAAATACCACAAAAGAATAAGTTATACTTACTAAAATAACGTATTTGTTTTGTGTGGGTAGACAAGAGGCTAACTTACCGTTACGGTTGTGTACTGTTATCCTGCCAGTTTTTATGTGCAGGTTAAGTATCAGCACGCTCATGGTGGAGGTCGCTTGGTTACGCTGAGGCACGGAGTTCCTTAGCGTTTTGAGTTGCGCGACCGCATTGAAGACTTCATCTATATGAAATATAATGTATGGACCGCCTTCTGAAGCATCCGCCAGTTGTAAACCTAATGTCATGTTTTGTTGTATTAAGAGATGAGTGAGAGAGCAGAGTGATTGTATTCTGAAAGAAAATGAGCTTGAGTGACTTTTAATTTTGGCTTCGTGCCCTTGTAATCTTCTATTCAATATTAATAAAGAGTTCTGTTTTTGTATATCATCGTGTTATTTAACTTCTCTGCTCGGGACTTCTGTGCGACGACTCCATCGCTTATCATGTAATCAGCCATTAAAGAAATTGCGTTGCATGTGCGCAACCTAGGCTCGTGCGGCATCACATCCTAGTGCGGACGATCGATTTTACAGAACCAGGACGTGACAAACCCGGGATGCCTTGAGCGAAGCATTACAACAGGCTGGCTCCTTTCTTAGTCAGGACCAGCAGCCTAAAGAGGATCCCACAACATGCCCATACTTTCATAGTGTGGTCGAGACGATCCCGAATATTACATTCTCTCAGTAAGATATGTTGTTGAAGAACAATAGGCACAATAGACCCCTGTACTATATAGGGTATATTAGCGCCATCAAGGTAGACCGAATGCACATCGATCCAAAACCCTCTCTCAGCATAATCCTCAAAGTCTGTTCCAAACCCTGGGCATACCGATGCATCGACTGTCTACTTCCAGCACAACTATCAGCGGCTTCAACGTCGGAAGAAGCAGCCCTTTGGGCCAAATTCGTCTAAAATATCAGATAGACGATATGCAAACAGAAGTTACATGCTACATCATTAATGCTAATATATCCTACAATGTCTTGATGGGATGTCCTTGGATACACGAATACATGATAGTGTCATCCAACCTCCACCAATGCATGAAGTATGTCGACAGTAGCGGAAGGGTCAGGACAGAGTTCGTTGATGTTGATCCCTTCAAACATGTAAAGACCCTGACTTTTGGGGATTTTTCCCCCTATGATTATATGGTTGTATATTATTCAAAATTATATTTTATTATTAGTTTTGACCATAAGTGTATTCTTCCGTAGCTTTAATTTTTGGAGCACAAGAAGAGCCAATCTTTCAAAACGTCACGCATGAGTTTTGAAGTAGACACGCCCACCTTCAACTTGATATATCATGTCCCATCCAAACTTGTCCCCTAGCAGTCTTTTGACTTCGTGCAACTTCGTATCAAATTAGGCCATTTGATTATTTACCATAATTTTAGACCTAACTTCCAATGTGAGTTCGAAACTCGACATCGATCAATACCTGATGACCCAATATATGGTTTTGTCCCATTTAGAGCCTATGATACATATACCAAGGGTGTACCACTCAATCCAGTCCCCATGTGTTAATTATTTGTTAATGGCACAAAAAATTCAGTGGTTGACTTTTCGAGTTCGATTTGACTAAAAATTATATTTGGTCCCTAACCTAGCCAACCCCACTTGGTAGAGCCATGTTAAGTTCCCAAGACTTAGTAGATTTATTTTTAATTTATCTTGGGATTGTATACGACCAAATAGATTTAAATACAATTTTGTGTATATATATGATTATATTTATAATAGCCTAAACTATATATATATTTTTGTGTATATATATGATTATATTTATAATAGCCTAAACTATATATATATATATATATATATATATATATATATATATATATATATATATATATATATATATATATATATATATATATATATATATATATATATATATATATATATATATATATGGCCCTAGTCATGGTTAAGTTTTGAGATACATATCGACTAGAAATTTTGGTACGGATAGTGTAGTTCTGTGTTTTGACTAGTCTATCAAGCATGGTAGAGATGACATAGCCATATCTATGTCATATGCATGAAAACCAGTTAAAATTGTGATATTCCTAGTCATGGTTAAGTTTTGAGATACATATCGACTAGAAATTTTGGTACGGATAGTGTAGTTCTGTGTTTTGACTAGTCTATCAAGCATGGTAGAGATGACATAGCCATATCTATGTCATATGCATGAAAACCAGTTAAAATTGTGATATTCTTCATAAATATCTTTATATACATTATTTTTATTACAAGATTTTTTTATTATTTAAAACTAATATATACAGGACCTCGGTTTATATATACATATACATATAATACATATATTCTTTGGGGGACTTGAAGTCCATATATATGGATACAATTAGCGTATAATTTTTTTAAGATCAGTTCCATGAATTTATATATATTAACTATTGGCATGAGCTTTAAGCCCATAAATATTAGTTAGTAAACTGTATGTAGCCTTAAAAGTTATGTTATTGTTAGTAGGAATATTATTTGTATGCTAGGTAAGTAGATAGAGACTCATTGTTTATACTTTCCGTTCCTTCTCTTTTTATTCTAGACCAGCTCACATGGAACTTAAACCCAAACTTTAGAAGTAATGTTTCATAGTGTTGGGTCAGCCCAAATCCTAAGCCAACAAAACAAATTATTGTTTTTCTCTGAATCACCTTTTCCTTAAGCCCATGCCCAAGATTGATCCTTACATATTAGCAACTAGAGGAACCCTGGCCGCACATAGTTCTTCTCCCTCCTCCTCTTTCTTTTTTTCCTAACCCTAAAACTATAATGCAAGCAGCCTTCTTACTTCTTCCTTTCCTCTACTCATTTCTTTCTCCTGGCTATACTCCAACTACTAACGAGTTGCACCGGAGCTGTCCTCATCATTACCACCGTCGGTTATAATCACCACCACCCTAGGAGTCAGCATCCCCAGTTGCCGCGATCCTTTCGACGAGGTAGCAACGCACCACTCCCTCCACCCTAGCAGCCACGAACCCGACCTGATCCATCTTCATCTACCGCGCGAGGCACGAACAAAGCAGCGCCAACAGTAGCGTTGGTGGCAACTGCTGCCGCGGCTCATACTGCTGAGGTGCTGCGACCACAGCGCGGCTACGGTCTCCCACCTCGTTATGTCAGGACATCGGCACGTGACCCGCCTCTATATCTGCCATCGTGGTATGCCTTCACGATCAGGAGCGGCCAACAGAACCACACACGTGCGCGTGCAATAAGCAACAACAGTACATACAAAGCATCGCAGTAGCAGCAGTGGTGACTGCCACGATGCTGCAATAAGGCCCGCATGCCACCCACGAGCTACCCTGATCCCGGGTGAAACCACCTGACAGCCATCGTCTACCATGATGCGTGACGTGCGTAAAATTAAAGTCAAAATCGTGTTTTGTTGCAGCAACTTTGGACATATTTTTTGGACAATCTGGCTGTTGGATCATCGATCAGATTCTTCCGTCTCAATCTTGGTCTATATCCCTTCACTCTCCTAAAATTTGTAACTGTTAATTTGATTGTTTGATGGATCAAAACTGGCCACCAAGTTGACGGTTTAAAATACGTTTATTTTGGATAGTTTCGTGGAGCCAACTTTACGGATTTATTTCTCTTACGTCGAAGACCCATTTGATGAACCACCAACTCCGAAGCATAGCAGGTATAACCAACTTTGACCCATAAAATTTTTAGTTCCATAGGATAGCGTTTGGTTGGTTGAAATCGAGGTCAAACTTGGTCGTTCGAATCGTAATTTCCAATATGTAAAATTATAATTTTGAACCCGGGGCATTGAATTCCAAATCGGACACCACCATTGGATACGTGGCATCATTCTGGCCCAAATTGACATATAATTTGTCAAATTTGGACAACCTATGTCTTGGCACATTTTTTGCTGCAAAGCGCGTCCAACGCGGACACCGTTTTGATCCAAAATTACTGTTTTGCCTTTTTATCCAAATTTGGACTTATGGATAGGCTGTCCTAGCTAATTTAACTATCCTGAACACGCTGGTGATGTCTGTTTCAGCGTCCGAAGACTATTGTGAGAGTTTGACTTTTGTGGCTCGTGATTGACGGGATTGTGTTGGTTCTACGTACTACCACCAGGCAAGTATACCTTGCCTACTTGTACAGTTTATTTTCATGCATTTCTATACTGTTATTCCTTTTCAATCATATTTCATCACCTGCTATTCATGTTCTGATACTGCTATTTTCTTATTTTGCATGCACGTTCCTTATTTGTTTTCCATGTGTTACTCTTTACTTCTTATGAGTGTCATGATGATATTTGCTAGTCCTTTGTTTTCGTTCCATTGAGTTGACTTAACCTGTAGCTGAGATTGATTGCTAGACATTGACTTATCCCATCTCTAGATCGGGAGCGTCTTATGGCGTTACGGTATAGAGACTCCTTATAGACTTGTTATTTTATCTATAGGACTGGGAGCGTCCCATCACGTTACGGTGTTAGAGACTTGTTATCGAGGTGTTATCTCCCGTCTCTAGGACCGGGAGTGTTCCATGGCATTACGGTAGTAGAGACTTATCTTTTGTCTCGAGATCGGGAGTGTCCTATGGCATTACGGTATTGAGACGTCTTTATTGTTTGTCACATATTTTTTCTCTCTCTTTCCATGCATGTTATTTTCTGTACAATAGGCTTGTATATTATGTATCTTGCTAGTCCTCTGAGGACCTGGTGATCCCTCCAGGTATTAGATGAAGTTATCAAAGTTTATTGCATTGATGGATGATGGTTGCTTCGCCAAAACTTCAGATATATTCAGTTGTTATTATCATTATCTTCCTTATTTATATTTTGCCAGCTATTTGATTCTCGCTATCGTTATAGCCTATTCTTTAACAAGCTTCATTTTCTTCTAGCTTGTTCATGATGAATGTATTATTGGGGATCCACTCTAATACATTTTATCTATTATAGAATCAGTATATTATGGTCTGATCATCCTTACTGCACTTGATTCATTTTTGTTACCGATTTAGTGGATTGAGATATAATTGATTCTAGAACAACCAGACAGCTTATACGTATTCGAGATGGGTTGGAGTCCTCTCGAATATGTAGCTGGCATGTATATGATCTCCTAGTCCTACGTATTTTGGGACTGGGGCATTACAAAATAGATCAAAGTGTACTATGCTGATGCATACCTCTATGAGTCGGACTGTCAAGAAGAACAAGACTCTGACATCGATAATGAGGCGAAAGAAAAGACAACTTATGATAAACTAGTGAGGGTTCGCCTCAAGGGATGCGCCTCCGACACATCAGCCTCCCTGGTTGTCAAGCTCCAGAAGAAAACTTAAGAACCTCTCGTAGCCAAACTCCATGGAAAGGCCCAGAAGCCACTTGTGGTCAGACTCCCAAGAAAGTTCAAAAACCGTTACCAAAGATGGACCACCCGGCCGCAGGGAGCTCGACACCTTGGTTGTGAAACATCGCAGAAAAGCCTCTAACCCTCCACCCGCAGTAGTTGCGGATATTGCAGACACTGAACTAGATGAATACATAGCTATCCATACTCATGTACCATCACTTGATGATGTAATCCCAAGTAATAAAATATTATATTTTATCAATAAAGGGTTGTCTTTAAATTATTCTGATCTTGTACATTGGAATGCTCTGTACACCCTAAATAACGCTTTAGGTTTATTACAGACACAAGTAATGACTGCAAATGTTGTAAATCGGGTCCTCCCATCCCGATACAACTACTTTGTGGTTCCAAGCAGAAGGAAAGAAGAGAAACCAATATCTTCAGTAAGGTGGAGCGTCATCAAGACCTCTCCCCGGTTGAGACGGAACCCTATAGCGGTAAGATGCAAATATACTGTTATACCCCTCAAGCAAAACACCTCATCCAAAAGATTGGTTATGACTTGAACAACGACAACGCCCTAAATTATGGCGAAGGTCGACGCCTACCATTACGCCTTCCTATTCCAAAAGGGAAGTCTCAGGATTACTACAATCGCACTCGTTGTGGGCTGGGCTATATAACGCCTCCAATAACCCCAGAGTGTTCGGAAGTCAAAGTTGAGATGCACTCTCACTCGTCTTAATGCTCTACCTGGGACTCCAATACAAGCATTGGTGGAGTCTTTCGAAAAACCTTTTATGTCAATATGACATCGGCACATCCTCCAAAAGAGGATGATGACCAGATGCTAGAGTTCTTCGAGGAAGAACCACAGGCTCAACGCCAAGGATATCAATGGAAATTATGTTTCGAGCAACGATAACCTCACACCAAAGATGAGGTCATACAAATGGACTTAGGGGATGAATTCTCGTCCAAATCCATCTTCATCAGCAAAAGCCTATCAGGAGAAGACTGTGAATCCTTGGTACAGCTTATCAGGGAATATATAGACGTCTTTGTCTGGAGCTTTGAAGATATGTCGGGGTTGGACCAGCAAATTATAATACACAATCTGAACATCCTGTCAAATGCTAAGCCAGTCAGGCAGCAACAGTGACTCTTCCATTGTCAAGACCTGTATCCAGTATTTGGGGATAGGCCGTAGATACGTCCAGCCTACGACGCAGTGTCGACGGTAAATTGCTGTCTAGTCTTCTCTACATTTATGAACACAACCACGCTGTTTATATTTATTTGCACAGTGTAATCCAAATCGACAGATAAGTCCAAGACAAAATGATGTTTATATAATAATCACAGTTTGAAGAGAAAGATAAGGAAGGAATAATAACCATAGTTTAGAGAGAAAGATAAGAAAGGAACTGAAATAGTCTCCAAGAGACCAAAATGTACTAAAATGACATAGTCTCAAAAGAGAACAAAATAGTCTAAGAGAAACATCCACTACTCAACTCATGATCCTCAAAATAATAATAACAACTAGAAAGTCTCCGGGCAGCACGCTCGGCTAACAACTAAATAAAATCTACTAGAAATCATCTGCAGCGGGTAACTCCGCAAAAGTCGCATCCGGGTCATCCTGTACGCCAAAATCAGGATCTACGGTATGCTCATAATTTGTGGTATAGAAATCTTCTAACTCATCAACTAAAAATATTGGTTTTCCAGTCAGGAATGGAATAAGCACACAGACCGAAAAGCTATTCGCAACATAATAGGAATTGTAATACATGAAAATAACATATGTGGAAGAAACTAGAAGTAAACTGATGTCATGAAATAATTAGTATGAAAGCGGGAATCATAGAACATGGCATGTCAACTAGAAAAGAATATATAAACATGGTGATATGGTAAGTGGTGAAAAATAAAGAAATAATGAAAGAGACAACTTTCTACGTGTTTTAAAATATCAGTTTCAACGTGTGAACAGCTATAGGGTATATCAGGCACCCTGCACATGAAATATGCGACTGCTATTCTCCATGAAAGACACGGGAGATAGAAAGGGTAGTTCACATGTCTACTATGATATTTCCCCTCCCGACTAGTATAAATGGACCCGAACGAGTCACGAAGCACGAAAACAAGATAAAATGAGAATATAATGAGTAAAGATCCATGATACCATCTCGTGTGTACATCGTGTCAACAAGCAAGAGAGCATATGTATGATATGTACTGGAAAAATCTATCAGAATTGAAAGCAATTAGAGAGTGCATTTGCCTGTGGTCCTGAGCTGATGGTACGGGTCAAGTGCTGAGTCAGAGTCCAACAAACCTATATTGTGAATTAATTTCTAATCAACAGATGAAATCAACCAATGAATCTATTTAACTATTATGAATTACTCTTATACTTAGTAATCTTAATGTTCTAGAGTTTATTTAAACTGGTGTTAACCCTAAGTCTCATATTTAGTACTGGTTTATAGGAATACATGTATCATACTGTTGCTATCTAGGTTTGTATGGTCTCTATATACATATCTTACTCATCTCTTATCCTATGTAAACAACCCATGTATATAATATTCCATATGGTTAAACCCATGACTCATTTCCCTATATTGTACCTTATATACAACTAGACCCATTCTTATATTAGTCACCCATTGTCCAGATAAAGCCTCTCTGCTGTTACCTACCTATGCTCGCCCTTGTGCATTACATCAGCTAACTAAAACCCAAACCTCTTTGCTATCTGTCCCTCCCTATTAACTAGTACTAAATTAATCTGATACATGGGCGAATGTATCTACTTGGCTCTGCTCCTAGATACATGACCTACAAGTCTCACTTACCCATAGGGCCATAATACTAGTATAGGTTCCCACATGATACTTACATGGGTACTTACCTATATTTGTCCTTGATAAGGATTCTATTGCACATTGGTTGGTGTAACTAATATAAAGGGTAGGATTTGATACAAGTGCCCAATCTGACATCAATATGCAATCTAATACTTAAGTATCAAATCCGATACCAAATGTCAAACCTGAGACCAAGTGGCCTCAACTTCCTGTTTCCTTTGAATTAAAAATCAATGGAGACTTGTAGTCCCAAACACATAACACGAGAAGCTTGTGGACATCCTACTGTTATGCTACAACCTCGAATACATACCACAGATAGCCTGGTGCAAAGCCTGGTACAACTTAAAGCTATCCCTACTCGAGCCATACTAGAGAAATACAAGACTGACCTCTCCTATTTGACCTCATGTTTTTGAATTGGTAACAGAACTCAGGTCTGACCTGAGGGCATGTTCTGTACCAAACTTGGTATTGATTATTAGGCTTTACTGTCCTATTACAAGTCTAGTTTATAGGTACCACTGGTACTTCCTTCAAATACCCTAGAGGTAGGTACTGTAGCAACTCTTTTGCTCATAGCCCCAATTCCTTACCTCCTTCCTAGAACAGGATGGACAATGTTATATTGCAAACATTACAAGTATTTCTATACCAATTGGCTGTCCAATGAGGATCATCACTACTGTCCCTTCTGCAAGCAGAGCAAGGTTCTCGATATCAAACAATATGAAAATCAGAATTGGTTTTCAGAGTGTTCCTACAGGTGTGCAAGAGTCCCAATCTAGTTTAGGCAAAGTTGTTTGTGTGTAAACGATCCACACTTCTAACTATTGTGCTACAACCTTGCATTCACCTTTTCATAGGATACCTCCGATACAAGGTTAACTCCCCCCCTCACTCGAGTGTGATCTGCAATGATAGTCTACAGAGTCTTCACTAGGTTCCTGCTTGCATCTAATAATAACTGAAATAATAGCTTGGTACCTAATAACACATAGAGAAACTGGTAGGGTTCTATTCAGGATCGAAACGGACTATACAAGAGTGTCCATGGAGCCAGAACTGAGCTAATTAAAACCATTCAATTGATCATGACAGAGACTAGGGATTAATGTTTTGTCGAACTGAACAGGGGTGTGATACTAATGGTACATAGTGGCAGTATCAGATATAGAAACTTAAATAGATAGATATGGATAAGAGGGACGGATGTGTATTGTAGTTGGCAAGTGAGGTTCAGAGGGTCATTTGTAATACATGTATTTCTCTCTAATATTTGGTTAACATAGGTGCCAATATTTGTATAACCGACAATAGGTAATTAGACCCCTTGGTTGCCCTGGGTTTTAGTCCATACTCCCATTCTCATATTTTCCACCACCATGATACGACATATGCAATAGATGCGTTTCCCCAGCCCTCTGTTTTTGCCTACCTGTTTGCAAAAACAAAAGTATAAAACTTTATTGATACAAACTTTGTAAAAGATTACAAGAATTACGGGAAAGGTACAACTGTAGGAATCCAATATAGAAGACGATTGCTTTATCCCTTGGACGATGTGAACTTTGAAGACGGTAGCCTCGGAAGTTGAAGTTGAAGGCAAAAGCCTCGGAAGAATGCAGCAGCACTTTGGCAAGAACTCCTGAACTCTCTGATATTTTTGAACTTTAATGTCTGATCCCCTTGAATGAAGACTTGAAACTCTATTTATAGAGTTCTGGAAATAACTAACTTTTAGTTATTCTGAACTGCGCACACTGGATTGCGCATAGATTGGATTGCGCATCTATGGACTGCGCAGGCAGTTATTGGATCGTGGGCAAACTGTCTTGGACACATGGCATCTTTTGATTGAAATACGCATGATCGTGCATAGACAGTTGCCACGTAATGAGCAATTGATGGCATGAATGCCATGTGTATTTTATCAGTTGTATTAATAGAGTACGCAACTTAAATTGTGCTGGCATCGGGTTGCGCACGCATGGACTGCACACAGAGTGGTTGGCCGATTGCGCTGCCAGCTGTCCTCGAGTGCCGTGCTGCACGATAAACAAACAGTCGCCTCGTTCTCCGTACTGTCAGTTGTCAGAAGATTTGATTGTGTCAGGTAATGATGACTTTTGCCACGTCAGCCTGCGCAGTTGAAAATGTGCGCGGTCTAGTGTACACAATCTGAAGGATGCGCAATCTGATGTCTGTACAGTTCATTTGAAAGATGTATTTCTCGATCTTCATGACTTTGTTGATGTGTACAACTTAATTTTTTTAGGACCTACAAGACCCCCTTTAAAGTTTTCGAAAGTTGAATTTATTCAAAATTTTGAAATACTTTGAATTTTGAATTTCAATCAAGTTGCGCATGTACTGAGCTGTCTGCACAATCGGATGGATCAGTCCGACTTTTTTGGCGCAATCTGAGGCAGCCGTTACTCTTTGAAAAAAACTATAAATAGTTCT
The DNA here is from genome assembly GCA_029216955.1 of Iris pallida. Classification (NCBI taxonomy): domain Eukaryota; kingdom Viridiplantae; phylum Streptophyta; class Magnoliopsida; order Asparagales; family Iridaceae; genus Iris; species Iris pallida. The sequence continues at coordinate 6,666,275 of JANAVB010019999.1, forward strand.
TTTGATCCTTCGAATCATTCTTTACTTGCTTTCTTGTGTTTGAGAGAGAGAAACTCCTGAGTTCATCCCGACTTCAGCTTTTTTTCCCGTCGAACTCCATGGCGCCAAAGAGATCCTCTGCCGCCGACAAGGGCAAAGCCCCCGCCGAGTCTTCGGCTAGTGTTGTGTGACGTCCTTCTCGACATGAGACTGCGCATCCTGCTTTGCAAGGTAGATGACCCAATCGAAAATCCTTTTTAGGTTTTTTCGACTTCACTGATTTTCAGAATCCATCTCTTTTTAGAGATGTGATCATACTGCGCCACCCTTTTTAGGGTTTTGGTTGCACGAAACAGTTTATTCTTTATTTTTATGAAGAATATCTTCTTGCGCAATCGGTTGAACTGCGCTGGCAAATGTCAGCACAATTTGCTTATTTGTGCAAAACTGCCAGCGCAATCTGATGCTGGCGCAGACTGTTTGTTGCACAATCTAATGGTTGCGCAATCTGATGGTTGCGCAATCCGATGGTTGCACAATCTGATGGTTGTGCAATCTGATGGTTGCGCAATCTGATAGTTGCACAATCTGATGGTAGCATCCTTGATTTTTTCTTGTGCTGAATTTTTGTTTTCTCTGTTTGAAGCAGTTGATACCAGAGAAGATCCTGGGTATGAGAACTTTGTAGGGACTCTTTCAGAATCGGAATTCAAAGAGGACCTGTCCCATGTGCACTTTCCACAGTATGATCGGCCAGCTTCCCGCCAAGCTATCTTGGTAGCCCAAGATAATGAAACCCTGTTATGTCTGATGAATGGGCAACCTTTGCAGTTGGCAGATGCCATCATTCACAAGAAGCCCCTATTTCTGTTTGGCGTGGCTTTTGAGAAGATCTCTCAGCCGAGACCACGAATGGAAGAACGAGTTTTCCAACAGAAAGACAAGACAATCTCAATACCAGAAGTGTTGGCCCATTGGTCATATGGTCAACCTGATTTTAATAATTGATCAAAACTCTGTCTGGATATACAAAGCTTGTTGGGACATTCTCAGCTTCTTGGACATAAGCAAGATTGGATATTCACTTCGTTCAAGACTGAAGATCTGTTTGCCTACTTGAGTCTGTATTTCCTATGCAATATAATTTTCTTTTTATTTGAGTCTAGGAATACATTATACACCGAGTCGTACTGGCAAATAGGCTATTCCCAAAAATAGTTCAAAATGTTTTTAAAATGACCTATCAAATTGTTTACAAAAAAGTTTTTCAAAAATCACCAAAACCTATTTTAAAAACCCTAACCTAACCCTGACAGAACTCGGCCAGAGTTCGGCCAGAGTTCGGCCAGAGTTCGGTTGGTAGCCGTTTTGATTTTGAATTCTCTGGAACTTGGTCCTCCTGCAGTTGCGGATTTGACCGAGATTTGCTCATCGAGTTCTGCCCGAATTCTGCTCGAATTCTGACAGAGTTCTCCCTTTGGAAATCCTATAAATAGAGAAGTATTTCGATCATTTCAATTCACTCATTCACTTTCAATCTTCTCTCTATCTAAAAAGCTTTCTGCCTTCCAAAGAGTTTTCTAGAGCTTTCATTTTCAGATCCCAAGCCAGTTACAATCCTCTAGTCGATTTGCCAGTACGGTACGGTCTAGAAGTTTCTGAGAGATTGTAATCAGAAGGCTTGATTGAAGAATACCTCTTCACATTTGAAGTTGGACGAGTTCTTCGTATCAAAGCTCGCGTTGTAGAAGTTGCAAGGACTTCGTAAGAAAACTTGCGGTTTTTCCTATAGTGGATTCAAACTGGTAGCAAGAGTTCTACCGACTGGATTAGTCCTCAACAGAGGGATACCAGTATACATCGCTGTCTTTGCGTTTGCTTTCTGAACTCTGTCTTTACTTTATTTGCATCTGTGATTATATACTGTGATTGTGTTGCTAACTTTTTTAATTAGCATTATTCTGCTGCCAACTCTATTCACCCCCCCTCTAGAGTATTACGCTTTACTATATCGTTCCTACAATTGGTATCAGAGCAGGTGTTACAGGTAAAGCAAGGTAAAAGTGCTATTATTTATTCATTATTTATTAGATCACAGCACATCACATGGCTACTATGAAATTCACATGTGAAGGTCAGGCCACAAACAGACCTCCTCTGTTTGATGGTACTAACTACACTTATTGGAAAACACGGATGAGTTTCTTCTTAAAGTCTCTTGATTTTGACTTATGGGCTATTGTTCTTGATGGCTATCAAAAGCCACCTCGTATAAATGTCGAGGGTATTTTAGTTGAAAAACCCCAAAACAGTTATACAGAGGAAGAAAAGAAAAAGGCCAGTCTTGACGCACGTGCCATTAATGCTCTTTTTTGTGCCTTAGACAGAACAGAATTTAACAGGGTATCTACATGCACAACGGCAAATGGTGTATGGAAGCTTCTCGAAGTTACACATGAAGGCACGACTCAAGTCAAGGAGTCAAAAGTCAGCAGACTTACTCAAGAGTACGAGGCGTTCAAAATGAAGCCAAATGAAACAGTCACACAAATGTTCGAGAGGTTCTTGGATATTGTAAACCCTTTGTCCTCCTTAGGCAAAGAATACAGTAACCACGAAAAGATTCACAAACTCCTGCGAGCTCTCACCAAGAACTGGATTCCGAAGGCTACAGCTATCATTGAAGAAAACGACCTCACCACAATGACACTTGAAGTACTCATGGGTAAGCTACTCACTCATGAACTGGATCTACAAGATTTTGAAGAGCCTACACCAAAGGAGAAGACTATCGCCCTCAAGGCTCAGCACAGAAAAGCTGCTGAAGATGACTCAGACAGCAGTGGATCTGACGCTGAAGATCAAGCACTCCTAGCAAGGAAGTTCAAAAGATTCATGAGACATGAGAAAAGAGTCAAAGAGAACAACAACAACAACTGGTACCAAGAAGATGCTGTTTGCTATGGCTGCAAGAAGAAGGGACATATGAAGAAGGACTGTCCCACCAACTTATCATCGAGCAAGAAGAACAACAGGTATGAAAAAGGCAACCTGAAGAGATCAACATCCCGGAAATATGCCAACACCAGCATATGGCATGAGAGTGAAGCTAGCGACTCAGAAGATGAACATTCAGAGGACGCTGCAAACATCTGCTTCATGGCAGTTGATCAGGTACCTACTGAACCTGTAGAAACATATGATGACTTTACCTTTGAGCAATTAGGAGATGCCTTCAGTGACCTGATGCTTGACTACAGGAAACTGCGTAGTAAATATCAGACCGCTAAGAAGGTACTCAAAGAGTACAAAGGAGAAATAGGAAGACTTACCGACCTACTAGCTGAGGTTAGAACTAGTGTTAGTGAGTCTGGTGAGCTTTCCTCTATAAAGCTCTTATTATACGAGACTAAACTGTCATCCGAAGAAAAAGATAAGATTATAGACCAATTGAGAGAAGATCTTTCAAAAGAAAAGAAAAGTCTTCAATCTACACAAATCAGAATGGAATCACTCACTTCTGATTATACTAAGTTATATGACACTTCCAAAAGGTTGGAAATTAGGTTAGGAAAACAGCCTGAGCCTGCTGCTTCCTATCCTAACACGTGTCACTTACCGAAAAATCGGAACATTCCCAAGCCAAACACTGTCAGACCAAACCATATAAAACCTTTACCCCAAAAGGTTAAGCCCAAACATGATCATAGGTATGCATTCTTCTATACTAGAAAACCTAAACCTACCAACCATGCACATCACTCTGCTTTCAACACTCAACATGCACAATGTCATTATTGTGGCCTCATTGGTCATATTTCATCTGCATGTAGAATGAGAAAGCTAGTTGATTTAAATGTTTATGCTTGGATACCTAAAGCTAACAATTCAGGACCCTACAAGAAATGGGTACCAAGAGTTTCATCTGTAAACTATTTTGTAGGTGGAACACCCTTCACATGCTAAAAGCAAATGGATCCTCGACAGCGGTTGCTCACGGCATATGACCGGTGACGCTACTCTATTTGCAACACTGTCGAAGAAAAAGAAGGAAGGCTATGTTTCCTTCGGCAATAATTTAAAAGGGTATATTAATGATATCGGTGATGTTGGTAAATCTCCCTATCCCGTGATTAAAGATGTCTGTCTGGTTACCGAGTTGAAACATAATCTGCTCAGCATAAGTCATCTAGCTGATCATGGTTATGGTATCAACTTTGGCAAAGACAAATGTACTATAGTTGATAGCTCAACTGGTAGTACTATCTTTGAAGGAATCAGGGAAGACAATATATATGTTTTCTATCTATTGGAAGAAGCTAACATTTCAGGTAGATGCTTAATGGCCAAAAATGATGAGAGTCATTTATGGCATATGAGACTCGGTCATGCAAACATGGATACAATTTCAAGATTATCCACAAAGAAGTTAGTACGCGGTTTACCGGACATAACATTCAAGAAGGATTCAGTATGCAGCCAATGCGAAAAGAATAAGGCTACCACGCAGTATGTACTACTAGACCTCTACAATTGCTACACATGGATTTATTCGGTCCTAGCAGAGTTGCTAGCCTCGGAGGTAAATTATATGTATTTGTAATTGTAGATGATTTTTCTAGATACACGTGGGTATATTTCTTGACACGTAAGAATGACGCATTATCCGAATTTGTCGCCTTTTGCAAGAAAGTACAAAATGAAAAAGGTTACATGATCACTCGTATTAGAAGCGATCATGGAGGCGAATTCGAGAATGCTGATTTCGAACAATTTTGTGACACACACGGTTTTATACACGAGTTCTCCTGCCCTAGAACTCCACAACAAAATGGAGTTGTGGAACGTAAGAACAGAACTCTAACCGAAATGGCCAGAGTAATGTTAAATCAATTTAGCCTACCCAAATACTTCTGGGCTGAAGCTGTCAATACAGCTTGCTTTGTGCTCAATAGAGTTCTAATTTGACCCAAATCGAAGAAGACTCCATTTGAGTTATGGTTTGATAGAATTCCTTCAGTTTCATATTTTAAGATATTTGGCTGTAAGTGCTTTATTCTTAATACTAAAGACAATTTGGAAAAGTTTGACGAAAAGGCCGATGAAGGTATATTTTTAGGTTATGCGGCCAAGAGCAAAGGATACAGAGTCTTCAACAAACGTACCATGATCATCGAAGAGTCAATCAACGTCACTTTTGATGAAATAAACCAAATGACACTCGATGACAGTGATGAAGATCTGCCTACATCAAGCTCAACATCAGCTGAACCTGAACCAAGCTCTACACAAGCTGAACCCCCTAGAGGAGATCCAGGAACCAGCTACCTACAGAGTCTACCGAAAAGGTTAAAATTCACAGCTGATCATCCACAAGATTTGGTAATTGGTGACATTACCAAAGGAGTAAGCACTCGATCATCCAGTAGAGATATTATTTCTAGTGTTGTATTTATTTCACAGCTAGAACCTAAATCTATTGATGAAGCATGTAGTGATAGCTTTTGGATAGATGCCATGCAAGAGGAATTGAACCAATTCGAACGGAATCAAGTTTGGGAACTTGTTTCCAAGCCTATTGATCATCCGGTCATTGGCACCCGTTGGGTATTCCGAAACAAACTGAATGAGGATGGTTTAGTAACTCGTAACAAGGCTCGACTCGTAGCTCAAGGATACAATCAAGAAGAGGGTATCGACTACGATGAGACTTATGCCCCAGTTGCGAGATTAGAATCCATTCGTATGTTATGTGCATTTGCATGTTTTCATGATTTCAAACTTTTTCAAATGGATGTAAAAAGTGCTTTTCTAAATGGATTTATAAAAGAAGAAGTTTTTGTAGCACAACCTCCGGGTTTCACGGATTTCAAAAATCCTGACCATGTTTTCAAGTTGAAAAAAGCCTTATACGGTTTGAAACAAGCCCCTCGTGCTTGGTATGATCGTCTAAGCTCTTTTCTACTTGACAACGGTTTTACAAAAGGAAAGGTTGACACTACACTTTTTATTAAATCTTTTAATGGCAAGCTGCTTTTAATTCAGATCTATATTGATGATATCATATTTGGATCCACTGATGAATCTCTTTGTCAAGAATTCTCTAAGTGTATACAGAATGAGTTTGAGATGAGCATGATGGGAGAGCTGAAATTCTTTCTCGGATTGCAAATCAAACAAACCGACAATGGGACGTTCATTAATCAAGCCAAGTACACAAAAGATTTGCGAAGGAAGTTTGATCTGGACAATGTCAAACCTATTGGCACTCCGATGGCAACTTCAACAAAGCTTGATTCTGACGAACAAGGCAAGCCAGTCGACACACGTAAGTATCGAGGTATGATTGGTAGTTTACTTTACTTAACTGCTAGTCGTCCAGATATAATATTTAGTGTTTGCTTGTGTGCACATTTTCAAGCTAACCCAAAGGAATCACATCTGTCCGCAGTTAAGCGTATCTTCCGATACCTTAAAGGCACTTCTTCTGTCGGCTTGTGGTATCCCAAATCCAAATCCTTTGACCTTATTGGTTATTCGGATGCAGATTTTGCTGGATGCAAGGTTGATAGAAAAGGTACTAGCGGTACATGTCATTTCTTAGGCAAGGCTCTAGTCTCTTGGTTTAGTAAAAAGCAAAATTCTGTAGCCTTATCAACAACAGAGGCTGAGTACATCGCCGCAGGACGTTGTTGTGCTCAGATTTTGTGGATGAAACAAATCTTAGAAGACTTTGATTTATTTTACACACATATTCCCATTTTCTGTGATAACACTAGCACCATTAATTTGACTAAGAATCCTGTATGTCACTCTCGTACTAAACATATCGAGATTCGGCATCATTTTCTTAGAGATCATCATCAAAATGGAGATATAAACCTTGTATACATAGATACTGATAATCAATTAGCTGATATCTTCACTAAACCTCTAGCGGAAGATCGCTTCAATTATTTACGTCGAGAATTAGGAATTTTGGACGTCAATAAATTAATTGATGTTATTTTATGATTGTATATCATTATGCAAAAACTGTGTTAGAGACAAGCTAATAAAGAGTCTGTCTGTCACCACAACTACGGTTGAAGCGAAGCGGTATTTAAGAGTTCCCTGGTGAACCTCCGCCAGCTGGGACAGTACTCCTACAGCTAATCTAAGACAGCTGCTGTGTAACGATATTTAACTCGTAAAATATTATTAATTATGTTATTTGAAAGCTAAAATAACTAATCTTTGAATTAAATATTTGAAACGAGTCAATGAAAAAGAAGTAGCAAAATCAACTTGAAAGAACACTAGGCGAATTCGGCCAGAACTCTGACCGAATTCGGCCCGAGTTCGGTTGAGGGTATCTGCGTATATATCCAGAACCCGAGAGCTCCTTCTCTTCCATTGCTTCCATATTTCCAACCAGCAGCTACAGCCGCCCGAAAATCCTCCAAACCCTAGGTATTCACCAACCCATTGCTCCCTATCTACTTGGTGAAATCCTTCCAAACTTTGGAATCGTGCGGAGATCATCCTTCTCTACAACATATCTAATTTTTGTGAGGTATAACTCTCTTTTTCTCCACTTTCAAATTTGTGCTTATTTATTTCAATGGCACCTAGATTTAATCCGTCTAAGAGGAAGAAGACTACTCCTAGTGAGGAAGGGTCCTCTTCGAATCCTCACACGGATTCTTTGTTTTCACCAGTCCAAAAGAGCGACGGTGCTTTCGATGGGTTTTTCTTTCAAACCCTCGATCAAGCTTTATTATGGTACGGTGACTTTTCCACCCGATCCATATGCAGCGGCGCTCCGGTTAAATGGACGGTATTTCCTGACCATCGTCACTTATTTGAGGCATTAGGGTTACATTTGCTTGTTAAACTGTGCTTCCCAATTGCTACTAATGCCATTAGATTGTTCTATTGCAATCTCGTAGTTAACACTTTTGACGTGAGCACACGTATTGGAGGCATAGATATTGAGTTCAATGATGTCCTCCTAGCGGAGATTCTTGGGATTCCCAATGAAGGTGAACCGCTAGTTGATATCACGGAATTCGAGTTTCCCGAAGGCACTACACTCACGAGTTTCAAAATGGAACTTTGTGCACCTGACAGAGTACGTTCTGGAAAGTTTAAGGCTAACAACCTTAACTTGTTTAACTACGAATTGCATCGCATCATCTACTCTACTCTACTTCCTAAATCCACTTCTAAGGATGATGTGACTTCGCTTGAGCTGTCCGCTATGTATCATCTTATCAAGGCGATTCCTTTTTTCGTCCCCAAGACTATTATTCAGATGATGGGACGTTGTCGTGCAAGAGATCGAAATCTCTCTTACGCGATAATTCTCCCTCGTATCTTTCAGCGCTTCGACATCGATCTATCGACTTGTACTCAGGACTCTGAGCCCAAGTTACTCCAGCTTTCTCGTCGCAGCTGGACTGCTTCAGCTCCACCTCCTGCTCCTCCTACTGTACCATCTCTACCACATCAGTCGTATGCCATGACTTTTGAGGGCATACATCAGCACCTATCTGCTTTGCACGTCTCGATGACGGACATGGCTCGCGAGCGTGAGTTCCGCGATGTCACCCGTTACCAGGCGATGGCAAACTCCTTGGCCGGTCTACGTTTTGCACAGACTGGTCACTCTGCCGCTTCCATCCCTTGAGATCCAGCTTTTTCGGGTTACCGCTGTGAGGATGAGGCTGTCCATGCCTACTTCCAGCCCGGTAATGCCTATGATTGGTATCGTGCTCCTCGAGATTATGTTGGCGAGTTCTATGCTGGCGCCCCTACTCATTCTACTGGCACTGGTACTTCTGGTGCTGGTACTTCCGGTCATGCTGGCCGTGCTGCTGATGATATTGATGAGGATAGTGATGATGAGATCTGATCTGATTACTAGTGACATTCTACTGTATACTTGGAAATGCTCTGACATTCCAAGTTTTTATCATTTACTTTTTGATTAGTACTTTGTAGTTTGCTATCAGTATTTTTTTTATCTTCATGGACATGTTTATGATGTTTCATTTATGACATCTCAGTTTAGTTCAGCATTTTGTTTAGCACTATTTTCTTATATTGCTTTTCATTTTTAAACTGTCTGTGAAATAGCATGCCTGAGATTTTTTTTATGCAATACATACTTGTGATGATAATTTGTAGAAATATTACATGCCTGTAATGCTATATCTCTAATTATTTACTGTATCTTTTATTTTGTTTTCTCACTATTTGTTACTTATGCATTGATTGCGGGGGAGTCTTCTGCATTTCATGCGGGAGAGCCTTCTCTTGTACATCTATTTTGCTAAGTGACAAAGGGGGAGAAAATTAAAATGATCTAACATTTTTTTTAGTTGAATACAGGTTATGAACAATTTTTCACCTTTTGATATTTTTTCGAACTAGATTATTGTTATATCATTCATAGTTTGTCAATTATCAAAATGGGGGAGATTGTTGGCCCATTGGTCATATGGTCAACCTGATTTTAATAATTGATCAAAACTCTGTCTGGATATACAAAGCTTGTTGGGACATTCTCAGCTTCTTGGACATAAGCAAGATTGGATATTCACTTCGTTCAAGACTGAAGATCTGTTTGCCTACTTGAGTCTGTATTTTCTATGCAATATAATTTTCTTTTTATTTGAGTCTAGGAATACATTGTACACCGAGTCGTACTGGCAAATAGGCTATTCCCAAAAATAGTTCAAAATGTTTTTAAAATGACCTATCAAATTGTTTACAAAAAAGTTTTTCAAAAATCACCAAAACCTATTTTAAAAACCCTAACCTAACCCTGACAGAACTCGGCCAGAGTTCGGCAAGAGTTCGGCCAGAGTTCGGTTGGTAGCCGTTTTGATTTTGAATTCTCTGGAACTTGGTCCTCCTGCAGTTGCGGATTTAACCGAGATTTGCTCATCGAGTTCTGCCCGAATTCTGCCCGAATTCTGACAGAGTTCTCCCTTTGGAAATCCTATAAATAGAGAAGTATTTCGATCATTTCAATTCACTCATTCACTTTCAATCTTCTCTCTATCTAAAAAGCTTTCTGCCTTCCAAAGAGTTTTCTAGAGCTTTCATTTTCAGATCCCAAGCCAGTTACAATCCTCTAGTCGATTTGCCAGTACGGTACGGTCTAGAAGTTTCTGAGAGATTGTAATCAGAAGGCTTGATTGAAGAATACCTCTTCACATTTGAAGTTGGACGAGTTCTTCGTATCAAAGCTCGCGTTGTAGAAGTTGCAAGGACTTCGTAAGAAAACTTGCGGTTTTTCCTATAGTGGATTCAAACTGGTAGCAAGAGTTCTACCGACTGGATTAGTCCTCAACAGAGGGATACCAGTATACATCGCTGTCTTTGCGTTTGCTTTCTGAACTCTGTCTTTACTTTATTTGCATCTGTGATTATATACTGTGATTGTGTTGCTAACTTTTTTAATTAGCATTATTCCGCTGCCAACTCTATTCACCCCCCCTCTAGAGTATTACGCTTTACTATATCGTTCCTACAAGAAGTCTCCCGCTGCCTCCCCTTATCTCGATATGCTCATGCAAGCTATCCGAGGAAAATGGAATGGAATCTCACACCTTTTCAGGATGCCCGTCCAGGAAAGATTTATGTGAAGAAGGGGCCTAACAAGAAAGATATGTTCTACAGTTCTTCAGAATGATACAGTGTCTTGCTCAGAGGTTTAAAACTCGGTTGTATTCTGCAGGAAAATTCTTCTTTGTTATTGCCCGTGAGAATTCCAATATTCGCAAATGAGTTTGCGAAGGTCGAAGGGAGGTATCCAGATCAAGACCTCAGATTAACTGGACTGGTGAACCCAGACTATAAGAGATGGCTGCTGTAACTGCCAGTGGGGAGGCAGCAGAAGGAGATGAAAATGAAGAGAGTTCATCATCTTCGGAGGCTGATGAAGATACACAAGATCCCGAAGGGGATGCTGAAGAGCATATGTCTCCTGTAGCTGTTGATGACACCTTGGATCCTGAAAAGGATGCTGAGGTACAAATATCACCTGAAGTTGCTGATGATACCTTAAATCCTGAAAAGGATGTTGAGGTACAGGCATCTCCAGAGAAGATAGCCGATGAAGAAGCGGCCCCGGAGGAAACTCCCACTCAAGGTATAGAATGAAATTAGCAATCTTTTTTTAAATAGATTGATAGCTGACATCTTTATTTGTATTCCATGCAGAAATCGAAGCTTCTCCAGCACCTCCAGTGTGCATGGAAATAGTACTTGCGACGGCGATAGCCAGTAGCAGTCGTCACTTATCTTGTGGTTCTGAAGCAGGAAGTAGTCAGGCAGTAGTGTCTGAGGCTACTTCTACTCAGCTAGAATCTGTTCCTACAGCTGACAGGCTCGTCGCAGGATCAAGCCATGGTAAGACTGTTTTCCCCTTTGATCTTCTTTGACAATAGCAATTGACAGGTAAAATGACAATATTTTAATTTTACAGAGGAACAACCGGGAGGAGCGACCAGCTCCACTTTGGTTCCCTTATTCAAAGAGCCTGCTGTTCAGATACGAGAAATTGAACATCCTGCTGCCTCGTCATCAACATGAGTAGCTGCGACTCCTGGTGCTCTGGCGATTAATCAGCTTGTCATCCAATCATTCACCAAATGCTTCTTCGAGTCCTTGGGGCCTCTGATCAATAGAATGATGGACAAAGAAGACGCTGATTTTTACATGGTTAGAGGTCCGACCTCTTTCTTGGTGAAGGCCATCCGGGAGCAAGGTGACGAGGCTCAGGCCACTTTCCTTGACCATATGTTGAATGAGCTGGAAACTTCCATAAAGAACTATAAAGAGCTCAACAAGGGGGAAGTAGAACCCTTAGTTCAAGCAGAATTTGAACAGATGGCTCAGGCAGCGCAATTGAAATAGTAAACTTCCAGAATCTCTTGGATGCTTATTCTACTAAATCTGCTGAGTATAATTCCAAGTTGGAATCGATGACTTCGACTGCTGAAAGAAAAGAGAGAAGAATTGCTGAGCTGAGAGTGGAGATTGCCTGCCTCCAAGAAGAACTAGAAAATGAGGTTATTGAGCATCAGACTACAATCCAACAAATCGGTGCTCTAACTCAGGAAAGAGACGAGTATGTAGCAGCTCATGCTGCTGAAATCACTTGCCGAATGGTAACCATGCCCATTTTTAACGTCTGGGATGGAAGAGGCCAGGAGGAGAGTGATGGCATCTCAAGAAGAACGGCTGCAAGTTCTGAAGCTACAGATTGATAATCTGATGACGCCTCCGTCTCAGTAGAAAGATATCTTGTATCTTCTTGTCTTTCTTTATGATTGTAATGTTATGTCTTAAATTTTGATCAATAAAAGACATTTTGTTGTGGCTCTATTATATCTTGCATATCTTATTCAGATATAAATAATAGCAGTAGAAAATATATTCAGAGGTGCAGGACATGATATATTTCTTGTAGAAAATAATTATATTCATTATATCTGCTCAGAGGTAATGTGGACGTGGCAGAATATAATTTGTCGAATATCATTATTTCAATAGACAACTTAATCAAGGATGATAAGTTGCTGATGTGGATGATGAACGATAATGAATCGTCAAAAATGGTGTGAACGAAATGAATAGTCATAATGAATGGATGAACGGATAAACCGTCAGACGATGGTGAACGGATGAACCATCGGATGATGAACGGATAAACCGTCAGATGAATTGAATGAACGGGCGAACCGTCGGATGAATGTGAATGAACGGGCAAACCGTCGGATGAGCGTGAATGAACGGGCAAACCGTCGAATGAGTGTGAATGAACAGGCAAACCGTCGGATGAGTGTGAATGAACGGGCGAACCATCAGATAATTGTGAAATGAACGGGCGAACCGTCGGATGATAATGAACGGATGAACCGTCAGATGATTGTGAAATGAACGGGCAAACCGTCGGATGATAATGAACGGATGAACCGTCAGATAATTATGAAATGAACGGGCGAACCGTCGGATGAGTGTGAATGAACGGGCGAACCATCAGATAATTGTGAAATGAATGGGCGAACCGTCGGATGATAATGAACGGATGAACCGTCAGATGATTGTGAAATAAACGGGCGAACCGTCGGATGATAATGAACGGATGAACCGTCAGATGATTGTGAAATGAACGAGCGAACCGTCGGATGAGTGTGAATGAACGGACGAACCGTCAGATGATTTGTGAAATGAACGGGCGAATCATCGGATGATAATGAACGGATGAACCGTCAGATGATAATGTCGATTCGTTGTTTGGAGAATCTCTGCCTATAAATAGAACAGAAATCTGAAAAGAATGATCATTTCCTCTTTCTAACATAAAGATGTCGTCTGGAGATGCATCCAAGAAGGCTGAACTCGCCCCGAAGGTTGAGACGGGCACTGAAGAATGTCCTGCCGATCCAGTTCAGCCAAAGCAGGCAGAAGCAGGCGAAGGTTCGTCTGCACCCAAACCACCGCGGGATATCCTGGACTTCCTGCTTGAACCGGAAAAGACTGAAGAAGAAGAATCCATGAGGATGGCTGCTTGCAAGTTCCTGGTGGGTTCCAGCAAAGATGTCCTCGGCTCTTTTGCTGATTATGTCTTTGATAACGACGGCAGTGGTCCGCGTCCCAATGTCGAGAAGAATGATAGTGACCTTCCTTGATATTATGTAACATCGTTTATAATAAAATAAAATCAAACTTTATTTATGATTTGTCTGATCATATTTACATGAAATCTCTGTTACATTTATACATAATATTTCTTGAGGAATTTGCCATTGATAGGCATCATTACAACTCGACCGTCTAACTCTGAAAGTTGATAGGCTCCATTTGAAAAGACTTTGCTAACAATGTAAGGACCTTTCCACTTCGCGTCGAACTTGTCTTTGCTCATGTGAGTCATAGTCATAGGACGTCTGACTGTTAGAACAAGTTCTCCTTGCTGAAAGGCTCTGACTTTAACTTTGCAGTTGAAAGTCTTTGAGATGCGAGCTTGATATAATTCAATATGTTGTTGAGCCAATAGCCGTTTTTCGTCGAGTGCTTCTAATTCTTGAAGTCGAAGAAGATCATTGTTCTCTGTAGTGAGCTCATTAGCAATGGCGATCCTTAAGGATGGAATTTAAAGTTCTAGAGGAAGAACTGCTTCACAGCCATATACCAGAGAGAAGGGTGTACAGCCTGTAGGGTTGCGGACCGTAGTACGGTAGGCCCATAGACATTCGCCAAGTTTTTCACTCCAGTTCTATTTGTTAGTAGATACAAACTTCTTGAGGAGCTTGATGATAGTTTTGTTGAAGGCTTCGGCTAAGCTATTAGCAGCAGGATTATAGGCTGTCGAAGCGACATTGTCAATTCGGTGATCATCACAAAATCTTGTAAACTTTTGGCTGATGAACTGAGGTCCATTGTCATGAATGATCCTTCGAGGTACACCAAATCTGTAGATGACATGGTGTTTGACAAAGTTGATGACACTGCTGGTTTTGACTTCAGCCAAAGGTATAGCTTCAGCCCACTTAGAGAAGTAATCGGTTATTGCTAATATGAACTGATGCCCTCTAGAAGAAGGAGGATTGATGGGACCTATGACGTCCATGCCCCAAGCTTCGAAAGGCCAGGAAGCAGCAGTCGGATGTAGGAATTCTGATGGCTGGTGAATGAAATCTGTATGGATTTGACAAGCACGATATTTTCTTGCATATTCAGTGGCATCTGATACCATAGAGGGCCAATAGTAACCCATACATCGAATACGATCCTGTAGCTTAGGACCTGGTTGATGTGCTCCGCAAACACCATCATGAGCTTCGCGCAGTACTTGCTTTGCTTCATCACCAGCGAGACAGCGCAAGAGAAGACCGTCATAAGTCCGCCGATAGAGAGTTTTGGTGGTTTGATTATAATAGAACCGGAGAGATCGTCGGCGAATACTCGTAGCCTCCTTGGGATCTTCAGGAAGTATGTCATGAACCACAAAGTCGATGAAAGGAATTCTCCAATCTTCGTCGATAACATTAACTTCAACAAGGTTGCTGAATTCAATATTACGATTGTTTTCAATACAAAATAGCTCTCGATTAGAGATAACCACCACCTGCTGTCTTTTAATAGGGATGGCTAAGACAGCTACAAGATTGGCCAAGGCATCTGCTTCGGTATTGCAAGCTCGGCGAACATAGTCGATGAAGAAAGCTTTGAATGATATAGCCATGTTGATTGCTACTTCATGATAAGGCACTAGATCTTGATGGCGAACTTCATAGGTTCCTCTAACTTGGTTGACAACCAGCTTAGAGTCGCCGTAGACTTCAAGATATTCAACATCCAGTTGCTTGGCTAGCTGAAGGCCGATGAGTAGAGCATTGTACTCTGCCACGTTGTTGGAGCATGGTTCATCTAGAGAGTAAGCTCTTTGGATAGTTGACCCATCTAGAGAAACGAGAACAACTCCGACTCCTGCTACAATGGCACCATTTGGTCCGATCCTGGATGCACCGTCAAAGAACAGACGCCAGGTAGGGAATTCTTCGGAGATCATGTTCACTTCCAACGTTTCATCTGGAATTTCATCATAAAGTTTGGATATTTTTGGCACGGGATGAGCCGCCAAGAAATCTGCCAGTGTTTGACCTTTGACAGATTTTTATGGAACATATACCATGTCATATTGAGCTAGCAGAATGGCCCATGTAGCCAGCCGAGAATTGAGTGTGCTAGGCTTCTTCATGAGTATCCGAAGAGGATTAACTCGGGATATGACATGAATAGTTTGGCCAATGATGTAATGCCGAGTCTTTTGAACAGCGAACATAAGAGCTAGGCATTCTTTTTCGACCGGACTATAACGGTGTTCAGCACCAATCATAGTACGACTAAGATAATAGATGGCCTGTTCATGACCTTCTTTGTTTTTTTGGGCAAGTAAAGCACCCAATGAATGATCCATAGCACGGACATACATTAAGAATGGTATGCCCGAGATTGGTGGCACCAAGACTGGTGGGTTCATGAGGTACCGTTTGATGTCGTCGAATGCTTTTTGACATTTTTCAGTCCAAATGAAAGATACACCCTTCTTTATTAGCTGAGTGAATGGTCTGCAGCGTCCAGACAAGTTCGAAATGAATCTCCTGATATACGCAAGTCGACCTTGGAATCCTCGTAGCTCTTTTAAGTTGCGTGGAGGACGCATCTCTTGAATGGCTTTGATCTTCTCGGGATCCACGTGTATACCCTTAGAGGTAATGACGAAGCCGAGAAACTTGCCACTAGAGACACCCAAGAATGACTTGGTGGGATTTATTTTGAGTTGATGTTGGCGCATGAGATTGAAGATAGTTCTCAAGTCTTGGATATGATCTTCCTTTAGACGACTTTTGACGGCGATATCGTCAACATAGCATTTGACAGTTTTGTGAAGATGATATCGAAAGATGGTACTTATAGCTCGTTGGTAAGTTGCACCAGCGTTCTTGAGACCAAATGGCACCACGGTATAGCAGTAGACCCCACGAGGAGTGCGGAAAGAAGTGTATTTTTTATCTTCAGGATTCATCCGAATTTGATTGTATCCGGAGAATCCATCCATAAAGGATATTCGCTCAAACCCACATGTATTGTCAATCATGACATCCGCGATAGGGAGAGGAAATTCATCTTTTGGACATGCTTCATTAAGATCCCGAAAGTCGATGCAGACTCAAACTTTGCCGGTTTTCTTCAGAACTGGGACAACATTGGCTACCCAATCAGGATGTTGCTCTTTTCGAATAAAGCCACAAGCGATGAGCTTCTTGACTTTATCATCGATCGCATCCATCATTTCTGGTTTAAAGCGTCGCTGTTGCTGCTTGACTGGTTTTGCATTGGATAAAATGTTCAATTTGTGAATAGCAACTTTGGGATCTAGACCGGGCATATCTTCATAGCTCCAAGCAAAGATATCAATATATTCTTTGATAAGAAGAATCAACTCTTGTTTATCTGCTTCTGGAAGATTCTTGCTGATGAATATTGGACGAGGTGACCTGTTCTCTCCTACATCAATTTGAATTAATTGATCTTCGGTAGGAGGTTCTCTTTGTTCGAAGCGGAGTACCCATTGATTGTCCATCTGTTGAGCCTAAGGATCTGTTTCAGGATTTTCTTCAATATCTTCATCATATCCTTCTGGAAGTTCAGCGGAGACCATATTAGAAGATACAATTACCCGATGGATTTCACCAATACTGGTGTCAGAATCCCATGATCTGGAGTCAGAAGAATTAGAACGTTCTTTACTATCAGAGTCGGAGACTGCTGGGGATAGCATCGGAGGAGAAGCATATCCTAGACCTCTTTTGATCTTGCTGTAGTACATCTCTGATTTTCCTTCTGGGACAGTTGTACGGATAGGAGTTCGTCTACCCTTGCCATAGTTGAGGCCACTCTTGAAGTCATAACCCATTTTTCGGATGATATCTTTTGATTGTTGACTGTAACGACAGAGTTGAAGATGTCCTATATCGTTACTCTTGCTTTCATCTGTATAGCTGAATTATTGTTCCGGTCCTTTACTAAAAAGTATTAGACTTTTGCCTTTCTTTCGAGAAGGGACAATACGGTAAGAATCATCTGGATCTTCAAATGAGACTTCTGTTTGAAGAGATTGTATAACTCCTATTGTAAATGATCGAAAGCTATCTAACATATCCAAATAGCATTTAGTATGATAAATGACATCAGTATACTGGAAAGTAGATATTTTTTCATTGATCTGTACATTCGTATTTATAGCAGGACCTTTAGCCTTAGCAGGCTTGGTCAGATTGATTACAAGAGGGGAAGAAGAAGAACATGGAGGAGGATTGGCCTTGTTACGACGGAGGTCAATAACAAGTGGCTCAGAGGAGGTGAGCTCCCTTTTATCCTTATTATGAGTTAGATCAATAACAAGTGGCTCAGAAGAAGTGAGCTGCTTTTTGTCCTTGTTACGACGTAAGTCGATAACAAGTGGCTCAGAAGAGGTGAGCTCCTTTTTATCATCATCAGTTGACTGCTTCTGGACTGGCAAGTGAATAGCCAGTGGCTTAGAGGACTGAGGATGAGAGACTCGCCCTTTAACAGGTATGATAAGGGTATCTTTAGGCACTACTTCTTGCTCTTCTTCAGTATCCAGAGACAACACCACCTTCATGAATTCATCCTTATACATACAAGCATCGTTGCAGTATGCTTCGACGCCTTTAAAAGGATAGAGATCAGCGACTTCCTTTTGCACTTCTCCATTATCATCAACGTATTTAAAACATTGATGGAGAGTTGACGGAACAATGTTGTGCTCATGCAGAAATGGTCTTTCCAACAAGGCATTATAAGAACAACCATGATTGTCAATGATGTAGAAGGTCACCTTTGTGCGAAGATTGCCTATTTGGAATTTTAGACGAATCTTGCCCAAAGGCTCACTCCTTCCTTGATTGAACCCAAGGATGGTGGTGATTGTACTCGAGAGACTATGCACTGGGATCTTTAGCGCATCTAACATTGTCTTCGGTATGATGCTGAGAGCAGACCCTGGATCTATAAGAATTCGGTCGACTTTCATCGAGTCGACATATCCCGTGTAGTAAAGAGGATGGTCATGCCTGTTGTCCTCCATCAACATGTCATCTTGTGTAAAAATTATGTTTGGAATCAATTCCAGAATACTATGACAATGAAGATAAGAAACTGGCTCTGTTGTAGGCTTCTTCAGAAGGGCTAGACAAGTTTCATCTTGCATAAGACCCTTACTCAGAGTTTCCCGAGTTTTTTTGGAGAGACGCAAGAGTTCAAAGATTGACAGCCGGGCCGGTGTATTGGCTAATTGAGCCAAAATATCGAAGTTGTAAGGCTTCTCAAGTCCTGTGGGAGATGACTTCTTTAAGGGCTTGTCAAAGCGGACTTGTTATTTGCCTATGTCAGCTGTCGGCTTGGGAGGAATGGGTACCACAACCGGTGAGGGTACAGTAGGAATATCTTCAGTAGAAGCAGGCTGTACTGGAGCAGGCTCAGAAGAAGAAGCAGGATTCTTTTGAGTTTCAGGGTAATCTTTCAGATAGGCTTTCCCTGATCTGGTGCCCAACAAGATTTCTTCGTCAACTATGGGGTCAAAAGACACCATGTTACAAGTCTTTGTCTTACCCTTAGAGTGGTCTTTCTTCTTGGATGAAGAGGGAAGCTCGAACTCTGAAGCAAGATCCGGATGAATCCACATAATCTCGCCATTGTCAAGAGATAAGGGAACAAGACCTTCATTTGGTGGAGGAGGGAGATTCTCAATCTCAAGAGTAGCTTTGGGGATAGGAATGACGCCATGCTGCACCATCTGCGGAGGGAAATCACCAAATTGAACTGAGATCATGTTTGCAGTCACAGTCTTCTCGTCTTGTTGCAGAGTGACAACACCAGCATTGACCAGCTCTTGTATCTTGCCTTTGAGCACGTAGCATGCTCGAGTAGGATGCCCAATGAACCTGTGATAGACACAATATTTGGGATGATCAGTCTTACCGACTTCATCAGGCTTCTTTGGGTCTGGGAGTTGGATCTTGTTGCTTTTGATTAAATAATCAAAGATGCTTGCAGTGTCATTCTCGTCAAAAGAATATTCTACTTTAGGACGAGGTTCCCTCGATGGAGGTGCTGAAGGAGTGGAAGTGGACGTAGAAGGAGCTACGTTGACCGCTAAAGATTCTTTATTCTTTTTCAAATTGATGTTCAAAGTTTTTTTTGCTTTGTGGTTGTTCTGGCGGTTGCCACCACCTGATGTCTGGTGTTCATCCCGGTCGGAGTTAGACATTTGTACCTCCAGCTGCTTGAATTTGTCAGCGCTAACTTCAGCTGCATTAGCGTTGACAATGAAGGAGGGCCAATCTTGGAATTGAGTAGATCCTGTCCACATACTGATGATAGGCAAAAGATTTGCCTTGCAAGTATCAATAGTGACAGCAGATGGAGTTCCGGGAGGCATCTTCAAGGCTTCTCGACGGAACCGTTCGATGAAACTCTCAGCAGTTTCATTGTGTTTCTGTTTGATTTTATTGAGGGCTGACATAGTCATATCGTTAATCCCCTCATAGAATTGTTCCAGAAATATTTGTTTGAGCCCTGAGAAGGAGGTGATACAACCATCGAGCAAACTTCTGTACCAGTCGTATGTTACGTTGGCTAAACAACCGACGAACACTCTGGTAAGAAGAGCGTCATTTGGTTGAAGTTGGACAGTCATTACCTCAAAGTGATTGATAAACTGGCTTGGAGAGGTACTGCCATCAAACAGAGAGATTGTTGGGATCTTATACTTAGGAGGAAATGGGACTTCCTTCCATTCAACTGGGTATGGTTGCTTGATCCCCAACCTTTGCAAGTTGTCTTTCTCCTTGAAAGCCTCGAACTGAGTGCGCAAGAGCTTGACATCTTCAGTAGCATCTTCTACTGATGTAGAAGGAGCAGGCGGAGTCATAGTGGTAGAAGGAGGCACAGCATTGTAAGCGCTACTCCCAGCACCTGACTGACTAGGTGTAGGTTGAACTTGTACAAGGGGTATTTGAGGAGTTGCTACCCCCAGCCCTGCACTAACAGGCACAGACGATGCTATGATTTCTGGACTTACAGCAGGTACAGTCGGTGGTGTAGCATGTTGTGCCACAATAATAGAATGCATACTGGCAACCATTTCAGCCATGGTCTTCAGCTTGTCCTCTAGTACAACGATTCGCTGTTCCTGATTTGCAGAAGTTGAAGCATCTGGATCTTCATTGACAACATAAGCTGTCACTTCTCTTGGTACAGTGGAAGACACTGTCTGTTCAGAGCTTTCACTATATGCATCATAGTCGGAGAAAGAGTCGTCTCCTGACTGAGAATGAAGAAAATGACCCGAAGAATCTTGAAGATTTCTTTGACCGATTGTATCTCGGCTTCGGGATCGGGTATGTCGAAATACTCCTTCAGAAGATTCCTGGAGTAAATCTAAATACCGTTGACTAGGACGGCGAGGCTTGCCGTGCTTAGAGCATTTTCTACCCCCAGTGTCTCGAGAGGTCAGGTTGACAGAAGCGTACAACACTTCATCTTCATCCTCTGACTTAGGTCCAGGGTTTGCAAAGTTCAGACGATCAAAGACAGATCATTTTGTTGTTTGACAACAACACTGAATTATGACTTTATGATTGTAATGATGATCAGATGATTGAACTGGAGGTGTCGAGACATTATCCCGCTTTTGCCTGAGATGTTCCCGAAGATCAAAAGATTGAGGGATCTGTTCTTTGATAATATTCGGAACATGGTTTCGGTTCTTCAAATGTTTTGTCCCTTGAGTATACAGGGAAGTGCTCACTTTATTGGCATAGGTGCTGGGGTTCTTGATCCTGGAAACTTGCTTCTGATGATGTTTGGTCTTCGGCATTGGCTGTTTGCGTTTCGTCGAAGTTGGTCTGTTGAGATAAGTTCTTAGATCTACAAATTTGCCCCCAGGGGTTTCTGTTTGAGACACCAACAATTTTCCTTGTTTTGATCGGGATATCTTGAGAGTCGGAAGATCTTGGAATTCTGCTACCGGGGTAGGCAGAATACCTCTTTGATCAGTACAAGTTTTCTTGATATAAAGGAAAGAAGAAGGAGTTCTTGTACTGATTGGTGCCAAGGCACGTTCAAGTTGATCTTCTACGGTAAAGACCGAAGAAGACTGAGAAAAGACCAAAGGGCCTTTTTCTTTGTTTTAGGAAGAAGGGTTAGCTAAAGAGCGTTTCCCTCTGTTGTCTTCTAAGTCATGAGACAAAGAAGTTTGAGAAAAGATCAAAGGGCCTTCTCCTTTGTTTTGAGGAAGAGGAATAGCCAAAGGACTACCCCCAATGGATTGCACAGGAGCAACAGAGTGCTTGAGAGGAGGAACTGAGCCTTTACCTTTATTGTGAGAAGAAGAGAGATTAGCCAAAGGGCTGTCTCTTTTGGTTTGCGCAGGCATAGGTTGCGCATGGGTTGATGGCGTACTGGCCACTTGCGCATGAGTAACTATGGCAGAGGGTGCACTGGTTCTGGCCACAGAGATTGTGGTTTGCGCATCAGGAGTTCTTGCCTCAGAGTGTTTATGATGCACTCTAGTTGCTGGAATGTTGGTTTGTGCAGGAAGAATTGCTGCTAACTGCGCCAAGGACATAGGAGCCTTATACTTTGACAAGGCAGCATAAGAAGTAGTTTGTGTACTGCCCACAGCAGACTGCACATGAGTAGTTGAAACAGACTGTGCAACAGTTGAAACAACAGACTGCGCACCAGGCTTGGTGGCAGAATGATTAGACTGTGCAGCAGTCTTGCTAGCAGACTGTGCCACAGATTGTGCAGCAGCCTTGGTGACAGAACTGCCAGACTGTGCAGCAGTCTTGGGGATCCACACTGGGTGCACTTTGCTCGTGGCAGAAGTTGTTGCAGTGCGGGGGGTGGTCTTGGAGTTGATCATGGCTTCGTAAGCCGTCTGGTTGACCTTCACAACCAGAGTCTTCTGCGTCTTGCCGATAGACGCTACTTCACATTGAGTTGTCACTTCCTCGTCGAAGGAGAAAGTCATCCCCAGCAGAGTCGCCATTTTGTTTGCAAAAACAAAAGTATGAAACTTTATTGATACAAACTTTGTAAAAGATTACAAGAATTCTGGGAAAGGTATAACTGTAGGAATCCAATCTAGAAGACGATTGCTTTATCCCTTGGACGATGTGAACTTTGAAGACGGTAGCCTCGGAAGTTGAAGTTGAAGGCAAAAGCCTCGGAAGAATGCAGCAGCACTTTGGCAAGAACTCCTGAACTCTCTGATATTTCTGAACTTTAATGTCTGATCCCCTTGAATGAAGACTTGAAACTCTATTTATAGAGTTCTTGAAATAACTAACTTTTAGTTATTCTGAACTACACACACTGGATTGCGCATAGGTTGGATTGCGCATCTATGGACTGCGCAGGCAGTTGTTGGATCGTGGGCCAACTGTCTTGGACACATGGCATCTTTTGATTGAAATACGCATGATCGTGCATAGACAGTTGCCACGTAATGAGCAATTGATGGCATGAATGCCACATGTATTTTGTCAGTTGTATTGATAGAGTGCGCAACTTGAATTGCACTGGCATCGGGTTGCGCACGCATGGACTGCGCACAGAGTGGTTGGCCGATTGCGCTGCCAGCTGTCCTCGAGCGTCGTGCTGCACGATAAACAAACAGTCGCCTCATTCTCCGTGCTGTCAGCTGTCAGAAGATTTGATTGTGTCAGGTAATGATGACTTTTGCCACGTCAGCCTACGCAGTTGAAAGTGTGCGCAGTCTAGTGTGCGCAATCTGAAGGATGCACAATCTGATGTCTGCGCAGTTCATTTGAAAGATGCATTTCTCGATCTTCATGACTTTGTTGATGTGTGCAACTTGATTTTTTAGGACCTACACTACCCAGGCATGAATAGTGGATACACCCTCTCTTGTTTCATGGTACGTGACTGATACAGAAGTATACCAATACATGTGTAAAATCGATGAGGTTGGTGACAAACACAAGGGTATGATACAAGTGAGTTGGATATGAAGTATTGGCTTCAAAGATCCTAAATATAGTGCAACACGATAACACTTATATGGTATCATACATGCACAAACCACCTATATGCAATATCTTCCTTATCCGTGTTTACCAACAGATGAAACACTCCTATTTACCTATCTCCCTAGCCAATCTATACCTTCGACTAGTTCCTCTCAGGAATTGTAGCAAACATCTTATTTCTATTAAAACGGATCGAGTTAACTAGGTTTAAGGAATTGCTAGGTATGGTAGACAAGGAGAAAAGGGTTACATGTATTGAAGAAACAACTACTTTTCTCTGGACTCCTTGACAACTGCTTCACAGGTAGGAGGAAACGCAAGAGAAATCTAGGGTTTATAGAGGAAAGATGATCGATTGTCTCCACTGCGTGTATTTATGCATAATGCTTAGATTTGATCAAAGCGATGGATATATAGGATAGAATCCCATTTGAATTCAGATTTGAATTGGATCATTAGCTAATAAAGGATTATTAACAGGTTCGCATTTGAATGCAACTCCGACACAGGCTTAATTGATCAGTTAGGAGGGTTCAGATTCGAATGTGGTTTTGGTTTGATCTCTACGACTCCTAATTTAATCTATAATCGAACTGGATGTAAGTGGATAGAGGGAATGCTCGATTTTTAGGATTTGAATTATCGGATTTTGCAATCAAACCCTTGCAAACAGAATAATAGCATACCTTCCTTGTTCCTAATTTAGTTCACCAGAATTAACATATCTTGCTATATTTACGTAGGTATTTATATGTAATAAATAATAGCAGTAGTAATAATAAATATAAAAGGAATTTTTGGGTCAAGGGCTCACATACGTCGCCATATCATTGATGCCATCGAAACCAAAGTGAATAAACTAATAGCAAGCGGTTTCATTCATAAAGAACAACACCTGGATTGGGTAGCCAAAGTTGTTCCTGTCACCAAAAAAGAACGAGAAGATTCAAGTCTGTATTCCAGAATCTCAATTCAGCATGTTCGAAAGATGAGTTCCCCCTCCTAATCACACACGTGATGATCGACAACACATATGGCTTCGAACGCATGTCTTTCATAGACGGCTTCTCGGGCTACAAGCAAATCAAGATATTTTCGGACGACGAAAAGCAGACGTCGTTTCAAACACCAAAAGACGTATACTATTATACGGTAATGCCCTTCGGTCTGAAGAATACAGGTACAACATACTAGCGGGCTATGAGTACCACATTTCATAAAACCTCCGTAAAACAATAGAATGTTATGTTGATGATATTGTAGATAAGAGCCGTGTTCAGGATGACCATCTATGGTACTTGAAGACTGTGTTCGATCTAATGCGAACACGTCAGCTGAAGATGAGCCCAACCAAGTCTTTCCTGGGAGTTTCTATTGGCAAGTTCTTTGGTTTCATCGTAACTGTAAAGGGTATCCATATTGACCCTGAGAAAACCAAAGCTATCATAGACATTGATCCGCCGAAGAATCTTGGGGAGCTTCGTGGCCTACAAGGACGTATGGCGTATATCCGAAGGTTCATAGCAAATCTTTATGCATGATGTCAACCCTTCACAAAACTAATGAAGAAGGGAGTCTCTTATGTCTGAATCAAAGAATACCAGCAAGCATTCGACGACATTAAGAAGTAGCTCACGAATCCTCCAGTATTGGTGGCACCCATCATGGGAAGACCTAAATTTCTTGCTTTATTTATATGTAAAGGACCATTCTCTCGGCGCTCTGCTAGCTCAGAAAAGTGACGCAGGCCGTGTGCAAGCCAACTACTACCTTAGTAGGACGATGATCGGCATCGAGCACAGGTATAACCATGTCGTGAAGGAGTGTCTTACTTTGGTCTTTGCCATTCAGTAAACCTGCCACATGTGGCAGGAAAGACGATCCATGTCATCTCTCGGGTCAACCTCCTCAGAGTGCTTATGACTAAGCCGGGAGTGCTAAACTCACGGCTAGCTATATGGACAACTTTTTATCTCCATATGATATAGATTCATCCTACAAAAGGCAGTCAAAGGCCAAGCATTAGCCGACTTTTTAGCAGCACATCCTATACCAGAGACATCAAAACTCTACGATGGTATTCCAGATAAAGTGTTGGAATCCAACATAGCAATAGGGGAGCCCATCTGGCGAATGTTCTTCGACGATGCATCGAGAACATGGCCCAAGGGCAAATTATTACAGTAGTGGGGGTGGTCTTGGTTACCCCCGAGGGACTGGTCATTCACCGTGCATACTCCCTCAAGGAGCCATGTTCCAATAAATGGCAGAATACAATACCCTCATCATTGGAATCCAATTGGTTAAACAGTTGGGTGTTGACTATCTAGAGGCCTATGACGACTCGAAACTGATAATAAATTAGGTTAGAAGCCAGTATGACGTTCGGCACGAAGATTTGATCCCCTTCCACCAGGCGACAGTTGACATAATCTCTACTTTTACCAAGTTCTTTATAGAACATGTTCCTCGACTACAGAACCTAGAGGCTGACACTCTCGCTGGTCTTACTGCTTCCTTGGCATCTCCTATCAAGACTCAATATTCCGTCACAGTGATTGGTCGAGAATTAGTGTGTTCCTAGAACAATTTGTGCATGTGTCTCTCTAGAGATAGACACTAATATCAAATTCCGGGATTGTAGATTCCCGTTCATAGACTATGCACTCTAAGGGATCCTACCCGACGATCCGAAGGAAGCTACTTCCATTAGAAAATGTTCTCTTATGTTCTATTACGATTCAGCCACTAAAATTATGTATCATCGTTCTTATGACGGACTCCTCCTCTGTTACCTATCAAATACCGAAGCAAAGAAAGGACTCCAAGAAGTGCATGACGGTACTTGTGGAGCTCATCAACGTATTCCTAAGTTGCAGGATCGGCTTCGACGAATGGGCTACTATTGGCCTACGATTATAGCAGATGCTATTGAGTATGCCAAGAAGTATAGAGCATGTCAGATACATGCCAACTTCATCCATCAAACCCTTAGTTCCTATACCCCACGGCTGCATCTTGGCTGTTTGAGGCATGGTATGGACGTAATTGGACCGACTAGTCCTCCGTTATTCAAAAGGCACCAGTTCATCCTCGTTATCACCGACTAATTCTCCAAGTAGGAGGAGGCTATACCATTTATAGAAGTGAAGACCTCTAATATGATCAGCTTTGTTAAGCATCACATCATCTATTATTTTGGGGTGCCTCGAAGGATCATCCACAACAACGGCCCTCATTTTGTATGCTATGCTTTCCATCGACTTTATGATAAAGGTCGAATCCAGAACATGGCTTCGACCGCCTACAACCCAACAACGAATGGATTGGCGGAAGCTTTCAACAAGACAATTGTCAAACTACTCAGTTTTGCATAATAAACAAGAGTGGAATGAGAAGCTGGTTGAATGCCTCTAGGCGTATCGAACGACGGTCCGGACCACAACTGGTAATATACAAGTTTCCCTATTTACAGGGGCAAAGTAGTCCTTCCCTGGAAATCCAAATCCCCTCTCTACAGGTGGCTATTACTAGTCAGTTGATGGACGAAGACAACCAACGTCATCGACTGCAAGTGTTAGAGGCATTCGATGCAAGATGTCTTTTAGCTTAACCCTGCTTTGAGTTATACCAGGCTCTAATTTTCGGGGTCTTCAACAAAAAGAACAAGGAAAGAGCATTCCAAGTTGGCGACCTCATGTTATCAGCAAGAAGGCCAATGGTCATAATTCACAAGACAGTCAGAAAGTTCCAACCCAAGTAGGAAGGCCCCTTCCTGATAGAATCGGTGTACTCTAATGGTATTTGCCGATTCACAAAACCTAATGAAGACTTGCTAATAATGTCGATAAATGGCAAGTTCCTCAAGAAGTACTATATCTAGTCCTAGCATGTAATCTCCTGTCCCTAACGGAGCCAAATAAAAATACAGGGTTTTCGCTATTTCCAAGATGTCCCATTTTGCAATACCTAACCGGGTTAGAAAGGTTCCTTCCTGACAAAGGTCATAGTTCACGTTCATATTATCTCTGAACTATCCAGTTGTCATTATCCCCAGTTAGGCATGCTCCCCAAGCGAGTAAACATGACCTCGAAGCCCAGTTGCTTTATGATATTTTCTTATAACTTTCTCTAGTAGAAAATAATTATGTCCATATCACCTCTGAATTGTCTTCTATGTCCCTACAGAGTTTTGTCTTACCACATTCGTATAACCTCTGAGTAAGATGCTCTTAAACAAATCATATGTGTACCACGTATATATTACCTCTGAGTGACATTCTCACCTAGCAACCTCTGTGTCACTATATCCAACAGAAAACATTCATTCCTATATCACCTCTAAATTATTTCCTAAACCTCCACAAAGTTATATCTTACCTTGTTCGCATAACCTCTCAGTAAGATATCTTCAATAGGATTATATATTTACCATGTCCACATTACCTCTGAGTAAATATCCTACAAATCGACTTTTTACTACCACGTTCATAATACCTCCGATAGTGTTCGTCATCTCAACTTATTATCTGTGCCTAATTCTAGGTGCGTTAATCATGTTAAGTCTATAAAACTTTTCTCCAGTAGAGTTATTCTACCATTTCACGTTCATATTACCTATGAAAGGACTCATATTATCACAAGTTCATAACAAGAATGAGTAAGAAAATAAAGTCTTTATTTCTTATTACATAAAAGAAAAAATAGACTACATTTCAAAAATTTCCTGGTAAGAAAACAAAAAATAAAGGGGAGACAAAAGTTACTGGCTAATGTTGGCACACAACTCGTCGATACGACGCTTCAAAAATTGGCTTGAGCATGGGAATTCGTCACAGTCTGGAGTTCGACTTTGAGTTGTAGCGTTGTCCTGTCCTCTTAGGCGACAAGCTTCTTATAAGCAGCTGCCAACTTCGCATTCTCATTGCTCAAGACTACAGAGTTTTGGGCATACTCCTCTACTTGGAGACAAAAGGAAGTCTGTTCATTCGTCATCCATTGTACATCAGCCTCTGTGCTGGCTACCTTATCAAGAAGTAGCCAGATCTGCTCCCGTTAGTCAGCCAGACGCTTGGCAAAAATCTCTTATAAGCAGGCCTAGGCTTCTTCGACGACCGTAAGTTCTAGCTCCTTGGCACCGACCTCTGCCACCCTACGGTCAAGGGTCTCTTGGTGGGATAAGTAAGCCAACATGGCTTTGAAAACCTCGGTCGACAACCTATCTAGCTCCTCAGCCACCAGGGACTCGAGGTCGTTTGACTACAAAGCCTGAAGTTCCATTAGGCAAAGTTCCAACTTGCCCACAGATGCTTCAAGGGCATCTGCCATCTCCTTACAACCAAGATACGCCCTGAGCGACCCTAACTAGAGCGACGTTGAAGCCTTGGCCAGGACAAAGATCATCCTTGCTCTAGGACACTCAAGACTCTCCGCTTCAGGATTGTATGGCTCCAGTCCCAAAATGCGTAGGACCAAAATACGTAAACATACCAGCTACGTATCAAGTGAACTCCAACCCAACTTGAATCAATATAAGTTGTCTAGAGGCCAAATCTAACTATATCTAGCAAGTCCAATTATATCTCAATCCATAGAATATCATCTCAAGTGAGGACTAAGTGTTCCAATGCTGCAAGAAAGACAATATGGAATAAAGTTAGCCAGACCTTAATACAATTGTCTGAACAAGCTATAACAAAGAAGTAAAACTTGTGAACTAGGCTATATTAGTAGAGTAATCAATGATAATAAAACATATTGATAGAGGAACTACTAATATACCTGATATCCCGAAGATTTAACCATCAATTACCAACTATTCTATAAAACCAGCTCAATAATAACCAAGAGAGATCACCAGGTCCTCAGGGGACATAGCAAGGTACATAATACACATGCCAATGTAACAGTAAAAAAATGTAAATGCAGGAGGGTAACTACCATAACCAACTAAGTGATATACATGTGAGAACGTGTTCCATATATCAGACTTCAGCCACTGAGGCTCACAAGCTCCTTAGCAGGCTAGTAAATCAAGTAGATAAGCACCTAAGCTCTGCTACAGAGATGAAGGTATACTAGTAAAATATCATCCAAGTTCCTATATGGAAACGAGTCTAAACTAGTAAAATAACAGCCAAGTCCCATATATAAAAACAAAAATATACGAGTATATATATATATATATATATATATATATATATATATATATATATATATATATATATATATATAAAGAAGCTTACAACCACAAGAATATCCTTCAAGAAGGGCTTTCGATAATAATCTCAAAACGGACCCATCACAGCATGTGACCATTACTTTATCAATTTGTCGTTGAACTTCAAAGCAAGGTTATTGGCCGAAGTATTTGAATTCCTCATATCACTATTTGTTCCTTTTTTTTCCAAAGTACCCAACATATAGCCCCGACAGTTACCTCCTTGTAGTGCCTATGACTCTTTTTCCACCAGAGAGCGAATCGTGAGCTTAAACCAACCTTCCCTCTGATGTAGAGAGTTCTGAAAGAGAGACCAAACATGTTTAGCACAATCCCCTTTATGGAATATATGGGTAATTGATTCTGCATCAAGTGTTGTCCAGCAGTGGCAGCGCAAGGCCATTTGAAAGCCTACCCTCTGAACGTTGTCATCGGTCAGGAACTTATTAAGGAGGATCCTATAGAGTAACATAGACCATTTAGAAGGAATGCACTTGTTCCATATATGTTTGAAACTAGGATCTACTGGGTCACGCACTCTTGTAGAGTCCCATGCCGTGGTAACGAAGAATGCACTCGCCGGTAACCACCGAAGCACTTACCCGTAATCCCTAGGTAGATTGTCGCCCTCCAAGGTTGTTGCAGTTGGACTTGTCACTGAGTTTTCATTAGAAATGAACCTCTCACCCAACTCCATACCATGAAGAAGTCTTCGCCATATTTGGGAAGCTCTAGAAGTCACCGTAGCCTGATTCAGATGCACCTTTGGGAAGTATTTAGCCTTGATGAAGCGAGGCCACAGAGAGTTTTACGTTCTATGTTTCCACCACAATTTGATAGAGAGCACATCCAAAACATCGTTGAGGTGCTTAATGCCCAGTCCATCCTTATCTCGCCGCCTCGCCACTCACGACCTGCTCAACCACGAACGCTTCCTGATCCCATCCTTCATTCCCCAAAAGAAGTTATTAAACATGGATTCAATCTGGTTAAGAACACCTAACAGGGGGTTGCTTGCAGCCAGGTAGTAAACTGAAACAAATGAAGTACTAAACTAAGTAGAGTAAGCTTCCCGCCAAACGATAGGGTTTTATTATGCCATCCACTACAAAATTATGGTAATTTAGTGACTAACTTAGCGACTAACCTATTTAAGTAGCAAGTTAGCGACTTACTATCGATTTATTTTTTGACTAAATGACATATTAATTTAATGAATAAGATAGTTCATCGCCATTCTGTCGGTAGAGTGTTGGTACATTTCTAAAATTATTTAGCGACTGAAAGTCTTTAGTCACTAGAAAGTCGAAAATACTTGGAAACTAATTTATACAATCCAGCGACTGAAAGTTTAGTCAACATTCCAAAAAAACCCTATTTTCCAAGACCCTTTCCCCCAAAAACTGAACTAAATCCCGAAAACCCTCCCCCCCCAAAAAAATTTAGTAGATATTCCTCTTTTTTATTTTTTTTCCAAATCCCTTCCCCCTACACCGGAGCCCCCAGTCCATCTCCCCCTCATCCTCCTCTTTAAGCCCCGCATCACACGTCAGAACCCTCGTCGCCTCCTACGATGAGCCCCCAAGCCGTTTCTCCTAGACCGGCTCACGACAGGAGAAGCCCCCGCTACCTCCTTTGACGAGCCCCCAAACCGTCTCCCCTAGGCCGACTCACGATAGACAGAGCCCCCGTCGCCTCATTCGAAGAACCCCTGCTGCCTCCTTCGACGAGCCGCCATGACGTCTCCTCCAGGCCAGCTCACGACAAGCGGAGCCCAAGGCCATCAATCTCCATCGAACGTCGATCTTTCCAGGACGTCGATCTCCACCGGACGTTGATCTCCACCAGAGGCCCCCAGGCCATCGATCTCCACCGACGTTCTAATTCTCATTGTGGATCAAGTATAAAAAAATTATATTGTTTAAATTTAATTGTTATGCTTAGATTTGCAATTTTATGACCAAAATATTGTAAGATTTTTTTGATTTCCAATTTTTTTGGTAAAATTTGCTAAAATATGTTAGGTTTTAATTATTTTTTAGAACCAAAAAAAGAAAATTATGGTGTAACATCGATATTTGAGGACCATTCGATTCACAACTGTTGGATTCACAACTGTTTTGATCCAAAAGTGTAATTAATGAAAAGAAAAGACCCAACAACTCAACATTTATACTTAGATATTGGAGTGAGATTTGGATTGTTAATATCAGATTGTTATGATAGAAGGTTTTTGCTTGAGATCGTTATCGACATAAGTTTCAGGAAAGTTTATATTAATGTAAAATGTAAATCTAGGCTACATATATATATTATAGAGACATATAGAGACGCATATTGACTAAAGATATGGATACCATATGGGTTCAAATATGTTATTAAATTAGTCACCATAATTAGTTTATTTTATCTTTTAAATTACTCATTTACTTTACTGAAATTAAAATTTCTACCCTTCTTGTATGCAGACTTATCTTTCCTGCCTTCTGTATTTTTTTTGCCGCCATAATTTAAGAAAATTTGCTTATTCACTCGATCATTCTGTTGTAAAGTTTATTGGCATGCCCATTCTGAAACCATCCCTTATTCTGCTATAAAGTTTATTGGGATGCCCATGTTGTAGACAAGAGCCTCATGCTTATCGTTGTTTCGTTAATAAAATAATTTGGTTTTGTTTGGTTTCAAAATGAATTAACATCTAATAAAAGTATACTCTCTAGAAGTTAAGGATATGTCATGTGAGATGAATAACTTGAAGTATAATGTCGTATATTTTATAATGTCTTCTATAAAAATTGATTGTTGGAGCCAAATATTATTAACTAATAGATCTCTTCCTTTGGTGTACCTGTATGACAGTTGATAACTAATTGACGATGTAATTAAAGAACCGAAAGATCCTTTTTAAATAGATGTATATACTATTGTGGATCATGTTTCGGTCCTGTAATGACCTGTTCCCTTATCTTGGATTCTTAAATATCCATCATCCATTGCCGGATCATAATAGTAATCTTATTCTTAAAATAAATCGACATGTAATTCTATGCCTCCATCTTTTGAAGAGCAACATATAGGCCTTACCATTTATCATGGAATTTTTATGGTCTCTATAATTACATTGCTCAGATTGAACTAGTGAACAAGCCACACTGTGTCTTTATCTTTAAATAGGTTAGGTTACTACTGATTTCTATTAATACTTTTTGTTATTCCTTTTCTTAGGGTAGCCCTTTATTGATTAATAAAGTGACTTAGTTTCTCATAATATGCAATTTTGGCGTCTGAATGCAGTATAGCTTCTATCTTTTTTTTGATAAATGGTTTATTTGTTCGTAACTTTGAGGTTGTGGATGCTCATGTTAGTTCTGAATTTGTTATGAATGTTCTAATTATTTTTGAAACATTTTTCCCTAATGATACTAGTGCATTTAGATTATATCTATTAATGTTTAACTGAAGTTTCTAGTTTATTGGAAATTAATCTGCACAGTTCTTATCTATGACGATGATGGGTAAACCATAAACATTTCTATATGCAAATTACTGACAATGATTTATAGGTGAAGTTCATGATAGAGAGTCTCAAGGTTTAAGGATGTGAAATCTTGAGAAGGGTTCATGGGGTTCTCCAAGTGTAATATAACTAAGAGTTCATGGGTTTGAGGATGTAAAATCTTAGAAGGGTTCATGGGTTATATAACACAAATGATTTATAGGTTGGTGTCATCTACCAGATATATAACTAAGAAGTACAAACTGCCATATACGTAAAACACCAATTAGGTCCAAGTATACCTAAAACATATAAAACATAAAATTTAGCCTTTCATGTGACTATATTCTGCCATACAATTGCACTGTGTCCATCATATCCAGCCATATTTTGCTACAAACAATCCTTATAGGGAATTAATTATATATAGCAATGGAACTTTGTGGGATGGGTTCAACACTGATGTAGGAAGGTGTAATGCCCCAGAACCAGAATACTGGAGAGCGAAGGCATATATAGCCAGCTATGTTTATTGAAATGGAATCCACCTCGCTATACGGTCACGGCTATTTAGATACATGAGGGTTTAACTACAAGCCATCAGTCTCTTATGGTCATAAACAAGCCTATTGTCTCAATCTCAAGCAAGAAATAGCAGTTACAAGATGTTAGAGCATCAAATATACAATAGTAAGGCGTCCTATACATTACATATTTGGATGATCATGAAGCTAGTCGTACAAAATATGAAGACTAGTAAGAGTTTTAGTCATACATGATCAACCATAGGATTTGTCAACCATGTTACAGCCCGTAGGCAGACAGTAAGTAAAGTGCAATACGAGCTAACACGTGCTCGTCGGCTAAACGCCTCAAAAGAATATTTTTACAATAAAGTGGAGAATAAAAGGGAAACCCACTCGTTGCCTTGGTTATGCCTGGTGGTCACCATCTGGCTGGAAAGTAGGGAGATCCTCTAGAGCTACTCCGGTATCTTGCCATACAATACCAGTTGGGTCAGATCCCAGAAAGAGCAAGTACCACAAAGGAGGCTTCACTTAAGAACTAAAACCAATAATTAGCACAAAACATAATTATATAATAAAACTGGAGGTATGGAAAATCCTGATGATATACGATAGGATAACCATGGAACTATTCCGATAACCAAGTTACAACCCTTAAACCAAACAAGGACCGGGGTTGTAACCCTTCATCTGAATGGAACTTGGTTTTCCACCATTTATCGATAAAACAAAGCAAAAGCAATCAGGTCATGTTACAATCTTATACAAGATCAGGACAAGACTTGACTGGGTTAGACTCTATCCAATCAATCACGGCCAAGCAATGAGTATGGCTTGATACTTTAACTAACTAGGGTTATCACAGGCCTAGTTACTAGCAAGATGCAATGAGATATTCCAACAGCCACAAGCCCTGTAAACTATCCAGGTCGAATATTCGTTCATAAAGGGTGCAACACATGACAGTATGCTAGAAATGTGCCCTACTCATCGGCAGGCTACAAGTCCACTTGTGCGCCCAGATAACGGGATTGCCTGTAGCTGGAAAGTCTCTTCATGACTACTAGGTTATTCTAGTTATTAGCCTTAATCAATTTCAGTAGGTACCCGTGGCCATGGTACTCAGGGTTTCCTGTCCTAGACATGATACGAAGTAGTATTGGTGTATTTGTACAAACACAATCGTCCACGGTGTCCAAGCCATTTATTCTTGTCATGTCATGCTAGCCGTCGCAACAACATTCAATAGTTTCCGTCAGGCTTGTTTGTCATGTCTTGTCAAGTCATGTCATGTCATGTCATGTCAATTACTTATCATACCAGGCCATGTACAATTATCTGTCCAATCATGTCAATCAATTCAAGTTATCAAGTCTGTGACAAGAGGTGCAAGAACAATAAAACAAACGGGTGCATATAGAGCTCAAACCTCTACGCGAATGAAACTATGCTAGACTATGAGGCCCTGAGCGTAAAAATGGCTTTACGCGAGCAAGACACGGAGTTAGATAGCTCTACGCGAGCAAGGTTATGCGTGATCAAGTGTCACGACCCGCACCCTGTATAGGGGCACGAGAAGTGGGTACGTCCAGCCTACGCCACAGTGTCGGCGGTAGAACGCTGTCCTAGGTCAATCACCTAACAATATAAAGGTACCTGTACAGTATATACTCTCCGAATGGAGGTGACATAACAGAATACAATCTCAATCACATCTAGGGTAGAAGAATAACAGATAGACAGATAGACAGTAACTCAAAGAGAACAGTACAATAGATGAAATAGGTCTAAGTGTCTATGATAACATAACATCCAGAATGTCAACCCAATATACAAATAAGTCTAAGGGTCTATATATCTCAACATCTCAAAATATAACTCAGAATGTGAGACAAAAATGATAACATGAAAAAGACTGACTAGCTAAACTAGCCTAGACTACTGGGGCAACATCCTCAGCTGCAGGTGGATCCTGATGAGGGTCCACAACATAAGTGTCATCTAGTCCTGCTCTATAATAGGTAGACACTAGGGCCTCTTTCTCATCCTCTGTAATATTTTCAACAGGTCCAGTCAGGACAGGAACGAGCACAATATATCTCACACAGTGTATATCAGGTTAGGAAATACGATACAAGCAATAGAGTAAAATACAGGAAGTGCTGAAAGGAAATATACGCTGTAAAAGAGATAGCTGTAAAGGAAATATCTATGTATATAGAGAACTGTAAGTGGCTAGTGATGTAGAGTACAAGATAAGCATGTGAATGGCTAAAATTTATACATGATTACACTACTGAGTTTATACATGATTACACTACTTTGGAATTATTCACATGTCTACTTCTACTCCCCCGTTTCCCCAATCAATATACAAGGATCTAGACAAGTTACGTTATTATACATGATTACTTCACATGAGGCTCATAAATGAGTATACGTGAAGTTATACATGAGGGCTCAGTGAACATGAGAGTATATGATCACATGAGTGCACATGCATGATGGAAGCATAGGAGTACATGATGAAAGTGAATCACACATAACATGAAGTACCCGATGCTCCCGAGGGGGATAACATCTCATGTAAAGATCCATAAAGTACTAATCCGTGTTACCAACGTGATAGCATCAAGTAAAGTAATCTAGAGCGAGAAAGTAAAGCCTGAACAAGTATGAAACGGTCAGAGAATGTACTCGCCTGATAACTGAATGTTCGAGGTGGAATATACTGCCTGAGGAGAGGTGTATGGCTCCTAATCAGAGCAATACAAGTCACAATGTATTCACAATGGTAAAAATAGAGTATACAATGCATACTACATGATTCTAGGTCAATCTGGTCAAAAGTCAACTCTTGGTCAACTCTAATAGTCAAACTAGGTCACATGAAGTCATACTAGGTCACAGGAAATCAAACTAAGTCAAATAAAGTCAAACAAGGTCAAACAAGGTCAAACTAGTCTAATATAGGTTAAAGTCAACTCTTGGTCAATATTCTAGTCAAACTAGTCAAGTTATCTAGGGTTTAGTCAATCAATGGTCAGACTAGTCAAATACTAGTCAATATGGTCAAGCTAGGTCAATCTAGACTATCTAAGGTACTACACCACAAGGTTAAGGTATAACCAATACCTATACAAGTATACCACATATAAATACATATATATATAAAACCAACCTTAATCCTATATTCAAACTAATCCCATATTCCAATCTCAAGTCATGACTCAACTCTAAGTATCTAACTTAACCCCATACATATCTTAATCTACATAGGTCTTTCCACAAAACCCAAGTCACAATAATATACTTATATATAGGTCAAACCTAAACCAACTAGTTAATAGCCGAGGGTTTAGTCAAATCTTAGTCAACAAGTCCTTCTATGTTCATCCAAGCCATCTCTAGGTCAATTAGGTCATGGTTGACCTATAGTTGACTTTGGTCAACAATGTTCAATTATCTAGTCAACTAGGGTCATTAGGTCAATTAGGGTTAGCCCCTAATGGCCATAGGCTAGTAACTTAGACCATAGGCTAATAACTTATAGGTATCTATCTCTATACAATATATATACATATATATACACATATATATATAACCTTAGATATATATATATATATATATATATATATATATATATATATATATATATATATATATATATATATATATATATATATATATATATATATATATATATATAGGCCTATAGCCTAAGTAATACTCATATACCCTATAGGTATCTATATATAGACACAAAATATAATCTAATACAAATATATATATCCTTTATATATATATATATATATATATATATATATATATATATATATATATATATATATATATATATATATATATATATACAAACTTATATATAATACATATATATAGAGAGAGAAGTGAGAGAGAGTGAAAGAGAGATTAATAGAGAGAGCATGGGAGAGAGGGGTGTGGGTGTATGGGTCACTGTGACAGGGGGGTATGTTCTGTTCTCAGATTTCTGAGAACAGAAATCAACCCACACACACACACAATACATACATATGTATATTTATACACACACACCTATACATAACTATATATACATATATATACACCCACATACACATACACAATACCCACACTCTTATATACATATATACATATATATACAGTATATATACACACAAGTATACATATATATATATACATTAAAAATCAGTTTGAAATTCATTTTAAAAATTGGAAAAAAAAAACACAGTAAACTGTTCATTACTGAACAGGGGGAGTAAAACCAAATTCGACACCCAACCTAACTAATACCCACAAACAGTGGTTGGTAAACGTGCCCCCATGTGTACACGTGTCGTAGGTATCCCTATGAGTGCACCACGACACGACATGGCGTGTCCAAGTGTCTAAAAACCCAATCGGGTAAGCTGTGCTCTGTGCAGTATCGTGTAGAGGTGCACACGAGTGTAGGACACGACACAAGTGTCCATAGGTCTCGTGCACTCGTGTGTAGGTTCGCCTAGGGTAGGTGCACGTGTTAGGCAGCCTGTACGGTGTCCAAGTGTCGTACAGTATCGTGTCCAAGCCCGTATCAGAGCCCAAATATCTCGTGTGCGCTGTCAGTGTA
This sequence comes from Iris pallida, assembly GCA_029216955.1. Taxonomy (NCBI): domain Eukaryota; kingdom Viridiplantae; phylum Streptophyta; class Magnoliopsida; order Asparagales; family Iridaceae; genus Iris; species Iris pallida. Next base: position 6,704,769 of record JANAVB010019999.1, read on the forward strand.
AAATCAATGCACACACGAATTCGTGTCCGACACAACACTAGAAGCCACGAAACTTGGGGGGCATGTTCGCAGACATTGCCCCCTCGTGTCCACCAAGTATCACCCCTTCACGTGTCGTGTCGTGTCCTACGTTAGCCCCGAGCAACAGGGGACTTAACGCGTACAAGGTGAGGTCTCGTGCAGCGATGCAAGTGTCTCGTGGACACGACACACGCCACGTGGGGACACGTGGTCTTGTACACGTGTAGCCCACATGTAGGGCTACACACTCGTGCAAACACGAGGTGTCCAAGTGGTGTCTAGACACGACACGAAGGTCGTGTCCAAGTGAAAAACTGGGTCTGTGCTGTGCAGTCTGTGACCCGTACGAGTGCGATTTCTCACTCGACACGAAACGGCTTGACATGAAACTTTGGGGATGTCTTGTCAGACATTGCCCCTAGGTTTGTGTCAAGTTTCACATGTCTACGTGTCCAGGTGAGGGAGAAAAGGAGGTCGGGTATCAGGACAATATGTGTGGGTGTGCACAGCGGGTTCGTGTCCAATTTGGACACGAATACGATACTGTTTTGTGCTCAGTCAACTAGGGTTGTGACCTACAAGTCTAGGGCTACCCAAATATGTATTTTGTTTTGCAAATCAACAACTTTTATTCCTAAGTGGCATTTCACCAAACACAGTTTTTCAAACATGGATACGTGTCCGATACGGACACGAAATCGAACCTACATCCTACCAAACTTGGCCTACTGTTCCATGGTACCTAGATGCATGCAATTATGAAGAGAAAACACAATATTAACTATGTTTATGGGTATTTACCTATTGATGCAATTTCCAAAGGAAACTCAATAAGAGGGGGGGGGGTTTGTCCTATCCACTTGTTGGTGTCCAAGTCCTTGTGTCCAGCTTACTAGCCTCCCTTAGCACCCTCTAGGTTGTAGGAACCCAATGCAAAAGACTAGGAGTGATTTGGTTCAAATTTGAGGAAGTTATCAAGGTTTGATGAAAAAGGAATTTTTGTAGGTTTTAATTCATGTAAAAATGATCATGAATAAAATGTGATGAGGTTATATAGGAAGGGGTAGTGGGGTGGCCTGCCATAGGGTAGGGGAGGGTGTCCTCTAGGTTGCTTCCAAGTGAAGGGAAGGACTTTCATGCCAAGGTATTGATCTTTTGAGGGTTTTGTGGAAAATATCTAATAAAGTAAATATCAAGATATTTTTCCCTACTTTAACCAATGTAAATATCTATCCTCTAGCTTCTAGGTTAGTGGCTAACTTCTAGATTAGGGCTAAACTAGGTTAGGGACTAACATGACACTAATCAATCAATTAAATAATAATAAATCACATAAATGCAATAATTCCAAATAAATCCTAGAAAATTACCAAAATACCCTTTAGGCTAAAAAGCCATAACTTGATATTCTAAACCTATGGCTAGGCTCACATGATCATGGTTAGTCTCTAGGTTATGAAATCTCTAGGGTTTACACTAGGGTTATACTAGTAAAATCACAAAGTCATAAGTCATGACTTAGAAAATAGTTTTAAATAACTAAAGATCACCAAAAATCATATCATGACTAAAATACCATTAATAAATAATAAAAATAATAAATTTTCAAAAATACCCCAATTTCAGAAAATTGGGTGTTACAAGTCTACCCACCTTAAAATAATTTCGTCCTCGAAATTTAGATGGTCGTACTCCTCCTAGGTCAAACCTCCAATAATCAGGGACGAAGCTACTACCTAGCAACATACAAGGTCAACAAGTAAAATATGGGTAGTAGACCTATACTGGGTCATGTCCAAAAATTGGCTGGCAGTTTTAGGTCATAAGGTGTCCTTAATTCAAATCGAAATCAAAAGTAACTCTATGGGGTAAATTAGGATAGAGCATCGGGTCAGGAAAATCATACTAAACAAATGAAGCACACGATGGTATGCATGAGTGGGATACTAAGGTTATGGGTGTAGAGTGTCTTGTCTAGGTCATATATGTGAAATTAGTATTAAGAAAACAACTAATCTTGTGCTCCAAATTTAAAAGTCACGGTAATGTGCCTACGATGATCATAATTTAGAGTGGGAAAGGTCTATGTTACCTAAATTGAACCAGAAATTATGATGCAATAGTGGTACCAGGGGGATAGGTTAAATGGGACAGTCTGTGGTCTCATCTAGGTGCACTAGTCATTCTAGATCAAGACTATCCTATGGTATCAAAACGTACAAGCAATCTAGGGTGTCCTAATTGGGAAGGTAAGGGAACAACAATCATCAAGGCTATAGGACCGTCTACCATCCTATATGAAAATTTGTCATTTAACAAGTAAGTGAGAAATAATTAAAAGTTACTATTCCATAAAGTGGTAAAAGAAAATTGAAAATTTAGGCACAAACAATCACAAATAGATTTTAGTCTTGACACGATCTAAGTTGATCAATTTCAGGATAAATCGAGATTTGGGCAAGATGGAAAATCAATGAAATCAAGTATGAGCACGAACATCCAATGATGAAGATCCAGATCATGATTAAATTTAATTCAACTAGATACGAATACGAGGTTCATAGGCGATAAAATAATTCCAAGGAGAATTGTCAAGGCTGTTGTGGATAAGATTCTAGGGCAAGTTTAACTATGTCTCCATCCACGTAGATTAATATATGAAAAAGCGAACCAAAACGCAATAGGTTGATCAGACCATCATGTGCCGGTTCTGATTAGATAATGTGTTAGTGGGTGTACACCCAATAAAATATATCATGATCAAGCTCGAAAAGGATAAGCTTGTAAAACAAAGGATAAATTTATAGCATAAGATATAAGTAAGGGTGGAAATGATGAAAGAAAATACATAGTCCAAGATCCTTAACCAATCGGGTCAAGCATTCAAGATAAGGTACAAGGTTAAGTATTTAAGGATTCAAGCAGAACACCATCACATGCCAGGTCGAAAGAATTGAGCTAAGGTGGATCTCTAATTGAAATAAGAATTAGTTTAGTATCATGGTAGAGGCTATAGTTTAGCCATTTGACCAGAAAATCATATCAAGGAAATAGAGTACAAGGAGATGGGTTTTAGTAGGACATGGAATACCTATATGAAGGTAGGCTAGTCTAGGTCTTACATGTGAAGTTTGTTGGAAGGTAACAGCTAGTATTATACTCCGAATATCCAAGTCACGGTAATGTACGTCCAATGATCTAGAATAGAAAGTGGGAGTTCAAGACGTGACAATTGATGCAAAAATAAAGAAGATCAAGTTAACGCATGGAATAAATTAATTAGGAATCCAGTAAATAATTTAGGAACACAGCCCTAGGGATAGATAGGCTACTAGATGAATATAGTTAGGGTTCGATCAAATTAAAGGTCAAGGTTAGAAGGTCTCAATAAAGTCTTTATTTGAGGAAATGTCGAGTAAGTAAGGTTTGGGAAACAGTCACATAGTTTGGTAGAAAGGGTTGAGCAAGATGCAAAAATAGAGGGGACAGTTCATTTCAAGGGAAAGCAATTAGCAAGAGAATTAGATGGCAAGAAACAGATGAGAATTTTCTCATAAATGTGATTGAGTACCTTAAAATAAAAGATATTAATCTAACACAAAGAAATTAAAATCAACAACTATAAAAATTTTAAAATCATTAACTAACATCAGGATTCAAAGGTCTACAGTGAATCCTCCAAAATCAAATTCAATCAAGGAAAAAGGAGTTTAAATCGTAATTCAGAATGAGATTCTCAAGGGTTATCCCAAAAATCTCTCAAGGTATCCTAACAGTGATTGAGTATCCTCTCTCACTAAGCCTATTCCTCAAATCCTATCACAGGCTGTAGTGATACTCTAGTTCAAATACCACTACATAAACTCGACCTGCAAGGGCCACCACTAAAAACGTGTCACGACCCGCACCCTGTATAGGGACACGAGAAGTGGGTACGTCCAGCCTACGCCACAGTGTCGGCGGTAGAACGCTGTCCTAGGTCAATCACCTAACAATATAAAGGTACCTGTACAGTATATACTCTCCGAATGGAGGTGACATAACAGAATACAATCTCAATCACATCTAGGGTAGAAGAATGAAAGATAGATAGATAGACAGTAACTCAAAGAGAACAGTACAATAGATGAAATAGGTCTAAGTGTCTATGATAACATAACATCCAGAATGTCAACCCAATATACAAATAAGTCTAAGGGTCTATACATCTCAACATCTCAAAATACAACTCGGAATGTGAGACAAAAATGATAATATAAAAAAGACTGACTAGCTAAACTAGCCTAGACTACTGGGGCAACATCCTCAGCTGCAGGTGGATCCTGCTGAGGGTCCATAACATAAGTGTCATCTAGTCCTGCTCCATAATAGGTAGACACCAGGGCCTCTTCCTCATCCTCTGTAATATTTTCAACAGGTCCAGTCAGGATAGGAACGAGCATAATACATCTCACACAGTGCATATCAGGTTAGGAAATACGATACAAGCAATAGAGTAAAATACAGGAAGTGCTGAAAGGAAATATACGCTGTAAAAGAGATAGCTGTAAAGGAAATATCTATGTATATAGAGAACTGTAAGTGGCTAGTGATGTAGAGTACAAGATAGGCATATAAATGGCTAGAATTTATACATGATTACACTACTGAGTTTATACATGATTACACTACTTTGGAATTATTCACATGTCTACTTCTACTCCCCCATTTCCCCAATCAATACACAAGGATATAGACAAGTTACGTTATTATACATGATTACTTCACATGAGGCTCATAAATGAGTATACGTGAAGTTATACATGAGGGCTCAGTAAACATGAGAGTACATGATCACATGAGTGCACATGCATGATGGAAGCATAGGAGTACATGAAGAAAGTGAAAGACACGTAACATGAAGTACCCGATGCTCCCGAGGGGGATAACATCTCATGTAAACATCCATATAGTACCAATCTGTGTTACCAACGTGACAGCATCAAGTAAAGTAATCTAGAGCGAGAAAATAAAGCCTGAACAAGTATGAAACGGTCAGAGAATGTACTCGCCTGATAACTGAATGTCCGAAGAGGAATATACTGCCTGAGGAGAGGTGTATGGCTCCTAATCAGAGCAATACAAGTCACAATGTATTCACAATAGTAAAAATAGAGTATACAATGCATACTACATGATTCTAGGTCAATCTGGTCAAAAGTCAACTCTTGGTCAACTCTAATAGTCAAACTAGGTCACAGGAAGTCATACTAGGTCACAGGAAATCAAACTAAGTCAAATAAAGTCAAACAAGGTCAAACAAGGTCAAACTAGTCTAATATAGGTTAAAGTCAACTCTTGGTCAATATTCTAGTCAAACTAGTCAAGTTATCTAGGGTTTAGTCAATCAATGGTCAGACTAGTCAAATACTAGTCAATATGGTCAAGCTAGGTCAATCTAGACTATCTAGGGTACTACACCACAAGGTTAAGGTATAACCAATACCTATACAAGTATACCACATATAAATACATATATATATATATATATATATATATATAATACTAACCTTAATCCTATATTCAAACTAATCCCATATTCTAATCTCAAGTCATGACTCAACTCTAAGTATCTAACTTAACCCCATACATATCTTAATCTACATAGGTCTTTCCACAAAACCCAAGTCACAATAATATACTTATATATAGGTCAAACCTAAACCAACTAGTTAATAGCCTATGGTTTAGTCAAATCTTAGTCAACAAGTCCTTCTATGTTCATCCATGCCATCTCTAGGTCAATTAGGTCATGGTTGACCTATAGTTGACTTTGGTCAACAATGGTCAATTATCTAGTCAACTAGGGTCATTAGGTCAATTAGGGTTAGCCCCTAATGGCCATAGGCTAGTAACTTAGACCATAGGCTAATAACTTATAGGTATCTATCTCTATACAATATATATATATATATACACACATATATATATAACCTTAGAGATATATATATATATATATATATATATATATATATATATATATATATATATATATATATATATATATATATATATATACAAACTTATATATAATACATATATATAGAGAGAGAAGTGAGAGAGAGTGAAAGAGAGATCAATAAAGAGAGCATGAGAGAGAGGGGTATGGGTGTGTGGGTCACTGTGACAGGGGGTATGTTCTGTTCTCAGATTTCTGAGAACAGAAATCAACCCACACACACACACACAATACATACATATGTATATTTATACACATACACCCATACATAACTATATATACATATATATACACCCACATACACATACACAATACCCACACTCTCATATACATATATACATATATATACAGTATATATACACACAAATATACATATATATATATACATAAAAAATCAGTTTGAAATTCGTTTTAAAAACTGGAAAAAAACACAGTAAACTGTTCATTACTGAACAGGGGGGGTAAAACTAAATTCGACACCCAACCTAACTAATACCCACAAAAAGTGGTTGGTAAACGTGCCCCCATGTGTACACGTGTCGTAGGTGTCCCTATGAGTGCACCACGACATGACACGACGTGTCCAAGTGTCTAAAAACCCAATCGGGTAAGCTGTGCTCTGTGCAGTATCGTGCAGAGGTGCACACGAGTGTAGGACACGACACAAGTGTCCATAGGTCTCGTGCACTCGTGTGTAGGTTCGCCTAGGGTAGGTGCACGTGTTAGGCAGCCTGCACGGTGTCCAAGTGTCGTACAGTATCGTGTCCAAGCCCGTATCAGAGCCCAAATATCTCGTGTGTGCTGTCAGTGTAAAATCAATGCACACACGAATTCGTGTCTGACACAACACTAGAAGCCACGAAACTTGGGGGCATGTTCGCGGACATTGCCCCCTCGTGTCCACCAAGTATCACCCCTTCACGTGTCGTGTCGTGTCCTACGTTAGCCCCGAGCAGCAGGGGACTGAACGCGTACAAGGTGAGGTCTCGTGCAGCGATGCAAGTGTCTCGTGGACACGACACACGCCACGTGGGGCCACGTGGTCTTGTACACGTGTAGCCCACATGTAGGGCTACACACTCATGCAAACACGAGGTGTCCAAGTGGTGTCTAGACACGACATGAAGGCCGTGTCCAAGTGAAAAACTGGGTCTGTGCTGTGCAGTCTATGACCCGTGCGAGTGCAATTTCTCACTCGACACGACACAGCTTGACACGAAACTTTGGGGATGTCTTGTCAGACATTGCCCCTAGGTTTGTGTCAAGTTTCACGTGTCTACGTGTCCAGGTGAGGGAGAAAAGGGGGTCGGGTATCAGGACAATATGTGTGGGTGTGCACAGCGGGTTCGTGTCCAATTTGGACACGAATACGACACTGTTTTGTGCTCAGTCAACTAGGGTTGTGACCTACAAGTCTAGGGCTACCCAAATATGTATTTTTTTTTGCAAATCAACAACTTTTATTCCTAAGTGGCATTTCACCAAACACAGTTTTTCAAACATGGATACGTGTCCGATACGGACACAAAATCGAACCTACATCCTACCAAACTTGGCCTACTGTTCCATGGTACCTAGATGCATGCAATTATGAAGAGAAAACACAATATTAACTATGTTTATGGGTATTTACCTATTGATGCAATTTCCAAAGGAAACTCAATAAGAGGGGGGGTGTTTGTCCTATCCACTTGTTGGTGTCCAAGTCCTTGTGTCCAGCTTACTAGCCTCCCTTAGCACCCTCTAGGTTGTAGGAACCCAATGCAAAAGACTAGGAGTGATTTGGTTCAAATTTGAGGAAGTTATCAAGGTTTGATGAAAAAGGAATTTTTGTAGGTTTTAATTCATGTAAAAATGATCATGAATAAAATGTGATGAGGTTATATAGGAAGGGGTAGTGGTGTGGCCTGCCATGGGGTAGGGAAGGGTGTCCTCTAGGTTGCTTCTAAGTGAAGGGAAGGACTTTCATGCCAAGGTATTGATCTTTTGAGGGTTTTGTGGAAAATATCTAATAAAGTAAATATCAAGATATTTTTCCCTACTTTAACCAATGTAAATATCTATCCTCTAGCTTATAGGTTAGTGGCTAACTTCTAGATTAGGGCTAAACTAGGTTAGGGACTAACATGACACTAATCAATCAATTAAATAATAATAAATCACATAAATGCAATAATTCCAAATAAATCCTAGAAAATTACCAAAATACCCTTTAGGCTAAAAAGCCCTAACTTGATATTCTAAACCTATGGCTAGGCTCACATGATCATGGTTAGTCTCTAGGTTATGAAATCTCTAGGGTTTACACTAGGGTTATACTAGTAAAATCACAAAGTCATAAGTCATGACTTAGAAAATAGTTTTAAATAACTAAAGATCACCAAAAATCATATCATGACTAAAATACCATTAATAAATAATAAAAATAATAAATTTTCAAAAATACCCCAATTTCAGAAAACTGGGTGTTACATCAAGACCGAGGAAAGACCGCTTCTATGCGAGCGGGAGCCCTACGCGAGAGGGGACTCTACGCGGGCAAGGTTCTACGCATAGCAAGCACTCTATGAAGCGGAACTTTACGCGTACGAGCACCCAAGTGAAACTCTATGCACGCAAGAGTCTACGCGAGCGAGGGCGAGTCTATGCGAGCGAGGCTCTACGCACGAGGCACTCTACGCTAGCGAGACTCTACGCGGCAGAAGAATACGCGAGCGCGAGTCTACACGAGCGGGAAGGCCCTGCGTAGAGTTCAAGTGAACTTGGCATAGAAGCGATTACGCTGGCACGCAAATACGTGTGCATAAAGGGGTAAATAATACGCGGGCACGTAAAACATATACATAAAAAAGGGGAGGTAAATGACAAGCTGGCACGTAAAATGTGGGCGTAAAACTAAAGGCTACGCTAACACGTAAGAACGTGTGCGTAGGACTTCATCTTCTCCCCAAGGCCAGTACAAGCAGGCATAAAAGCTCAAGTGCTCAAGAAAGCCCCATCTCGGTCAAGACTCGATGAAATCCAACCATTCCAAAACCAAACTTGCATAACATCAGAATGCCTTCTACATAAAACTCTTATTTTTTCAAAAAAAACAAGCCAGTTAGTAGATCAAAACCATGAAAATGAAAGAATGCTAAAATCTAGATCTACAAAAATCTATGTTTCAAAATGAGAAAAGCCAAGTTCTAAAGTTGTTTAAAATCAGGCAAGGAAGCTAAATGATCCATAAAAGCATGGTGTTCTCTTATGATAGCAAGTTGCACTTGCCTATGGTGGTGTGGGTGGAGAAGGAGATGAGGAAGAAGAAAAGAAGAGGAGTAAATGAGTAATAAATGAAGAGAGAGAATGGTGGTTGGATTAATAAATAAGGGATGGTGGTAGGTAGGGGTTTACATATCAACCTAAACCGAGCCCAACCAAGCCGAACCTAACCGAACCCAATGTAGGCCAAGGCCAGGATAAACCACATAAACCAGGAAATGCTAACTAACCTATGCCAATGCAAAACCCAAGACTAGCCAGTCAAGACAAGTCGATCCAGGATGAACCCAAAATAAACCAAGGCAAGATTAAACTAGGATTAAGCTAAGCAAGACAAGTCTAAGTACGGGTCGAGATACCGTATACGTATACCAAAATACGTAATACGAACTACGGGCGTTATAACTCTATCCACCTTAAAAGAATTCTGTCCTCAAAATTTAATTAAGAGGCTAGAGAGGCAAGGACAAGTTATATTAATTACAAGCAAGTTATATCTAAGCAATCAATCAGACAATCAATCATGCAGGCAAGGAATCGAAGGCATAAGGCATAAGGAAGACATTATACCTCACGAGTCAAACAGGTCGGGATATCGCGATCGGATGTCATCCTCACGCTCCCACGTTGACTCACCCAAAGAGTGATGACCCCAAGCAACACGGGCTAATTTGATTGTCTTGTTCTTGAGTATCTTCTCTCTCCGGTCTAATATGGATACGGGTCTCTCCTCATACGAAAGGTTGGTACCAACAACCAATTCCGAATGATCAACGACATGACTCGGATCCGGGATATACCGTCGTAATTGGGATACATGGAAGACATCATGCACCTGACGCAACAACGGCGGGAGAGCGAGACGATAGGACACGTCTCCTACTCGCTCGAGGATATCGAACGGCCCTATATAGCTAGGACTAAGCTTTTCTCGCACGCCAAAACAAATGACGCCATGGTTAGGCGAGATCCTAAGGAATACATGGTCGTCGACGGAAAATTCAAGGGGCGCTGATGAGAATCGGTCCAATGGCGCTTGCGATCTTGTACAACTCGAAGATAATCTCTGACTTGTCTGACCACCTCAATAGTCTGGGTTACCGTCTCGGGATCAAGCATTTGCCTCTCGCCGATATCATCCCAAGCTAAAGGAGATCTGTACTTCCTACCATACAGTGTCTCGGACGGTGCCATCTGGATGCTGCTTGGAAACTGTTATTATACGAGAACTCCACCAGGTGCAGGTGATCCTCCTACGAACCACCGAAGTCGAGTGTACAAGATCTCAACATATCTTCCAAGGTTCATATGGTACGCTCTGACTGACCATCTGTCTGTGGATGATAAACTGAGCAGAACTGGAGGTGAGTTTCCAAACTCTCTTGCAGACTACGCCAAAAGTGCGACATAAATCTTGAATCTCTGTCCGAGGTGATACTGACTGGAACACCATGAAATCTGACGATCTGTCTGAGGTACATCTCTGCTAGTTGAGCCGTCGACTGACCAACTCTGAACGGGAGAAAGTAAGCCACCTTCGTGAGCCTGTCTATAATAACCCAAATAGCATCTCTACCAGCCGGGGACCTAGGTAATCCAGTCACGAAATCCATGGTGATATGCTCCCACTTCTATTCTGGAATCGGTAAGGGCTGAAGAAGTCCAGCCGGTCTCTGATGCTCAGCTTTAACTTGTTGGCAAACCAAATACCGAGAGATAAACCGGGCTATCTCCCTCTTCATACCATTCCACCAAAAATGCTGCCGGATATCACGATACATCTTCTTACCGCCCGGATGAATCGAATACTGAGAACTGTGAGCTTCTGCCATGATCTCCTGCCTAATATCTCCATTGGGTACACAAAGACGCCTCCCATGTCGAAGTGTACCGTCCTCATGGACACATAACTCTGGTCTTCGTACTGCTACACATTCTGCCATGAGTCGCTGAAGCTTAGAATCTGTTGACTGCGCCATCCGGATCCTCTCCACTATAGTGGACTGAACTTGCATGCTGGCCATCAACGCCACATTGGTAGGAAGGACAACTTCTATACCCATCTTCTGAAGATTTGACACTAACTCTGGCTGCGCTGTAAGGAAATAAACTTTAGCTCTCCTGCTCAACGCATCTGCTACTACATTGGCCTTCCCTGGGTGATACTGCAAGTTGACATCATAATCCACAAGTAGCTCTAGCCACCTCCTCTGATGCATGTTAAGATCCTTCTGCGTAAACACATACTTCAGGCTCTTGTGGTCGGTGAAAATCTTTACCCTATCTCCATACAAGTAGTGTCTCCAAAGCTTAAGTGCAAATACTACTACTGCCAACTCCAAGTCATGGGTTGGGTAATTTCTCTCATGATCACGAAGTTGACGTGACGCATAAGCTAGTACCTTCCCATGCTGTATTAAAACACATCCTAAACCTCGGCCTGAAGCATCACAATATACTGAAAATCCTCCGGTCCCATCTGGAAGCGTGAGAATGGGTGCCATCATCAAGCCTCGCTTCAACGTTTCAAAAGAATCCTGACATTCTGCCGTCCAAGCGAATTGTATATCCTTGCGGGTCAACTGGGTCATAGGTGCTAAAATCTGAGCAAAGTCCAAAACAAATCGCCGGAAGTAGCCGGCCAAGCCAAGAAAGCTGTGAACTTCTGCCACTGTGCTGGGTACTGGCTATGTCTCAATGGCCACTATCTTCTGGGGATCCACTTCTACTCCATCTCTGGTAATAATATGACCCAAGTACGAAATGCGATCGAGCCAAAACTCACATTTACTGAACTTGGCATATAACTGGTACTCTTTGAGAATCTGGAGGACAATTCTGAGATGCTGCTCATGCTCCACTTCACTCTTGCTGTAGACTAAGATGTCATCTATAAATACAATCACGAACTGATCTAAATATGGCATGAAAATGCGATTCATGAGGTCCATGAATACAGTTGGCGCATTGGTTGTTCCAAATGGCATAACAAGGAACTCCCAATTCCTATATCTAGATCTAAAAGCTGTCTTCGGGATGTCCTACTCTCTGACTCTGATCTGATGGTATCCTGACCGCAAGTCAATCTTCGAGAATACTGCTGCCCACTTGAGTTGATCAAACAAGTCATCTAAACTTGGGAGAGGTTATCTGTTCTTGATTGTCACTGAGTTCAAGATACGATAATCTACACATAATCTGGACGTACCATCCTTCTTTTTCACAAGAAGCATTGGGGCTCCCCAAGGCGATCCACTTGCACAAATGAATCCCTTGGTCCTTAGTTCTTCAATCATCTTGTATAATATCTCTAACTCTTACGGCGCCATCCTGTAGACTCTCTCCGATACTGGGGCTGTCCTTGGGATTAAGTCAATAGTAAACTTGATCTCCCGCTCTGACGGCATTCCTGGAAGCTCCTCTGGAAAAACATCTGGAAACTCCTCGACTATCCGGGGTAACTGTACTGCTGCTACTGCCATCCGCAATACTGGAGGAGAAGGTTCAACTTTGCCTCGGGAAAAGAAAAACTTTGGCTCGCCTGGAATGCTAAAAACAATCCTGCCAACATGGCAGTCTATCCTAGCATACTGGTTCCTTAACCAATCCATCCCTAAGACTACATCATAATCGGCCATCGGGAACTCATCAATCTAGCGGGGAACCCTCTACCGCTAACTATGATCCGACATGAGGAAAATACTCTATCTACTCCCACAAGACCGTTACCAGTAAGTATATTGAGCCTTACTGATAATAACTCGGGTTCTAGTCCTATCCGTGTCGTAAATTGTGCAGACATAAATGAATACGATGCACCAGAGTCAAATAAAACTAAGGATGGAGAGGAGTTGACGAGAATAGTACATGCCACTACCTCACCTGGTGCCAATCCTTCTTCTACGGTCATCGCCATCGCCTGACCATGTCCTCTAGGTACGAGTCCCCTCTGTTGAAAACCTCTCTGTCTGCTCTGAGTTAGGGCTTGGGCTTGTGCATACTGCTGGGGGTTTTGCTGCTGGAATCCTTGGGACTGAGGCAATAAGGGCCTCGAAAACTGTTGCTGCTACTAGACTGGTGCTGGTCCTCTCACCGAAGGACTAGAAAAGGTCGAAGAAGAGGAATTTCCCCTGTTCGGGCAGTTTCCAACCCTGTGGTCTGGTGCTCCACAAACCAAGCATAACCCACGTGCCCTGCGATATTCTGCCACCATATGTCCTGTCTTCCCACAATAAGTACAACCCATTGCGGAAGACTGCTTCTGCTTCTGCTGCTGGAAAATGCTGGGGTCGATTGCTGAATCGACGTCACTGAGGCCGCCCGTCTAGGGTTCCAATTGTCAAAGCCCTAGCTGTCGGGGCTGGTGCTGAAGACTGATTCATCTGGCCGTGAGACCATTTTTGACCTCCGGTCCTGTCCACGATCCTCTGGGAGGTATACTCGTGCCTCTTGGCTGCTCTCAATACCGCATCAAAAGTCTGATGCTCAAACTGCTCCACTGCTAATAAAATCTCTAGATGAAGCCCCTACTGGAATCGCTGGGCTCTGTCGAACTCGGTCGCTACCAAGGTGGGAGCAAACCGACTAAGTCTCGAAAACTCGGCCGTATATCCGTCGACCGTCCTGCCTATCTGCTTCAGATTAGTGAACCTCGTCTGTAGATCGTACCGAGCTACAACATCGAAGTACTTGGTCTGGAATCTCTCACGAAATACTGTCCATACAATAGGTGCCACTAATCCAACGGCCTGCGCCGCCCACCAGCTGCGGGCAAGATCCAATAACTGTAGGCGTACTATCGCCACCTTCTCGTTCTCGGGCATCTTCGACGCTTTTAGAATCACTTCTGTATTCTGCAGCCAAGCATCTACGGCAATAGCATCTTCGCTACCATCGAAGAAGGGCGGGTTCAAACGCTTGAAGCTGTTGGCTATCTGGTTCCCTTGATGACTGCCAATGTTCAGAGCATCTTGTACGGTTTGGTACAGGGCGTCGCCCTAACGATCTTGAGATGCTAGCAATGTCCTGATGAGACCCACCAAGGTGCCATCATCGGGCTCTGCAGGCTGGACTGGTGGCTATTGACCCCCAATAGGCATGACTTTGGAGGCTACTCCTAAATGTTGGGCTTGATCTCCAGGTTGCTGCTGGCCCACGGGAGGTAATCTGCCTTGCCGATCGTTAGGACCAGGAATAATGTCGTTGAAGAAGACGACACAGGGAACAATAAGGAAGGACCAGGACAGATCAAAGATACAAACATGTGATCAGGTCAAGAATTCAGGGATTCAGAGGATACGAGCAGAGATCAAGGGAGAGTGCTGAATGAGGCATCTATTCGATAAACCCTCACATATCTTGATTCACAAGACCTACATAGGCCACCACTTAAACCATATAACGCCCCAGAACCAGAATACTGGAGAGCGGGGGCATACATAGCCAGCTACGTATATTGAAATAGAATCTACCTCGCTATACGATCACGGCTGTTTAGATACATGAGGGTTTAACTATAAGCCATCAGTCTCTTATGGTCATGAACAAGCCTATTTTCTCAATCTCAAGCAGGAAATAACTGTTACAAGATGTTAGAGTATTAAATATACAATAGTAAGGCGTCCCATACATTACATATTTGGATGATCATGAAGCTTGTCATACAAAATATGAAGACTAGCAAGAGTTTTAGTCATACATGATCAACCCTAGGATTTGTCAATCATGTTACATCCCGTAGGCAGACAGTAAGTAAAGTGCAATACGAGCTAACACGTGCTCGCCGGCTAAACACCTCAAAAGAATATTTTTACAATAAAGTGGGAGAACAAACGGGAAACCCACTCGTTGCCTTAGTTATGCCTGGTGGTCACCATCTGGCTGGAAAGTAGAAAGATCCTCTGGAGCTACTCCGGTATCTGGCCACACAAAACTAGCTAGGTCAGATCCCAGAAAGAGCAAGTGCCATAAATGAGGCTTCACTTAAGAACTAAAACCAGCAATTAGCACAAAACATAATTATACAATAAAACTGGAGATATGGAAAATCCTGATGATATACGATAGGATAACCATGGGACAATTCTGATAACCAAGTTACAACCCTTAAACCAAACAAGGACCGGGGTTGTAACCCTTCATCTAAGCGAAACTTGGTTTTCCACCATTTATCGATAAAATAAAGCACAAGCAATCAGGTCATGTTACAATCTTGTACAGGATCAGAACAAGACTAGACTGGGTTAGACTCCATCCAATCAATCACGGCCAAGCAATGAGTACGTCTTGATACTTTAACTAACTAGAGTTATCACAGGCCTAGTTACTAGCAAGATGCAATGAGATATTCTAACAGCCACAAGCCCTGCAGACTATCCAGGTTATCCAGGTCGAATATCCATTCATGAAGGGTGCAACACATGACATCGTGCTGGAAATGTGTCAAACTCGTCGACAGGCTACAAGTCCACTTGCGCGTCCAGATAACGGGATTGCCTGTAGCTGGGAAGTCTCTTCATGACTACTGGGTTATTCTAGTTATTAGCCTTAATCAATTTTAGTAGGTACCCCTGACCGTGGTACTCAGGGGTCCCTGCCCTAGACATGATGCAAAACATTATTGGTGCATTTGTACAAACATAATCGTCCACGGTGTCTAGGCCATTCATTCTTGTCACGTCATGCTAGCTATCTTAACAGCATTCAATAGTTCCCATCTGGCTTGCTTGTCATGTCTTGTCAAGTCATGTCATGTCAATTACTTGTCATACAAGGCCATGTACAATTATCTGTCCAGTCATGTCAATCAATTCAAGTTATCATGTCCGTGACAAGAGGTACAAGAACAATGAAACAAACGGGTGCGCATAGAGCTCAAGCCTTTACGCGAATGAAACTACGCTAGGCTATGAGGCCCTGAGCATAAAAATGGCTTTACGCGAGCAAGACAAGGAGTTAGATAGCTCTATGCGAGCAAGGTTATGCATGATCAAGACCAAAGAAAGACCGCTTCTACGCGAGCGGGAGCCCTACGCGAGAGGGGACTCTACGCAGGCAAGGCTCTACGCATAGTAAGCACCCTATGCAAGCGGAACGTTACGCACACGAGCACCCAAGTGAAACTCTTCGTACGCAAGGCTCCACGCGAGCGAGGGAGAGTCTACGCGAGCGAGGCTCTACGCACGCGGCACTCTACGCTAGTGAGACTCTACGCGACAGGAGAATACGCGAGCGTGAGTCTACGTGAGCGGGAAGGCCCCTACGTAGAGTTCAAGTAAACTCGGCGTAGAAGCGATTACACTGGCACGCAAATGCGTGTGCGTAAAGGGGTAAATAATATGCGGGCACGTTAAACGTGTGCATAAAAAAGGGGGGTAAATGACACGCTGGCACATAAAACGTAGGCATAAAACTAAAAGCTACGCTAACATGTAAGAACATGTGCATAGGACTTCATCGTCTCCCCAATGCCGGTACAAGCAGGCGTAAAAGCTCAAGTGCTCAAGAAAGCCCCATATCGGTCAAGACTCGATGAAATCCAACCATTCCAAAACCAAACTTGCGTAACATCAGAATGCCTTCTACATAGAACTCTTAGTTTTCAAAAAAACAAACAAGTTAGTAGATAAAAACCATGAAAATAAAAGAATGCTAAAACCTAGATCTACAAAAATCTATGCATCAAAATGAGAAAAGTCAAGTTCTAAAGTAGTTTAAAATTAGGCAAGGAAGCTAAATGATCCATAAAGGTATGGTGTTCTCTTGTGATAGCAAGTTGCACTTGCCTACGGTGGTGTGGGTGGAGAAGGAGATGAGGAAGAAGTAGAGAAGAGGAGTAAATGAGTAATGAATGAAGAGAGAGAATGGTGGTTGGATTAATAAATGAGGGATGGTGGTAGGTAGGAGTTTACATATCAACCCAAACCGAGCCCAACCAAGCCGAACCCAATCGAACCCAATGCAGGCCAAGGCCAGAATAAACCACATGAACCAGAAAATGATAACTAACCCATGCCAATGCAAAACCCAAGACTAGCCAGTCAAGACAAGTCGATCCAGGATGAAGCCAAAATAAACCAAGGCAAGATTAAACCAGGATTAAGCTAAGTAAGACAAGTCTAAGTACGAGTCGGGATTCCGTATACATATACTAAAATACGTAATACGAACTACGAGCATTACAGAAGGCTTTAGGATGACAATTGATGTTACTTAAATTTATAGTTCAGACAAATTATTAATATAGTTTAGTCATAAGAGTAAATATTCAACATTGAAGATTTTCTTGTAAACTCAGACATACATAACTAGAACTTGATTTTTTGTACACTAATCCATTGCTTCTTCCATAACAATGTTTATTGGTACATAGGCCAGAAGTCCGTCATATGGTGTACCTAAAGGAAGAAAAGATGGTAGAAGATCCAGAATCGAGGACACAATCAACCTACCTCCTCCCTCCCTCAATAGCACGACACTGATCAATAAGTTTGGTCAGAATGGCTTCAGTGCTCAGGAAATGGTGGCATTAACTGGTACACATTAGGATATGCTTCAAAAAACTTTAAATCACCATTGCTTTCAAAGTCTGTCATACTGTTTTTTGATTGCCTTAGAAATTGGTATTTGGAAAAAATTAAGTGAAAGGATGTTATCATAACCCACTAAACAAGCGCTACAGAAGAATTCATCTTTAAAACTGAGCAAGAACTTAGTGAAGCATACTTAAACAATCTAACTATGAATCTTCAAATTAGCCTAATCTTGATCTATTTATTCAGAGCTGTCATAATCAACACAGTTTGCAAGTACTCTATGTGCAGATAAGTTGTAGCCTAACTATGAATCTCCAAATTAATCTATTTATTCACTATTGCCATCAACATATTTCACATGTACTCAATAAGGATAACTCGTAATTAAAATTGGCTAAGATTTTACAAATACTGATTGGTCTATTTATTCAACAAGTACCCACTTTGCTGATTAACTTGTACTTGTTGTGCTTTAGTTTGTCAGTCAGGTGATGAATTTATAATTTTTTTGCAAAATTTAGAAATATATACCTCAAAAATATATCATACTAATAATAATTATAGAATATCTTCTACCAAACCAAATATGCAAGAAAATAAACTTCCTATAACCAACTTACTTCCATGAAAGCATAATTTCTTTGCCAGACTTTTCAATGAGATGTCCTTAAATTCTTAAGATCTTATAGAGTTAATGAACTACTTCCATAAACCTATTTATTCAAATATGATAGCGTCGAGAAATAAAAGTTCATGTCTAAAGACCCTCCCAATTTTTAACTTCTTACAAGAGAACAATGTTGTTAAGTTATGATTGCCATATCTGACATAATGCATACTAGATAAAATTCAAGACATACTTTGATAATGGCTAGGGTTTATATATACTTGTATCATTTCAATAACTCTCTTCATGTGTGTGTGTGTGTGTGTGTGATTGATTGCATAGGTGCACACACCTTGGGCATAGCTAGGTGCGAGTTCATCAAAATGGGCCTAAGCAAGTTCTATCTCCATCTGTTGCTCTTTCTACTACTTCTGTTCCAGCTCTAGTTTTTACGACGAGCTAGAAACAGACATTTGTTACACTTATGATGCAGTTTATGGGCAGCATCAGCCACCATCGTCTTGATTTTCTATGCTTTTGTATCATTAGAGACATATTAGTTTGTACATGTTGCATTAGATTCTTTTTGCATGGATGTTATATGGTTGATGGTTGATATATATATATATATATATATATATATATATATATATATATATATATATATATATTTTGATATATATATATATGTGTGTGTGTGTGTGTGTGTGTGTGTGTGTGTGTGTGTGTGTGTGTGTACTTTGTGTGTGTTATTATTTTTGTTCATATCATTGGTAGTTATTCTGGTGCTAAAAGATGTTTGCACTATATTTAAGTGTTGTGGGCCAATGGGCTTGTACCCTAGGGGCTAAGTCCATTCGCATATAAGGGAGAAGCGGTGGGATCGAGCCCCAACGGGGGGTGGCTGGGTGAATTTATTCTACGGCTTCCAGGCCAAAGCTGGCTTGGTGTCTTTGATACGGGCTTTGGTTTTATAGAACCAAAAAAAGGTGGGATGTGGAGTGGTTTATATTACTGTTACATTATTTGCATAGCATGGTTTTTGCAAAGATGGAGGAGTGACTAACTACCGATGAATCATCGACTAACAACTGGAAAAAAAATACTAAGCAACTAACCAATGACTAACTAGCTACTAACCTTCGACTAACCAGCGACTAACCAACGACTAAAATTTTCGTCATCTATATGCAATATAATCGATTTTACTTCGCTTGTTTGTCGCCATTTCGTCGCTAATCCAGCGACGGACAAGTTAGTCGATTATTAGTCGCTAAACTTCATCGCTACATCAGTCGCTAGTTTGTCGGTACAGCGATGAACTAGAGATTAAAATGAACAGCGACGTTGCATTCAGTGATGAAATGTTTTAGTCGCTAGTTAGTCACTATTAATTTAGCAACTACAAATTCCTTTTTAGCAACAAAAAATAACTATTTGGCTTTTTTTTCTAGTGACTAAACTTTATTTACCAACATTCTGATCCAGAAAACCTGTTCATACAACTTCTAAAACATTATAATACACCTATTTTCAATATTTACATAATCAGCTTCTAAGATAGATCAACCCCAAAATCCTGAAACACACACACAAGGTTCAGTCTTCAGCCTCATCCACGTCAGAAAGTGGTAGCATCTCTTCTGAAGCTTCAACTTCAGCTGGTGAACAATATTAGGTCGTTAGAACGACAACAAGTCCTCGGTCAAGGGCAATAAAAATAATGATATGATGGAATATAATTATAGAAATAGAGTACAATAACTTGGAATATTTTGGACTTAAAATTCTATCTTATTCCCAATCTAGTTTCCTTATAGTGTTTAGAAATCTAGATGTTATAACCCTAAATTCACTACAATAATCACAACCAATTTGCCTATATGACGCAGATGCAATTTGGAGAACAACTTTTGAATAACCACAACAACTAGTTTTTCGGCAATAATCTTGTGGCCAGGATCAGGTTGTGGCAGCATGGCACGGTGCTTAGATTATAGCCCTCTCACATCGTGAAAAAAGATGAGCATTAATTACCCTGATCGATCCTTTTAATCGAATTAGGTAGGAAATATCATAACCCTAATTGATTTTTTAATCGAATTAGGTAAAAAAATATTATAACAGGACAGTGAGCTAAGCCTCACACACCATATGCGCAATGGCGAGGCACAAGATTACTATATCATGCCAGGAAATGAGAATAAGGAATATGATTTTGAATTCAAAGGCCATATATGGTTGTGGGTTAAAACATAATGGCTTCTGACAATTTTATTTCATTATATTAAATTTCAAGAATTTTGATGATTTCAAGTATTTTCGAATTATCTTTATTTTCGTGAACCATTTGATAAATATGTTTCAAATTATTTTATTTATTTAATAGACTACTACTTCATCTATGTAAGGCGGGTAGAATATCTGGTCTATTATCTATAATTATTTTTGTAAAACTTATCTTTAAATTTTAAATTTCGAGGACGAATTCTTTGTAATATGGGTAGATGGTAATACTTGCATTTCCTTTTATATGATTTTTTTTGGTAAGTTTGTAAAAATTAAAATTGTTGTATATTTTTCTATCTTTCATCTATTACATTTTATACATAGTTATTGTTATTATTTTTTATTATCATTAAGTTGTTTGACATTATTATGTCCTTTTTGCATCTCTACTTCCATGTAAATTTTAATTATTATTAAGTTGTTTGACATGTGTCTCCTTGAGAAGTCATGTTTGAATTAATGAGGTCAAAATTGTAATTCCATATTGCCCTTTAATCATTATGTTAAAAAGAAAACTAATAGGAAAGGGAGAAAGGGAGAAGGCAGCCAAAACCATCTCCTCCTTCCACTACTACAAAAAGACCTATTAATAACGCTCGACGAGGCAGTTTAATGACGGCTGATACCTTAACGTTATCAATGTTTAGAATCCATTCTTTCAATGACGGTCTGAACTAATTATGGAATTTTCATAACGTTTACAAAATAAAACGTTATTAATATTTAAAAGTGGTGGCAAACTTGTAATTAATAAACTTCCAACAAAACCCTTCACATCCGATCTTTTTCAGAGCTTCCCTCATCCCCCTCTTCCCTCCTCTCCCTGAACCCTAAAATTTTCCAAAGCCCTTTCAGTTTTTTGCTCATTTTCATCTCTCTTTTACTCCACCTCTTATGTAAACTCTAATCTTCTCCTTCTTCTCCTTCTTTCAACCTCCTACAAAACCTAACCTTAGCACCAACGCCCCCTCCCACAAACCCTAACCCTAGCCCCGACTTCATTTTCGGAGAGGAGGAGCTCGAGACGCCGAAGGGAGCAAAATCAAAGTCTTCTCCAAATGTGAGCCCTAACTCCCAAATTTTATGTTATCGGGAACTCTCCAATTTCTGATCTTATTTTTCCCGACGGATTTTGCAGTGGAAAGCGTCGGGAAAGATGAGATTCGTCTTCCGTGGAAGCCGCGGCGACATCGAGACTGGCTTCCATGGATTCATCCCGGAGAGGCGAGCTTTGGTTTGTTTCTTCCTCATTTTTTTGGATTTTTCTGTTTTTCTATGGGTTTTTTTTATGCATTTATTGTAATTTATTGATCTAGAGAATGCATCCTGGTGGTCAGCTTGTCAATTCCAACTCGATGACGTTTCTCATTACCGGTATAATATTTCTTCTTAATTTCGATTGATTTTGGAATCTAAAAAATCGGTTTATATTGGGAAAAGTTGAATCACATTGCATTTATATGTGCCACCTATAAATGATAAAAAAGCTTTATGCCGAGAAGGTGAACAATAGGGGTCTGTGCGCGATTGCACAGGCCGAGTCGCTCCGGTACAAACTTCTCGGTGGACTTGCTGTTTGTAGGTAAAGATGCATTCTTTTTTTATTTCTACGAACACTCTGTGCCATTTCGAGTTTCAATTTTTTGGATTAAAGTTATTAACTTGTGGTAGTTACCATTTATAGGTGGCACATATAAATGCAATGTGATACATACATGGGAATATTTTTTTTAGGATTATAGTTGATATACAAGTCATGTCGTTTTTTACGAATATGTATTATACCGCGACAAAATTTGGATTTTGGAATTATACTAATTATGTGCTTGCAGATTTTTGAACTATTTATACATATTATATACTTGCAATCATCAAATTCGACCACAACTCTTAAACTAGTTCTTCCGATTACTTGTAGTATGTAGCATTCTTGCTAATATGGCACCCACATTAAGTTTTCAATGTGATACTGACACTATTTCGACGTGTCTTAGCATTTTTTTGTTGTCCTGCTGACATGAACACTTGAATCATTTTGATGTATCTATTGTGAGTAATTTGGATGATATTTTATGGTAAAAAACTATTACATGGAGCACATACAAGTAGCTTACAAATGCTTGCTAACTTTGTTTGTCTCTGTTCCATGATTTAAAACCTATATATATATATATATATATATATATATATATATATATATATATATATATATATATATATTACAACAACAAAAAACAAAAAATAAATAAATAAATAATATAAAATATATATATATATATATATATATATATATATATATATATATATATATATATATATATATATATTCTCCAGTTAAGCTCTCTCTCTCTATGCTTTGTGATTGATAATACTGATGGTTATAATATTATGTCAAGGCTGATGATGATTGATAATATCAGAAGATGCGATGAGCCGAATGTCAGAGCCAACCAGTGATGTTGATAATATAGACAAAACTTCATTTTCATGCTTAGTTAAGGTGACTTTTCTATCCTTGCCCAATTGATTGATAATGTTTTACAGTGTTCTTAGAAATACCCTTAGACTAACGTGACCAGGCTGAGTTGCCTACAGTGTTGATAATGGTTTTTTTTTTCTTGCAAAATCTCTGCAATAGTTTTTTATGGTTTCTATATAATGTTATGATTGTTCCCATTTTCATGAAAACTCTTTTCTAAGGGATTACTCTGTCAAGCTTGCTCCAGATATGGGACAAATACCTGATCCCTATCATGACCTAGTTTGTTTTACTCCTTTCTCTTGATATTTCATGATTAGATTTGATTTTTAGGCCTGACAATTATATGGACTGATTTGGTTGTCTTTTTTTTTAGGATTTCACTGGTGTTCCGGCTGTCGTTGATCTTTCATGATTATTGGTTATGTGGCCAAGTTTTGATGTGGACAATTTTGGTAGTTGTATATATATATATATATATATATATATATATATATATATATATATATATATATATATATATATGTATTTGGATATTCTATTTTGAGAATGTAATGAAGATATTGATATGTACTCTATTTTGAGAAATGTAATAAAGATGGTGATATATAATGTTAAATTTTCGGAATGTAATATATAATGTGCAGTATAGAGCATTATAAATATGCTAATTTGAATAGTATAAAGTGTTATAAATGTGCTGCATTGAGCCTATACATATTATCTATTCATAACGTTTTACAAAAGTTCTGAACTGTGCACTATATATTAAATATTCATAACGCTTTTATAGAAACTATTCATGACAGTTTTTTATAACGCTTTTAAAAAACATTTATAACACACGTTTTCATAACGATTGCTTTGAAAAAAAGCATCATGGTTTGTCATTAATGACGCTTTTTAGCCGTAATTAAAAGGATTTTTTGTTGTTGTGTTCTATCACCCTTTTATGGTCTCATTTCTTTCTCCATCTTCTTCTCTTTCATAATCTAGGTGATAAATTGGGAAAAAAAATAGGGAATCAAGAACTGATTTCTAAATTGGAAAGCAAGGCAAGGCAAGTCCTCCCCCTTTCCTCTTGGAATTTTTAATTTTGATAAACTCCTTGTCATAAATATATATTATCTATTCTTCTCTAAAATTTACGAAATTCATGGATAATCCATATTTTTTGTATATTGAGGATGTAATGATATGGACATAAAATTAGGAACACACCTATAGACACAATTAATGCATGTATTTAAATGACTTGGACACAATTCATGGGACACATGCCCTTTGATCTATGAAAGTAGTTATATGGACACCTTGAAGTAAGTCTCCTAAATATATATATATATATATATATATATATATATATATATATATATATATATATATATATATATATATATATATATATATATATGCTCACCTTGAAATAAATAATGCATTCTAGGGTACAAGCTAGAAATTTTATAGCTCTACTTGCAATTACTGAATCTTATATTAGTTTTAAAATATCATTTTTATATTTATATACATATGTCGTCCAGAATTTTAAATACACTTAGTTAAAATTATCATTTTTATTAACTAAAATAATTATTTTCAGGCACCCGGATGTTGAGGTAATCTCAATATTGACTTCTAAGCTAAAGTATAGGCAAATTGTCGGCTAAGAGTCCTATCCATGTATAGATACATAGTTGTCTTGGTACCTTAAGTAAGTAGTTTTTTTTATATGTAAATAATAACATACTAAATTTTTTTGACCTTGTATTAAGTAAAATTATTATGTTACGTAACACATTTGTTCTTCTAAAGTAAGTACTTTTCTTTTAAACAGGAGCTAGAGTAATGTTAGAGAATTATGATCCTCTAGCATCACGAAAATTATTGTGCGCTTGGTTTGGTTATCCCTTAGCTTAGGAAGTTTCTCCCCATATTACCAGTATGCTAACTCAACCTCATTTCATACATGGATATTTTAGTACTAATGTGTTTATATACGTCGTTATTACCTAAACATTGTTCTTAGGATTTTAATATTTTCTTTACGCAATTATTTGTTTATGTCCTTACTTTACATATACATATATTGAGTTGTTCTGGTGTTGAGGTTGCTCCACCGAAGGGGTCGACGTACCCGGGTTTATTCTTATCATGTTACTGTGATTTGCAAAAATTTCCAGATCAATAAATACAAAGAAGACTTTGTCGAATTTTTTGGAAATTTTAGGGGTTAGCCAAATTTTTGACTTTCAGAAAATTTTGGATTACTCCAACACCCTAGGGATTCTCTAGAAAAGATGAACCTATGTCTTTCTTTAAAAAAAACCTAAACTAGAAAATGTTTTAGACAGAGTCTAGGATACGCCTTTTAGTGGTGGCACATACAAGTGAGTCCTTCAATTTGCCACGGACCCTAGTTTTGGGATCTTTAAACATGGCAGTATGCCTCCTACCAATCATGAGAAGACACCGTAGGTAAATGATCGGGGGATGTTTCAGTTCGAACCTAATCGCGGTACACAGTTCTGCACAATGCTCCTGTGGAAATGCATCTGTCATCTATATAGCAGATTTTTGGGCATTTATACACTATCCTGAGACTGCCTCGTAATCCCGGAGCACCGCATGCAATAGTTGAATAGATTGTTTGTCCACATCGGAGAAGATGTGGAGGTCATCAGCATAAGCCAGATGGGTGATTCTAAGACAACCACTTGGGGAGTAGAATGGTGTGAAGCATGCCTGCGTACCAAGACACTCCAGATTCCAGCTAAACACTTTCGCGGCAAAGACAAATAGAGAAGGCGAGATAGGGTTACCTTGACAAAGCCCATAGGACGCCTAGAAGAAGCCAGAGACGCAACCATTGATGAGGGTAGAAAACCAAACATTATTCACCAAGTGTAGGATCAAGTCGAGCCATGTCTCGTTGAATCTTAACCACCGAAGGACCGTCAGTAGAAACCTCCAGTCAACGCGGTCATAGGCTTTGCTCATATCAAGTTTGATGGCCGCATTGCCCCTTTCAATTGTCGTGATTGATCATACTAATCATCTCCTAGGATAGAATGATGTTATCCATAATCTTCCGTCCTTTCACAAATCTGCTTTGTTCTGGAGAAATAATCCAAGGCGCAAATGGAGATAACCTGTTAGCCAATAACTTGGAGAAGATTTTGGTAACAAAGTTGCATAAGCTAATAGACCTATAATCTGAAATAGACTTTGGATGTTTAGAGTTGGGATAAGGATAAGAAGGGTGCTTGTGATAGCCTTAGGAAGTGAATATCCATCGAAGAATAGATGTACAACTTCAAGGATGTCTTTACCCACAATGTCCCAACATTTGGAGAAGTATATGGACGGGAAGCCATGTGTTGATCAAGACCCTTGACAGTCGCCAGAAGCTCTTTCATCGTAGGTTTTGCAGTAAGCATAGCATTTTCCTCCTCTGAGATGATATGAGGGATGACGAAAATAAAGGCTTCATCATCAGTGAAGTTGGAGGGGACGGAGAGTTTGGCATTATGATCGTTAGCAATCTGTTGGATGTCTTCGAGTGCAGAGGCATGGGAACCATCCTCGGCAATCAGCTGATGAATATGAAGCCTCCTCCACTTGTTCGAGACAGAAGCATGAAAGTAACCAGAGTTTCGATCGCCTTTTAGGTCCCATTTGAGCCGAGCCTTTTGCTTTCAAAAGGCTTCTTCAATTTGGATTCTTTGCTTAAGGAGAGCCTGCGCCTCCAACATTTGAGAGCGCTTAGAATTATCTGCCTCGAA
Organism: Iris pallida; assembly: GCA_029216955.1. Classification (NCBI taxonomy): domain Eukaryota; kingdom Viridiplantae; phylum Streptophyta; class Magnoliopsida; order Asparagales; family Iridaceae; genus Iris; species Iris pallida. Next base: position 6,731,743 of record JANAVB010019999.1, read on the forward strand.
TGCAACCTTCACCGCCGCAACCTTATCCTCCGCCCGCTTTACAGCCAAGAAAATATCCCCGAAGGTATTGTGGCTCCACTTCGATAGCACTTTTCAGGTAGCCGTAAGACTAAGTCCGAGTCGAATCAAGTGATTTGGGTAGGATATCGACGATCACGCCTCAACAACAGTAGGTTTAAAGCTCCAATGGGCAGGCCAAAATGATAAGAAAAATTATATCTTAGAAGTCGCCACCTGTGATCGAAAGCACACCAGAAGAGGAGCATGGTCCGACTTCGAGCGATTCAAGTAATCACAAGTTGTCAACGGAGCCCAATCACACCATGTTTTGCCCAAGAGAATGTGGTCAAGACGCGAGCCCTACCTATCGGGACCATTATGAGATTTCACCCTTGTGAAGCTGCTCCCAGTATACCTAGTTTCATTGAGACCAGCCGCCATTTAAAAATTCAAAAAAATACCTCATAGAAGCTTCATTAGGAGCCAGACCCAAATTTTTCGTCAAGCCTTACAACTGTATTGAAATATCCTCCCACCATCCATGGGAAGGGGAATCTAGCTTGGAGTAGAAGAAGGCGATCCCATAGAGACCGATGACCTTTTTTTCGTATTGTTGTCATGCACACCTAAGATGAGAGCGGTCATGGGAACCATTGGATGAGTAAAAGAGACAGTAAGGGCTTGACAATAAGAATCTACCACCGAAATAATACAGTCCTTCTTACAAAGGATCCAGATATTCCCCTTGTCGTTAACAAGAGCGGAGGGAAACCCTAACTTGATCTGATAAAAAAAATAGTTGGTCGATAGAGACTTGAGGTTCAATATTTGCAAGGAAATGTACCTTATGAGATCGACGGAGGGATTTTATCCTTTTAATAGTCATGGGCTGTGCAACTCCTCTAATATTCCAAAATATGGCATTAAATATTAGAGAGATGTGCATGTTGAGCTGGGGTGACCGTTGATGTAGCCCGATTAACTCTGTAGTAGGTATCATCGACTGCTTTTTTGCCTTGGTCCACAATTTTGCTTGTCACCCGTTGGCGCGGACTGCGACGGGGTCAATAACATCCATCTACTGTGCCCAAGAGACTGTCAGAGCCAAAATTTTGCCTTCTTTGGTGTAGTCATCAAGACTAGTATTGTCAACCAGCATATGCCTCTCATCTATCGCCCCGATGTCTCCCTGGGTAGCTACGAAATCTGGAACAGATGAAAAGGCATGATCCAATGGAGAGGGGGTATATAAATATTTTGAGGGGAGCTTTGGTTTTGAGCGATGTCCACAGACGATAGTGTTCGAGCTACAGGACTTGAGGAAGGTTGGACGATGGAATGAGTATATGTGGCAATGAGAAGAGTAGGCAAGTTTGGATCTGTCACTGGGGAAGTATGCTCTATATTAATTTTTGCATTGATGACATCATTATTAGGATTAGGGGATGCATTAATCCTATGGGTGGAGGTGTTTAAGTCTCTCGTTAATGCACTATGCATAGAGCTCTCCCTACCACGTCCTCTCTTCTAGAGATAGTCGTGTCTATCCCATCAGTCTGGGCAGTAATAATTTCCTTTCCTTTAGAGAGAGCGGCATTGGCCTCTAGTGTTTTCCCCTGATCATCAGCTAGATCCATCCCCTCTACCGGGGTCGTCTCCTCCTCCTTGTGAAGAAGTTTACATGCTACTCTACTGTGGCCTTTGTGTTTACAGTGGGAGCAATAATGATGGAAGTATTCATATTCAACCTTTTGTGATATTATTCTGCCATTAGGGAGATTAATGCGTATGACGGAAGGGAGTGTTTTTCTAGCATCCACTTTGACAAGGACCTGAGCGACACTAGGTCTAGATATTTCTTCCGTTGCTTTATCTACCCACAAGGGGTTCCCCATGCCTAGTACAATCGAGAAAATAGCATTCTTTTCAAAGAATTAGTGAGGAAGGCCAGGAAGGGAGACCCATACAGAACCCAAAAGAGATTCTTCCGATGGAGAGAACTCTTTATGTCATCTAAATAATCCCATAGGAGCAGAAGCTGTGTACCACAGATCTTTGGACCGTAAGCGTGGGAAGTCAACCTCAAGCTCCTGCCTGATGAGGATATGTTTATGGTCGATCACACCCACTTTAACTGATCCAGCAAACTTGAAGTTGAGGAAAGCCTTCTGAATCACGTCAATGGATGGTCGTGAATGGGAGAACTATCCAATTATGACAAGATGGAAAGGGTTGAACATGATCTTCTCATCCTCCTCCGAGAAGGAGATTATCGAATCCCTATAGAGAAAGAAGAAGATCAAATGGTAATGGAAGGTACAGGAGCCGATCCAGCCCCGGCCACTGCCTCGTCGAAGGATTTGGCCATGAGGGGAGAGCGCAAAGCCAAGAGGGAAGCCGATGTCCGGGTGGAGCAATCGTCTCCAGAGGATATGACACTGGGCCGGCTAGAGGCCAAGCTGGAGTCGGGAGATGGAGAGAACGTCCTCCCTTTTTTTCAAAGGAAGGACGTTATATATATATATATATATATATATATATATATATATATATATATATATATATATATATATATTGCATAACGCTCCAGTCCCAAAATATGTAGGACTAGAAATGTACATGCCAATCGTATAATATACGTAAGCTGTAAATGCATTATATAGATAGTCATGGTTCACTAATCTCATCCACAAAAATAGAAGAATAAAGATATTATAAAAATTAATTATGAAGTATCATTGTACAAGGTGCTGGATGGAGACAAATCCACTACCAATATTAAACTAAAAAGAAAGAAATAACAAAATAAAGAATACAAGCAGCAAAGGATGATCCAAGAGCAAGTCATCTTCGATAAAAAAGAAGATCACGATCTTGGTTGGAACTCCAGCGAAAAGTCATGAACACATGCACTTAGAGAGATCATCAGGTCCTCAGAGGGACGTAACAAGATACAAAAAATATGCCATATAACTGAATATATACTGCTCAACAATAATTTGTATTATAACATAGTCCAATACTCCATCCTTGATTTAGTATACCATCCCCCCAACCAAACAAGGACAAGAGCTGGCACCCTAATCCACGGTGAAGTATTTTTTTATGCCATAATTCAAATACAGAATCCGGATCACAAAAAGGTTCAATATTTGTAAGCCCCTAGATTTTTAAAGCTATTTTTTAAATTTAATTTATTATTATTTTATTTTATATAGTTATTAAATATATATATTTTTACTACTATTATTTATAATCATAATATATACTCTTCCGTAGCTTTGATTTTTGGAGCATAAGAAATGCAATCTCTAGAAACTTCCTTCATGAGTTTTGATCTTGACAAGTTTATCTTTGATTTGATATCTCATGTCCCACTAAAATATGTTCTCTTGTATTCTATTTGCATCGTACAACTTTTAGGTCAACTTAGGCCAAAATGTTATCTACTGTGAAACTGGTCGTATTTCCCAACTTGATTTCGGGCCTCGATAACGAGCCAACCTAAATGACTCAATATATGATTTCGACCTATTTTGAGCCTACTACACACATGCCTATGGTGTTCCACTCAATTGAGTTTTTATGTGCTATTTATTTTTAATTGGCTCACAAGACCAAATATTAGACATATTGGACTCATTTCGATCCTAAAAATTCCTCCGACCCAAAACTAGTCCAAGTAGGGTTCACAGAGCCTATCCTAGGGTACCCTAACCTGTTAGACATATTTTGTACTAATTTTTCTGGATTAATTTGCAGCCACATTAATCAAATCTATTTTTTAAACAACTCCAAAACTACTTTCCTAGTTTGGACTTTATTTAAATCTCATTGGACAACCTATTGCATCTTTTGATTTAAATGTCAAATATCCTTCAAATAATACCAAACCTCCTCTAAATCAATCCTAGCCTTTAAACTTGGAACTATATATCTTAAACTCAGATTTCTGTGCGTGAGCCCCCCTACTCCTCAGAAACTCGAGCGGTTTCCTTGGAGAAGCCACATGCAGCTATTAGTTCTGGCTGAACCTAATCCATCTTTTTTGATCATTTTATGCCCTTTTTACCTCTTCCACCACCATCATAAATATTTTAACATCACCCTCTTTCACCCTAGCAACTCAAGGAACCCCCTCGGGCACTTCGACAAGGAGCAAAGGGCAACAACTTGGCAGAAACATCACCGAAGAGTGCTAAATTCACACAACAGGTAGGTCTGATTCAAAATCTGAATTAAATACTTTTATATATCATTTTTTCTTCAAAGTAACGAAAAAGAAAGGTCTACGTGTCTATTTTCATGGGAAATCGACAGCACACGTGGTTCCACCCGGATTTACCGTAGCATCCGGTACTAGTCATGTGGTTCAGAATTAACCATCAACCGTGTGAGTTGAATTCCGAGGCCTTTCGGATTCCAAGCCCCCAGAAATCTCGATAAAATGATCAGTTACTCTTGATATCCTCCTTACTTTTCTATATCAATACTTTGTAATATTCCGTCCTTTTATCTGTCCGTTTCACTCTTACAATATTTACGGTGACCGAAAATTCAATCGTAAATCCTTAAATTGTGTCCCGTTGTTCATAGATTAAATATATGTTTTAAATTCCATTATTTTTGACAAATATTAATATTTTTCATAATTAAAACTAAAATTTTCTAGAATATTTGATTTGTGAATTTTTCCATATATTTCAACTCCGTTCCGAATCAAACTTCGATATGTTGCTTTAGAGCACATATGCGATGTTTTTGGCGTCGTTTTTGTGTGTAAAATAAATACATAATTTCATATTCAGAATTTTAATTCTATTTTTCCATAAATATAAATAATATATTTTGTTATTTAAAATATTCTTTCCATAATAATTTGGTCCTATATATGGTAGTGTATCTAGTAAGCTAATATAGCCATTATGGCATTGATGGTTGATTGATTGAATCTAAATATAGAAAGTATCTATATATGATAAGTTATAATTGTATCTGAATATTAAATATTATTATTTAATATTTATAGGAGTTCATAATAGGAGGTAGCAGTAGCAGGAATTGGACTTGTCTACTACGCACTTGCCGACACCGCAGGCAAAATACCTTGCTACCTCCCTTGTTCTATTTAAGTACATGGTTTGTTGTTGTTCCTAGGAATAGAGATGTTAGTGGTGTACATCCAAGTGTGACTTGGGTGTCATCGATGATGCCATCGATGACATATAGTGGGTGTGTGTGCGACCAAGTATGCTAGTAGACTTCCTCGTGTTGAAGTCATTTTTCAATGACTTCTATGACTGGACACATCTCATGACACAACACTCTGAGTAAGTAATATTGGTATGCACTTGAATGATCATCAGTGCGAGTGGTCCGTGTGTTGGTACATATATTGATTAGATTGAGTCTATTTAGTGACTTGTATTGAGATATGGATTGTTCGAGTCATGGATATGACTAGTGTAACTCATGGGCGGGGAAGATTATTAGTAGGCGTACGGGATTACCCTATTATCAGCCTCACTTTTGTCCTGGTATAGGCTATACTAGTGTATATTCCATTATCGTCTATGGACTAGTCTCCGGATTGGGTGGGAGTATGCTAGTATATTCGCGATAATAGTTGACGCTAATATCATTCCTTACCTACATGTACGATCCCAAAGTAGTCTTCGACGTGCATTCACATAGTTGGTTAGATTACCTAGTTATGATTCAATTTGTATTATGGTGTGGGATAGTGTCTTATCGTGAAGTAGTGTGCCACCCTTGTCCTTATCTGGTTGTAGGGTGGTTTACTACTTCGATGGCGAGATATTGGACCATGTTGTGATCTGAGCTATTTGTTCATGTATTTATTTTAGTTCATATTTTAACTTATCTTTTGTATCTTGTTACGTCCCTTTGAGGTCTTGATGATCTCTCTAGGTGTTATTTGGAATTACGACATAAAGTTATCGTGATATGGTCTGTAGGATTCAGGTACTGTTGGTAGTATTTTTTATTATCACTTTCGCGTCCATTATACTCTTTATTTCTATCTTTGTTGTCATAGCCTAGCTTCACTGGACCTCCATTATTCTTCTGGTCTATTCCAAACATATATGTTGATGGGCTGCAGATCATGACACATATTGTTTGTTCTTGATTTTGTTCATTATTGTGGATTGAGAGATAGTTGAGATATAGAATTAGCATATGTTAGTAAACTATTCAGCATACTACGATTAGGATAAGTCTATTAAATTCGGAATACTTATTCTAGCCGTACAGCTGGCATGCTCATGTCCTGAGTTCTTATATAGTTTGGAACTGGGGCATGACATGTTTTTGTGGTGGCCCATGCAGGTCAAAATAAATTATTTCGGTTACATTACTGTACGAGACGAGCCTACGATAGGATAATATATTAGGATCTCAATCCACAATTGCTATTAAATTTTCCTTGATTTCTACTGTCGCCCTTGCATCTTGTATTTGTAATCAAATAAAACTCTCTTGAACTCCTTGTATCGAATTCTCGCCTTTTTCTGTTTCGAAAAGATGAATATCTGTGCTCGATGAAATACTTCAACTCTATTGTGTGATAGGAGTAAGTTGGATAGAATATTTAAGAAATGATTGTCTAAATATGTGAGGGGTAAAGATGGAACCCTATACTAGATGGACCGAATAGGAAGAAGTGACCATCTTTCGTTATAAAGATTCTCACCTGGAGGATATATAAAGCCATGTTTGATATGACTGGATAAATAGCTAAGGTGGGTAGAATTTATAGATATCACCCTAAGATGGAATTATAATAGTGTACAATATAGGACTTAACCCTAAAGAGAGACCTTAGAACCGTTAGACCAAACCATGCTACCTTTGTCTATGCTAGATAGAGTCATAAATAGAAGTTCACATGATTCATATGGGTTGGTTAGGAAAATACGAAAGATTCCTCAACCATAAAGATTGAAGTGGGCAGGAATGCAACTTAGAAGAAGACACAGTTGGATTTTTAGATTTAGTTACAGTTACTAAATCAACTAGGAGTATCAACTTTAAGGACTATAGCAAATAGAGCCCGATAATCCTGTGAGGATAAAATGAATTAAAAAAGCGTGATGTTCCTTACTAGATAAAAACTTTTATTGGAGTCATAATGTACTAGATTTTGAGGAAATTTTACGTTGAAGATGTAAGAATCATGAATATAATGCATAGGTTAGGGGAAAGAAATTTTCTTGGACAAGTATTCTAAGGATCTACTCTAGGGAGATTATCAAAGATTGGTAATATCAAAGTGATATGATGATCTAGAATTATAAAATGGAGTATATAGGGTTGAGATAGATTGGATAGCCATCATTATTGAGACTAGCCTTAAAATGACCTATTAGGAACCTGGACTGAGAAGATTGACCAATAGGCAATATTATGTCAAGGGTACTAGATCTAAGTATTTGTTTAACTCAGCCTCGACCCCTACCGAGAAGGAAAGCGTAAGTGGATTAGGCCTGCTGGTAAGAATTGTATAGTATGTTTATAGTTAGGAAGAATAGATCATTGATTATACCGCTAAGAGATTTGGTATATGGCTTGTAGGAGTATAGTATAGAGTTAAAGGTTGTTTGAGTTTAAGGATCGGTTGTGATCTTTTGTGGTTAGTCATGGTTAAGGACTTGAGAGTAGAGTAGAAAATCTTAGCTTAAGAAGTCTAGTAAGTTGTAGATATGTTAGACCCATTTATCGATACAGGTTAGTTGGGGATTTCGAATAACTTATAGTTAAAATTTGTGTAAGAATAAGATATACATCGGGATATAAAGAGAGAGGAATCATAGGAGCAATACAACGTATAGGGGAAATAATAAAAGAGGATCGATGACGGATAGGACCTAGTAAGACTGCATTCGAAATGGTAACACCATGTTGTTAAAATCGACGATTGAAGGAAAACCAGGCCACCGAGGTATGTGAACTGGTTGGAGTTGGGATCTATGATTCTTGGAAACCTTGATAAAAAGCCTATACTGTCACGATGCGCTCCCGCTTTCTGGGATACGAGTACGTAGCCAAGTCCAGCCTACGCCACAGTGTTGATGGTAGTACGTTGTCTAGCCCACAATAAACAAAATGCTCATAAAATATAACTTTATTGCCCATTCACATTGCTACATTAATTATAACAAGATTTACATTTGAAGAATTTACAAGTCTCAGAAAATAAAATAAAACAACTAATCTATCTAACTACTCTTCTAGGTTGGCCTTCCAATATACCTATGTCTTCCCCAACGGTCCAAAGCGTAATGCAGCAGGCGATTTTCTGAAAAATATTGATTTTCGATCAGGAATAGAACAAGCACACATATGACAGGCTATTCAATACATGATAGGATTTGTAAAACATAAAAATAGCATATAAGAAACTAAACTAGAAAAGTAACAGACATCATGGTATAGTAGGATATGAAACAGGCAAACTCTATAATGAGATACAACAACTAGAAAGGAAACATAGTGACATAGCATGTGATGAAGGAAAACATGATGAACAAGTGAGAACAATATCTATCTATGTGTGTTGAAATATCATGTTCGACATGTGAACAACTAAGGGATAAATTCGGTACCCCGTACGTGTGTGTGTGTGTGGCTGCTATTCTCCACGAAAGACAATAGGGATGGAAATGTTAGTTCACATGTCTACGAAGATATTTTCCTGCCTGACTAGTACTCGTGGATTCGAATAAGTTACGAACATGACAATCATGTGGATGGTAAATAAGAAATATAATATGTAGGGATCCATAAAACTAACACATGTCTATGGGTCCGGTTTGACGATACAAACCCAACCGTATATCCAAAGTTGGATTCCGGTGGGCCGTACACAAATTTGCCCATTGGATCGGGTCGTGGGCCCGCCAAGATAGCATTCCGGTCGACCTTCCCAGAATCGGACCAAACTTGGCTCACAAGACCAGAAAATTGAAACGGTCCTGTTGGCGCAAGTTTTGTCTCGAGATGACGAACCTGCACAAAATTGTAGGCTAGTTTACAAAGAGGCCGATACGGGATATCTCGACCGATATGCCTCGATTTCGTCGTGCACACACAACAAAATTGAGTTTCGTCGAATCCCACACGTTGACAACATTTATACACGTCTTTCGATGCTCATGGGTTGTGGCCATGTCGCCCAATTTTTCGGTCGCACGTCGTATCAAATTTTTTTTTAAAAGTTTACTATTTTAAAAATGGGTTTTTTCCGATTTGGAAATCGATTTTCTCGTCGCACAGTTGATGAATTTAAAATCTACAAAAAAGTTTTTGAAGGGGTATAGGTTGTCAACAAGTTTCTTCAGGTAGACTTTTAGGTTTGTCCATCCATCGTCCCAGAAACGACTTCCAAATAGGGTCTGGACACTGTCTTCTTCTGGTTTTGGAACTCAGAAATTTAGATTTTTCCAAGGTTTTGGCATTGATTTCCTTGTAGTTGGTTTTATCTAAATTAAAACTTGCTAAAGGGTTTTACAGGGGGGCATGTGGGCTATGCGTAGGGATTTATGGAATCGAATTCGATGGAGTATACATGAAGAAACTGGGTCGAAAAGTAGGGTACCTGGCTGTGGGTGCTGCTGCCTATTCGCTGTTGTGGTGCGCGTTCAGGTGATCGTCGGCGGCGAACTCCGACGTGTAGGCGGTCGAATGGAATGCGTGGTGGTGAGGAAGTCGGGAGGGGTAATCATGAGGGTTGGCAGTGATTAGTTAAGGTTTATTTCTCTTCCTCTCTCGCTTTCTCTCTCTCTCTCTCTCTCTCTCTCTCTATATATATATATATATATATATATATATATATATATATATATATATATATATATATATATATATATATATATATTTTACAGGGGGCATGTGGGCTATGCGTAGGGATTTATGGAATCGAATTCGATGGAGTATACATGAAGAAACTGGGTCGAAAAATAGGGTACCTGGCTGTGGGTACTGCCGCCTATTCGCTGTTGTGGCGCACGTTCAGGCGATCGTCGACGGCGAACTCCGGCGTGTAGGCGGTCGAATGGAATGCATGGTGGTGAGGAAGTCGGGAGGGGTAATCGTGAGGGTTGGCAGTGATTAGTTAAGGTTTATTTCTCTTCCTCTCTCTCTCTCTTTTTCTCTTTCTCTCTTTCTCTCTTTCTCTCTCTCTCTCTCTCTCTCTCTCTCTCTTTCTCTCTCTCTCTCTCTCTCTCTCTATATATATATATATATATATATATATATATATATGAATGGTTTTGGTCTATTATATATATATATATATATATATATATATCAGATTTTAATATGGAGCGCCACCCCCCCTATCAGATTTTAATATGGTACCTTTTGAGAGGAAGATGCCGGGTTCTCTAACTTTGGATCAGCGGGGGATCTTCGTGGGCCATATCCATTTAATAACCCTACGCGGTCAGTGGTTGCAGTAAGGGAAACAATAAGCCACTCCGTTATTGGATTGGCTCCTGGCAGTCTCATCAATGAACTGAAGCCTAACATGTTATTCTTTGAGGCTGATACCTTTCTGAATCGGATTGCTCAGAAAGGGTCATACCCTGCAGGAAGATTATCGTTACTGAACTGGCAGCATCGTTCCCCTCCATGGGTCAACCTGACTTCTTGGATCTTGGTAGAGTATGAGGACACCCTTCGACGGATCGGCCTCTATTACGCCATTAGGGTCTCCTGCTATGGTTTATTTATGAACCCGAAGCTGTTTATGGCATTGCTCGAGATGTACAACTGTCGGATTGGGACATTCTTTACTCCCGAGGGAGAGATGGGGCTTGATCTTCATGAGATGCACGATGTGTCTAAATTGCCCAGGGGAGATAAAGCTTATGAGGAGTGTACCCCGACAAATAAAGAGTTTAAGGAATTAGAGCGGCGGTTCCACAGCTTCCTTTCCGTATATCAGGAAGTGCTATGTCACCATAGCACCTGTCAACAAATATCCAAGAAAAAGGATGATAGTTCGGAAGGGAACCTTTCTCTTACCAAGGCTTGGATTGGTTATCTTTTTAATCTTAGCTCCTCTGGTCGGATTGCTGTTAGGAGTCCCCAATCTCTAGAACAAGTGGGTGCTCAAGTGTAAAGCACCAAGAGGGCCCGAGCTGCTGGTAACAGGTTCAGGAGTTTGAGTGACACTTTTAACTATTTTTACCATGATACCCATCCTCTGTCTGTTAAGGCCATCCTGGCCGGATACTTGATGATATGGCTAAGGGTTTACGTCATTTCGGCGGGCTCCGGTTCGATTGAGAGGATCAGCTGCAACTTAATCCTTCCGACGGTAAAGCTGGTCTTTGGAGGCAAGTTGGCTCTACTTCCAGCTATGGTATGCAGCATCCATCGGGGTCTTCATATTTTCACGTCGAAAGTCATCGCTCGTGAACTTACGGAACCCTTCAACAAAATTGAGTTATCGTATCATTATTTAATGGGGTGGCTGCCGATGCATTACCCCTCTTTGATGCGACCTGACCCAGAGGGTAATGCGACAAGTGACGATGCCTTTATCTATCTCTATCGCGACATGCCCTGGAACTATACCACTTTTTCTAACTGCCGAGCCGCTCTTGCGCCGGTGGATAGATACTCCATTTTTCTGTCGGTCCCGTCTTTTACTTAGGAAGAGATGGGACGCGTTCACCTTGATAGTGCCATTACACCCCAGGCCCTATCTGAAAAGCTGTTTCGCTGGCTGCAGAGCATCTGTCCCTTGCATCTGGTGTACTGCAATCGTAATATTGTATACTTAGAGCCATACTTACCTAGCCGGTATTCTCGACAATTTGGGTATAGCCAATTATATTTGGATAACCCTAATCATTGTCTGGGTTTCGTGGGAAGCATCTTGGATGGTATTCGGGCCTGGCACTATTATTCAGCGATCCATACCCAGGCCAGCTTCATCCTACCTGACGCTGGGACTTCGGGGCATATCGCTTATATGGCGGCCCTTCGTCATGTGTCCGTGAATACACCTTCCAACGATTTTAATCCCCGTACCAGTTTTATTGTTGGTACGAAATTGGAGGAGCGACCGAGAGACTCCCGTGAGAGGACGGAGAAGGGGAAGAGGAAAGTTTTCGACCCTGACTCCGACAGCACGGAGGAGGAGAAAGATAACTCCGAAGTTCTCCAGCACTCTATAAGCCCTTTGGCGATGCGCGTGCCTTTCCCTGTATCGAATCCTCCGCGTAAACAAAGCAGGCCTGAACCTTCTGTTGCTAAGAGACCTCATTCCCAGAAGCGAGTTGTGGCTAGGTTCCTTCGGCCTGCAGTCGAGGAAATGGATAGTGATACTGAAGTCAACATGTGGATAAGTTATTTTATGACGAACCCCAATGTTGTCCTACGAATGGTATCTGAAGGCTCTCTTTTGCAGGCATCGACGGAAGCAAACCTTCAATCATCAGTTGTTGTCTGTGCGTTTCCTGCTCTAGGATCTGACCCTTGAACTGTGGGGTCCTCACAAATTGGTGCTGATATAATTACGTCTTTGCCTGGAGCAACAGGGGCTGAGGAGGCAGGCGTGAATGGTTCGGGCACCGCTGTTGACCTCACAGGAGATGTGGGGGCGGCGGGAGTAGCTGAGACTACTTCGATTGAGTTCCAATCTTTGCCCCCTGCCTATGGTAAGCTATGTTATATTCTTACAAATGAGGATAATTTTTTGCTTCAACTCCATCTTCTTCGGGTCAAGCTGATTGTCGGTTGTTCTAGACATATAAGATATGCTTCTCCGCTACCGAGGGTGGATGTGGCCGTAGAAGAAGTGATAGAAAAGGATCCAGGAGCTGACCTAGTATAAGCAAGAAGTGTCCCCTATCATCTTCCAGCTCAAGTTGAGGGGCCTTTCATTGCATTGAGCACAGAAGTCCCGGCTCCTTCAACCTCTTTGGTGGATGTGGGATCGATTGAGGCTACCTCTTCTCCGAAGATTGAGCTCTCCACTCTACCTAGTCTTCAGCTCCTTCGGACTGCGAAAGAGGAGATTGTTGCCGTTCGAGAGTCTCGTCGCTCGGAGTTTGTTTTACTTCTGACAGGGTCGTCAAGCTCCGCTATGTCCTTTTCTCACACGCCTTCAGCTTCCTTGGCTGATATTCCTTCGATGCCGTCCTCTTTGGAGAATATAGACGAATCGTCGAGGGATATAGTCGAGAGCTTCTACCGTCATCTAAAATGAGGGGTTGAAGCTACTTCAATGAGAGGGACTTTATTTGTCGTAGCCCGTCATTGAGCCCAAGGCTAGATTGACCTACTGAAGACGCTTTCGGGGTAGAGAAGGGGCGTCCGTTCTTTTGGAGCATAAGTTGGCAGAGGCAGATCACCGCCTAATCTATTTGCAAAAACTGTGACAAGTCGATGTGTCTGCTGCAGTGAAGCAGGAGCGTGCTTTCCTTATAAAAGCTGTAGAAAAGGTGAAGGCTGTACATGAGACGACCAAGCCCACCTTGGAGAAGGACCTTCATAAGCTGTCTCTTAAGTATGATAAGCTGAGCCAAGAGGAAGAGATCTGCTTAATTTGTGAGGAGATCACCGTTCGTGCTATGATCGAAACTAACGAGCAGCTCCTCCAGCTCCAGGCCAAGCTGACATCTCTGGAGACTGAGCTCTAAGCCACTCGTCAAGATAGAGAGAAGATTCGAAGAAGACTGATGAGATCACACGAGCCTCTGCCGCTCTAGAGGGTGCGCTGAAGAAATTAGAAAAAAATTGGCAGGCTCATGCACATCATGAGGATGGTGAAAAGCTAACCCAGAAAGCTGAACGCCGAGCCAGACTGAGAATCGAGCGCTCAACTGCACAGTTGGAAGACATTCTTGCCAAACTATGCGTTACTGATGAGTAGTAGCCTTTTCTTTCGCCCCTTTTTTTATTTTTTTGAGATATAATGAATGTAACTGATTTTGAATAAACAGAATATATTCACCCCATTCTTTGTTTCTGGTTTTTGTGGTGTCTGTACTAGAGGGCCTAATACAACATTTGTGTTAGATAAAGGATATTCCACTGGAGGACTTTTTGGTGGACCTATTGCCCTTTTGTGCATCTGGAAATACGAGCAAATAGATTTAGATGATATTTTGTGGACCTACTACTCTTTGGTACATCGATGGTGCGAGTAATAGATTAGGATAACTTCTGTGGACCTATTACCCTTTTGCGCGTTGGTGGTGCGGGTAATAGATTTGAAACAAAACCTAACAGAGGTAATATGGACGTGATAGGTTTTGTGGTCTTAACACCATATCTTTTATCCCGGGTTGGGTACAGGTGCTAAGTCAAGAGACTATCGATATCAGAGGTAATGTGGACGTGATACCCGATAATCAAAAATAATTTTTTTGTGGACCTATTACTCTTCTGTAGTAAAAAGTGTCCAGATTGATATATCCCATATTCTCAATGGGCCGCATGAAGTTGAGCCCGTATGAGAGACGGTCGAACACAGAGCTTCTGACAGGGCCGCATGAGACACTCTGTCTATGGCTAGGATTGGCTGCCGCATGGGCCATCTGTCTGCGGCCAGAGTTGGCTGTCGCATGGGCGATCTCCCTGCGGCTAGAGTTGGCTGCCGCATGGGCGATCTGTCTACGGCCAGAGTTGCCTGCCGTATGGGCCATCTGCCTTCCGCCAGAGTCAGCTACCGTATGAGTCCTCTGCCTATTTCTCTCATGCGACCTCTTCTTCGTCTGTATGGATTTCCCTTGTGCCCCCAAAAACTCAGCATCGTAGTGTTTTTATTTGCTGGATTTGGAGACAGTGGGGTTATCTGCGGTCGAAAGCAAGGCTGCAGGAGTGTCTTAATCACCGTCTTGGGCAGCAGAAGGAGCTTCTTCGAGAACCTGGTCGGGGACAATAGTTTTGTACTTCGACATGATGCGGGCTCTCTTTGGGTTGGCTCGCTTCTGCGATGGGCTGGCTCTCCCTTCAGAGAGCATTTCTTCGAATGCTCGTTGGTCAAATCAAACCACGAGAATTTCTGTATAGGGCCGAGCTTAGACGCGTCAGATTGCGTCGCCAACTTCTCATCATAAGAGAAGGATCTCCCCAGCAGGGTCGCCATCATGTTTGCCATTAAATATCAAGCACAACAAATTATAAATGAATTGAACTTGATTGCAAACTCGCTTGTACAAGAGAAAGCCTAGAAAGAAATCCTAGGAAACGATCTAAGTACAATTTTTTAGTTTTGATTCTGGGGGTGACTATAGAGGCTCGGGAAAGTGTAGCAACTCTGCCTTACTCCTTGGACTATCTGACGCGTTCCTTTTGTCTTAAAAAATTGCCCTTCGTAGGTTGCCAGCCTTTTGTAGGGTTGTGGCATCCTGCTATTTATAGTGATAGATATCTTGAGCCGCATGGATGGTCGCGTGGCCATGTGGCTGCAGCAGCACACAAAGATCCGCTCCTTGGCCGCCAGCTGGCAACTTGTTGGGATTTTGTTGCAGCAAATTTGGGTGGTTGAGACTTGGTCAGCCTGCCACGTATCCTATCGCAGGATAGGATCAATCTGCTTGAGTCATTTTGAGCCACATTAGTCTTTCAGTATTCGACCATGCTGGGCCCCATAAGACTCATGCGGCTTAAGTCACAGTCTTCCTTGGTCCGCATGTAGCTTGAAGACTTTTTAGCCGCATAGGTTCTATATTCTGGGCCGCATAAAGCACATGCGATTCAGATTGCAGTCACCCTTGGCCGCATGAAGCATATAGATTGAGCCGCATGAGGCTCATGCAGCTCGGGTCGTAGTCCTTTTGGCCGTATGGCCATGTCCAGACTGGTGATATGATGTTTTGTCTGATCACGTCTTATCTTCTTTTTTGTCAGAGTGTCAGAGTTTGTCAGAGCTGTCAGAGCTATCATTTTTGCCAATTTTGACAGAGTTTTGTCAGCTTTATCAGTAGGGTTGATCAACTTGGCCGCATAAGTAATTATTCTTCCTACGGCTCAAAAATTAGTCTGGTGGAGATGGGCTGCAGGGGGCATGCTGAGTCTGTCATGTGGCTATTCTTTATGCAGGTCAATCTGTTCCAGAGTACTCATGCGGTTAGTTGTGATCCGCATGAACCCTATATTTTCTATGCTTCTACAGTCAGCACAAAAGAATTTCGCAAAAATGAATGTTAAAAAAGCAGTTGATTACTGGGAAGGTCGGGGCGGTGGATGGTTCTTCTTATTGGAGATCATGTTTCGGCTTGGAAATCACTATATTCTTAGGCCTCTTCAAAGGCATCAAACCCGCCTTAGCCGGCGCGAGCCGTTTCAAATGAATGTTGGTCGATTCGTTCAAAGGAGCGCCGGACCCCGTCTCTGTTATTATTTCGATGTTGGGAGGAAGGTACCTCCAAGCCTCTTGGTTAGCCTCCTTTAACAGGTCAAACCTCATCTCCAAGAGGAAACACTGCTCTCGATGGTAGTCCGGACCTATGTTGTTTACAGAGAAGTAGACTTTGACAGGAGCATAAAGGATATGCGTCTCGGCCTCCACGTAGGAGCCACGTAGCGTACATTAGCACACCCGGCATTATAATATTGCCAAGCTTGCACACCACAAGGATTCCTTCTTTATACCCTAAGTAGCGGCTTGGGTTATCCAACAGCAGTTGACTGTAAAAAAATTGGCGCACAAATCGGCTCGTTAGATATGGCTCTAGGAAAACCTTATTTCGATTCTGGTAAACCAAATGGGATGGTCGAATAGACTGTAGCCTGTGAAAAAGCTTCCTCTGATAGACTCGTGACTTGAGTCCCTCCATCTATAAGTTTCTCCCCCTTACTAAATCTCGCGTAAGTAGGGGAATCCTGAAGAAGTCATATCCTTTCAGGTACGCCAATACCTTTCGGCAGACAATGACGTTTGTATGGAGCCATTCCCTCTTACAAAAATGGTGGAGGAAGGCATCCCCTGGTTGAACACTCTCTTCCAAGCCCAGGTTCATTAGAGATTGGTAGAGTAAGGTTAACCAACCCATCAAAAGGGTAGCTCCACCCAAGGAAATTTACCCCTCCCATAATAATACAGTACCCTATTGGTGAATTCTCGTATACTCTGTGAATGTTGTAGACCATCGCGGACAGAAGGGCAAGCTTGTGCCCAAATACAAGTTTAACGGCAGGAAGGATGAGATCCCTACACAGTTGCGTAGCCATATCATTAAATATGCAGCTATCACCGCCTTCAAGGATGGCTGATACATCTTATTATAAAAGTAGTAAAAAAATTAAGACTCGGCTGACCTAACTCATCAACATTGGGGTTCACCTCCTTCTTCTTCTCCATAAAAGCGGCTATACTCTTTGGAGAAGAAGCATGGACATAGGATGGACATAGGAGTATGACTTTTGCGTAAAGACTTTCCACGGCCTTGCATCCTACTGCGTAAAGACATGCCCTCTCCAAGCATGGACATAGGAGTACGACTTTTGCGGGTCGAGGCATTGGCACCTCATGTGATCGCATATCAACTCTTTGTAGATGGTCATCATGTCCGAGTTCTTTAGTTCTAGTGCCCGAAGCTCTTTGTTGCTAGGAATATACCCCTCCACTACCAAAATACAGGCAAATAGCGACTGAAAATTAGCGACTGCATAATCAGTCGCCAATTAGCGACCGACAAGCGACTTACGGGCGACGAAATTTTTTACTAAATTTTTTATTAGTTTAGCGACGGATCAGCGATCATTTAGCGACGAAATATGTCAACCGACTGATTAGCGACAGATATATACATCGCTTAGCTGCTGTAAATGTCAAAACGGAAGGATTAATTTTTATTCTAAATTTTTTCATAAAGGTAGCGACAACTTAGTGACATTTCCATGTAGCGACGGTTTGGCGACGGAAAATTTCTGTCACTAATTTGCTGTAAAAATTCGAAAGTTACTTAAATTTTAAAAATTTCCCAATCTCTCTCTTACTCTCAAAATCCTTCTCTCTTCCCCCCTCTCCCTCCCCGACTGCGGCCCCCTCTGTCGACCCCCCTCCGGCGCCCTCCCCCACTCCGGCCCCCTTCCTCTTCTTCTCATCCAATCGAACCCCCTAACCACCCCCTCTTCTCCTCCTCCGTCAAGCCCTCACCTCCGGCGACCACCTCCCTCCGGCTTGCTCCCCCACTCCGTCCCCCCCTCTTCTCCTCCTTCGAAACCCCGTACACCCTCCCTCTTCTCCTCCTCCGTCGTGCCCCCCTCCGACGACCACCTCCTCCGGCGTCCCCCCCTCCGGCGCCCCCCCTCCGACGTCTCCCCTTCTCCGAGATCCTCTCCGTAACCAACCTTTTCAAGGTCCGAAACCCTAAATCCTAATTTGCATTTACTTTTATTTATGCTTTGTTTGTGTTTTCTCAACATGTTCTAGGGTTTCAATTTCAATTTGGTGTTTGAAATTTATCGGTATAGTAATGGGTATAGTAGATAAATAGAAATTTATCGGTATAATAGTTTTAGAAATTTGATGGGACACGGACACGAAATAAATAGGTGTAGTAGTTTTAGATTACTAAGGTAATTGATTGATCAATACGATATATACTTGAGTATCAATTTGATACTTAAGTATCAACGTGATACCTAATTATACTAGGTTTGTTTTATGAGTGAATGTACGTGAGGTGAGAGATTCTACTCTCGGAGATCATTTTGAATATCGGCAACCAACAAACTTGGCACGTAAGATGGTATTAGATTTTGCTGTGGCACGTGAGGATACGATTCCTGATGCAAAGGAGTTCTACGATATGTTCAAGCATGCTGATACTCCATTATATCCGGGTTGTGATTCTCATTCGATATTGTCGGTGGTGATGCGGCTGTTGAACCTTAAATCTGATTTTAACTTACCACAAGAATGCTATGACCGGATAATTCAGCTTGTAAGAGAGTTGTTGCCAAAAGGATCAAATGATTTGCTTGAAACCGAAACCGAAACGGAATATATATATATTCGGCACACACGCACATATATATATTCGATGAGTATATATATATATATATATATATATATATATATATATATATATATATATATATGAGTATATATAAACTTTGGACCGAAATCGAACTGAATTTAGTATATTCAAAATCGAAACCGAACCGAATTTAGTATATCTGAAACCGAATAAGTAAATTTAGAATATTGAAAACCGAAACCGATCCGAATTTAGTATATTCAAAACTGAAACCGAACCGAATTTTTTAAAATTTAGTATGTTCGAAACCGAAACCGAAACCAAAACCAAAACCAAATCAGCAGATTATGGCTCGTCCCACCACCAATCTGTATCGGTATCGGACTATTTCGTTGAGTATCGGAATCGGTATCGGTATCGATATCGGTATCGAACTAATTATGTTTAGTTTGTCTTACGATACAAATTTTCACATCCAAATTGAAATGGGTCGTTACTTCGTTGATCGTACATGGATGTACCAGCGGATCAACCTCCTCGACCGTAGGTACTTATAAGTATTGACCGTATCGGATTAGTATCGGTCTATCGGTTTGGTATAGGCCGTATCGGTTGGTATTGGTCTTAGCGAATTGGTATCGTCCTATCCAATATGTATCGGCCGTATAACTAGGATTCGTATTGGCCTTATCGATTCGGTATCGGCCATATCCGATAGGTATTGGCATATTGGATTAGTATCGGCAGTATCAGATTAGTATGGTGGAAGGTTTAGTAACAACTGTACTTGGATTTCTCTCTTCTAGAGCTAGATTACCATTACAAGAGAGTCACGAGAGCGCAGCTAGCCAGTTACAGAACATACGTGCTTCCTTTTCAATCTCGCTTTTCCTGATGGAAAAGGAAGCATGTATGTTACTGTAACTGACAAATCATGATCTGGTGACTCTCTTGCAATGGTATTCTAGCTCGAGAAGGAAGAAATCCAAGTACAATTGTTACTAAATCTTCCACGATACTAATCCGAAACAGTCGATACTAATCCGACACGGCCGATACCTATCGGATATGACCAATACCAAATCGATAAGGCCAATATGAATCCTAGCTATACGGCCGATACATGTACATATCTGATAGGACGATTCCAATTTGTTAAGGCCAATACCAATCTGATACGTCCTATACCAAACCGATAGACCGATACTAATCTGATACGGTCGATACTAAGTACATTCGGCCTATACCAGCAGATCCACCAATTACTGCACGATAGGCCCAAGGGCTCCAATTACATCCGGTTATTGGAAGAATTAGAAGATGTTGAGGAAGAAGTATTGGAAGATGAAGATGAAGATCATAGTGATAGTGAAAATGAAGAAGCAGAAGAAGACACTTCAGAATCAAGCGATGATTCAGAAGACTCTTGGAAAGATGAATCAGACTAGTACGTACGTTTTAATTTAATATACGAGTTCCATTAGTATAATGACATGACAGTAGTTTTTATTTTTAACACATCATCACTTATTATTTCTTTCAGATTTTTCTATGGCGCCGAGAGGTCGACGTTCACATCTGTAGCTTGGATCTTCATTAAGTCCGCCGAGAGGTCATCATGCCTGTCGAAAGGTTTCTATCACGCCCGACGACCTAGATTTACTGTACCAGTACTTTCTTGTATTAAAACATTTTGGGTATGTGTATTAATATTTCTTATATTAAAACATTATTTGTATGTGTGTATGAAGCTAATTTTGGATATGTGTGTATGTGTTGTATTAAAACATTTGGAATACGTGTGCATGAAACTGAGAATTTGCAGAAAACACAAATACTGATACGTGTGCCTACTGTAAAACTATCGACAGGGATAAGGACTGCTGGAAACACGAATACTGACATTGTATTTGAAAACTGTTTATATGACTGTATATTGTGTGTGTAACTGTCGACAGGAATGTGGAGTGCAGGGAACACAAATACTGACATACAATATTGTTTTTAGCGACGGAATGGCGACGGAACAGCGACAGAAAACCTGGAATATTGCAGGCTAGTGACGGAACATCGACGATTTTTCCGTCGCTACATGCCGGGAAAATTTACTTTGCAGGCTACCGACGGAATAACGACTGTATTTTCCATCGCTAAGGTTCTGGAAACTATTATATTCCAGTATAGAGACTGAATAGCGACGTAAGTTTTACTTACTATTCCGTCGCTACGTTCCTGTCCGACACCAAAAGCGTATCAAAAACATCTTAGCGACGTAATTTTCTATCGCTAGCCCGTCGCTACTCTCATGCTGAATTACGCCGCTACGACGTCGGTAGTTTATCGGTAACTATAGCGACAGAGTTTCCGTCGCTATTACGTCGCATTTTCCAATAAACAGCTTATCGCTAAATGTGTCACTCTTCAATCGCTATTTTCGACAAACTAGCAACTGATTTAAATTAGCAACACATGATTTCCCGACAAACCATTTCCGTCGCTGATATGTCGCTATTTGGCTTTAGCGACAGAAAAATGACTTTTAGCGACGGATCCCGCCGTCGCTAAAAGCCTTTTTTTGTAGAGCTCGTATGGCTCGGCCCCCATGGCAGTTTAGAGACTGCATGCATTTTATGGAGGGCCAATTCTATCTCTCTGCCCGGTGTACAGAAAGTGCCGGTATCACAGTGATATATCTCGAGCAAGGCGAGAAGTATGGGTAATTGGTTGACCTTCAGTTCGTATTGAATATCCCTTATGGCATAATACAACCCAACCTTCTTAAGAAGTGCCTCGTATTTAAAAAGAATCCATACAGTTAGTTAAACACACCATTCGTGGTTAAAGTGGGTCCAGCTGGTAACCCGAAATAAACTCGATGGATACTGTTTGTAAGAACAAAAGTTTTCCAAGAAAACTATGCTACAAACTAAGAAAGAAAGTACAAAAGTACAGTTTTGAATCAGAGGAAGTACAACTGTAGGAATCTGATCAGAAGACGATCACTTTATCCCTTGGATGATACGATGTCAAAGAAGAAAGCCTCTTGAACATGCTGCAGCAACTTGGTCAGGAGATTATGATCATTAGTCATGCTTGTGAAGTGATTTTGAGCTCTATTTATAGAGTTTTGAAATAACTGTCAGATAGTTATACTGATTGGTGTACAGTACAATTGGCGCGCCATTACCCATTTGCGCGAACGGTTGGCTTAACTGCTTGGGATGCATGGCATTCTGTGAGAGTGATGCGCTTGGTCATGGGAAATATCACGTGCATATTCTTCAAGATTATTGGTATGTGTGCCATGTCATTTAACTGCTTCTGGATGATAATTGATCAAGTGGAACCAATTGATGAATAACACATACTGTATATGAGCGCCAACTGTGAGAAAGCTTTAGGTATTTGAATCTGTGAATTGTTTGATTACTTCGTGCTATCTCTGCATGGCGCAGAGTAAACGAAAAAGATCATGATTACTTCTGACATATCTTTCTTGAGCGTCGTGCGCTCGGGATTCGAAGCAATTTTCTTCGACTGACGTGTTGTCAGTCAATGTTATATGATGCAGCCTGTGTTATATGATGCTCAATGCCATCCGATGGGATATGCTATTTGATCCTCTACGCAATCTGATAAATTAATCATGGCGCTATCTATGGATAGCGTATAGTAATATTTGATATATTTTGAGCTTCTACAAGACCCCCTTCAAAGTTTTCAAATTTCAAACATTTTGAAATTTGAAATACTTTGAATAATAAGCGGCCTTGCACATTTGGCGCATCAAAGAATCCCAATCGTCCGCGTTTGATGCGTGATATGCGCGACTATTATGTTTTTGGGCTATAAATAGCCTGTCGAGAAGAGAGAGAGGATTCTTTCCAGAATTCTAAAACTTTCGAAATCTCTTCGTCGACTCTTCCTTCCAAGTTCTTCGAAGTTTTCTTCCGATCGATATGGCTCCCAAGAGATTTGTCGCCGAGAAGGGAAGAAAGTACTCGATCCTACAACGCCCTTGCCTCCGTTGATAGTGCCGCAGTACGTGGCGCCGTCAGAAAGAGGAGAGAAAGCAAACCCCGCTCTTGAAGGTGAGAAACCTATCGGAGAAGGCAAACAGTATACTCGTGCCATTCGTGCATAGCGTAATCAAAGCCAACGTCGACTACCTCTTTCAGAGTATTAGTCGGTACTTGCGCTATTTTTAAAATGTGTTGCCTCTTTCAGAGTGTTGGCTTAAATCATGAATTACACATTCGCAACACACTATGCACCATGTGTCATAATTTTGAGAACATGCACGTATTGTCATACTGCACAAATCAAATCATTCAGGATGCATACGCAAATCATTAACTATCCAGTACGTAAACTATTACCTGAACTGAGAACTGTCATAATTGTCTGTGCCATTCAAGGACCATCCTTGTGTGCTATGCGCCATTCATGATTAGCGCAAAGTTTAGATAATCATAAAAATTCTTAATTGACTTCATAAGAACAATCTTTCGTGATTCTAACTCTTTGTTTTCATTTTCAGTTGATCGAAGGGGAGACCCCTATGCTGAAGTACTGACTTCTGCCTTTCGGGTGTCAGATTATCAAGAGAATCTTTCTCATGTCAATTTTTTGTAGTACGGCGGACCACCTTCTAGACGAACTCTTTTGGAAAACCAAGAAGACAGGACTCTGCTGTGCCTGATGAATGGAACTCCTTTTCTGACTGCGGATGAGGCTCCTCACAAGAAGCCAGCTTTCCTTTTGGAGAGTCCATAGATGTAGACTCCCAACCAAAGTGAAAGAAGGAGTTTCGAGCTTTCCTAAGGGGAAACGCATTGGTCTATCACCCTAAAATGACAAGGAATATGTCCCTGTGTTGGTATGCTCATGCCAGCTACCTAAGGGAGATGTCATGGGACCTGACTCCTTTCCAACAAGTTAAGGTTGGAAAGATATGTCATAAATTCGGGGAATACAGGAGAGACATATTCTTCTGTGCTTTCGACAAATATAGTAAGCACATGAGGGGTCTAAAGCCAATTTGCGTACCTGCTGATGATTCGACCTTGATGCTACCTGTCCGAATACCTATCTTCGTAAATACCTATGCTGCGTCTGAAGAAGAATACCCTCGCTTAACCATGAGGCTGACGGGTTTGATCACTACTAAAATATCATCTAATAGCGACATAATTTAGCGACGGCAAGAAATGACGTCGCTAGTTATGAAATATAGCGACAGCTTTATATACACGTCGCAAAACGTCGCTGCCTAGCGATGTTCCATGACAGGAGTTTACTACGTCGCTGAATAGCGACGTTCAGCGACATATTATTAGCATATGTTGCCAATTTTGCGACGTTTAGCGACTGCAACACTTGACGTCGCTAATTTTTTTTACTTAGGCCACACCGTTTCCTTCTTCCCCCCTCACTCTCACTCGAAAATTCTAATTCCCCCCCCGGTGACTCCCTCCCCCTCTGTCAGTGCCCTCCCACCCCCGGCGACCCCCTCCCCCCCGGCGACTCCCTCCCCCTCCGGCGAGCTCCTCCTCCTCGAGATCCTCCTCCCCCAATCCCGAGCTCCTCCTCCTCTTCCTTAGGTAAACCCTAACCTAACTCCTCTCCCTCCTCCTCCTCCTCTCCCACGGACACACACACACACGGACACACGGATACACATCGTGTCCCCAAAGACTCGTGCCCATTGGATTCGTGTCCCCAAAGACTCGTGCCCATTGGATTCGTGTCCTATTTTGGATGTGTTGAGTTTGGTTTATTTTTGGACACATTGTGTCGAGTATTTGGACACGAGTTTGGTTTGGGAGACACGTACACACATGACACTTGTATATGCACACTTGACACTATACACTCTCTATCTCTCTAGTATATAAATGCATAACTTGTTGAATGTATATATTGTCCCCTTGGTTATAGCCTAGTATATGTAAATATCTTAACCTATATGTATGCCTATATATATATAGTAAATATATAGGTAGTTGTGTGATTGATGGCTTGTTTAGATGTGGTAGTGTGGTAGTATGGTAGTGTGAGTGTGAGTGAAGAGGGATATTGAGATAAGTGTTAGATTATGTGTGTGTGTGTGTGTGTGTGTGTGTGTGTGTGTGAGAGAGAGTGAGAAAGGTGAGAGGGATTTAGATATGTATCCATAAGTTAGTATCCTAAGTTAGATATTTAGGATAGTATCCTAGGCACTAATTTAATATCTTGTTTAGGATGTTAGTATCCTAGAGTTAGATATGTGAGTTAATATCTTAGGATACTAGAAGTTAGTATCCTAGATAGGTTAGTTAGTGTCTTGGATAGGTTAGTTAGTATCCTATTTATCCTAGATAAGTTAGTATCCTAAGTTAGATATCTTAGGGTAGTTAGATTATGCTAGTACCTTGAGGGTATCAAGATAATAGGACATTAGGATATGGGCTAGAAGTTAGTACCCTAAGTTAGTATCTTGGCTAGAATTTGGTATCCTAGGATAGTTAGATATCCTAGTATCTTAAGAGTGTCCTAGATTAATCTATGGTAATAGGATACCCTATAGGGGGGAGGGGGCAGGGGTAGGGGGGAGGGGGCAGGGGACAGGACCCTAACCATATTTCGGACACGACTCTGTGACACAGGACACAGGACACAGGACACACACACACACAATACATAGATATATACCTATATATATAAATACACATATCTACATATATACATGTATATATATACTCACACACTTACATACACACACAAATACATATATAAATATATATGTATACAATGTATATACACACAAATACACATATATATACAATTAAAAATCCATTTGAAATTCATTTTAAGAATCTGAAATGTTGACGATATATACCCAAGGTTCACAATATCGGTATCGGAATCGGTATCGGACTATTCCTATGAGTATTGGTATCGGCGATATCGGTAGTATCGACAGTATCGTATCGGAGTATCGGACTTTGGTATCGGAAAACAAATAATTATTAATAAATTATTTACATTTAAAAACATATATTTTATACATTTAGGCATAATTTTAAGTATTTTAGCGTTATTTCTTAGTAGTTTTGAAATTATATGAAATAGTAGTCACCCTTACCGATTGGTTTTGCCGAATTGACTGGAACAAAGACCCCCAATGTCGGTATCGATCAATATTTGGTATCGGTCGGTATCGGATCGGAACATGCCAAACCGTATCGGTATCGGCCGTATCTGATCGGTATCGGCCGATACTTTAAACCATGTATATACTATGGTTTTGCCTTTTAGTTGCAGGAATATGAGAGTTATTAGATGTTAAAGTAGGATATTAATTTATTAGTTATGATAGAGAGTTTGAGATAGATAGTTCATGTGAATGTTAGGTAGTAGTGTACAGTTCATGATTAGCATTGTTTAGATATTAGTTTCAGTTAAAGAGTTAGTTTAGATTAGGATATTAGTTTATGTTAGAAGGAACTGCCTGCAACTGCATCGTTGCTGCAGGAATATGAGAGTTATTAGATGTTAAAGTAGGATATTAATTTATTAGTTAGGATAGAGATTTATTAGTTAATTTTATAAACCGTGATATGTTAAATGCCTGCAGCTGCATCGTAGCTCAGGGATATGACTGAGAGGGTGACATGGTTGTCACATTAAGGGTCTTTGAGTAGGTGACATGTTGTGAACAGATATATCCTTATAGTTCTCCTACGTAATGTTAAAGAAAATCCGTAGGAGAACTATATATAAGGATATATCTTTTCGCAATATGTCATCTTGTCAAAGACCCTTAATGTACCAACCATGTTACCGCGGTATTGGTATTGGGATACCAATAGCGATACGGTAAAGGGTACCAATAGCGATAAGGTAAAGGGTACCAACTTAAGGTATTGGTATTGGGATACCAATAGCGATAAGGTAAAGGGTACCTTGGTAGGTAATGACTAGAAATAGGATATTTGACTTAGATTTGACCTTGTTTGACCAAGGTTGACTATTTTGACTGAAAGTCAAAGTAGAGTCAACATCTGACCTAGATTGGACTAAGAGTTGACAAAGTCAACTATAGGTCAACCCTTGACCTAGTTTGACCTTGTTTGACTTTGTTTGACTTAGCTTGACCTTGTTTGACTTTGTTTGACTTAGTACAACCTAGTTTGACCTAGATTGCATATCATTGTTATTAGTAACTGTTCGCTACTAATGTGTGTCCTATAATAAGACATAATATACGAATTTGTGCTTGTTGGATAATGTGTGTCCATCTTTGCAGAATTATTTCCAAATGGATATGAATTACTACTTGCGGAATCGTTCATGGATGTACAATCGTCGTCCTGATGATATGTATGGTGTGCGGGATGAATACATAGCGGGAGTAGAGCAGTTCCTGCAATTTGCTAAGGCGTTCCCTCAGTACATGGACGGCACCAAAATTAAGTGTCCGTGTGTGAAATGTCATAACGTGAAATATTATCCAGAAGTGGAAGTGACATATCATTTGTACTCGGGGGTTTCACGCCTAATTACTATCAGTGGACTGCACACGGAGAACTTGTGTCTTTAGCATCAGAGCCGGAGCCTTATGTTGAGCCGTATATGCATGCAGGACCTAATTTTGTTTCAGATAATCATGCATACGACGACGGGTGCGTGAACATGGTTTTCGACGCTACGGGGCCTAGTTTCATTCATGATGCACCTGAGGAGGCACCGAACGCCGATGCTGCACAGTTCATGGAGTTGCTGGAGAATGCAAGGACTCCATTGTATCCTGGTTGTGAGGATCATTCACCGTTGGAGATGGTTACAAGACTGTTGAGCATTAAGTCAGATTTTAACATGTCGTAAGAATGCTACAACCGAGTGTTGGAGTTGATTATAGAGATCTTGCCGGCGGGCGCTAAGTTGCCTAAAGACTTCTACCGGTCTAAGAGGATGGTGAGATCGCTCTGGATGGGATACGAGAAAATTGATTCTTGTCGCAATGGGTGCATGCTGTACTACAAAGACGACAAGGACGCAGATGTGTGCAGATTTTGTGGTGCTGATCGCTATAAGCACTACAAGAAAAAATCTATTTTACAACGTTGCAAAAATGTTGTAATAGATCTTCTACAATATTTAATAGAAGGTTGTTATATCCAGGGTTGTAAAAGGGTGGTTATCTTCCACAATGTTTGTTTGAACGTTGTAAAAATGTTGTAGAAGTTCTTCCCATAACAATTTACAAACATGGTTGAAATTTATAAAATTTGACAAAAATATTTCTACGACATTTGGCAGATATTATAAAAATATTTTTTGAAACGTATTACAAGTGTTGTAAATATAATTTCAACAACGTTCTGCAACTATGGTAAAAATAATATCTACCACGTTCAGTAAACATTGTACATAGATTTTCTACAATGATGTAGAAACATTGTAAAAAGAGTTTATACAACTTTTAGCGAACGTTGTATATTTTATTCAATCATGTTTGCATAATGTTGTAGTATATATTTGTATGTTGTAATTATAACGTTAGCAATGATTGAAAAGTATTTTAAATAAATTTTACAATGTTGAAAAAAGTTGTTATAATGTTATTTTACAACAGTTTTGAAATGTTGTTGATTATGTTTCCATTTAAAAAATATAATTTATAAATAAAAACATATTGATTACAATTATAATACAAATACAAATACATTATTCTAATTTTCACTTGACTCATAAACAACCATTTCAGACAATACAAAGTTAAGGTTGAACCAAATAATGAGCAAAAGGAACAAAATAATAGTAACTTGAACACAATACATATTACAAATGCAACATTTTTAGAAGGCTAAAAAAATGTTATCTACATCTATATACAAGTAAAACTCCACAGATGACAAAAAAAAGGATACTTAATTATTAACTTGCATTTTAGACAATTGATTTACTCAACACCCTTGCAGATATAGAGTCACCTTCTAACTGTAGTTTGATTTGATTTTGATTTTCCGGAAATATTCCTAAACTAACATTTTTGATACAACCCTTTGCTTGTTCCAAATGTTATTGCGAAAGATGAAACCCATGCTCACTTCACCTTGACTCTGAAACTCGTATTAAGTCAACCGCCATGCCCTTCATGCTTCAATTAGTTTTAAACGTGAAACAACATTCATTGATTGTAGTTTCTGAAGGCACAAAAGAAGAAAGAAAATATAATTACATAGGGAATTAAATGATGCAAAACATAGTAGTAGAAAAAAAAACGATATATAGAGCCAAAAGTAATATTGGAAAATGGAAGTTTTAAGAAAAATTATGTAAACATGCTTGGTAAAAGATAAGTGCACATAGGATTGTCATAACCTAACAGACCACATTTCCTGCAAACATGAGGATTGACAGTGAACCTAAATGAGATAACATATTTTTAACAAAAGAACATAAAGAAAGATAACGAAACTAGAGTCAAATAAGTGCAAATATAATGTAGATCTGTAGACATTTCTCAAAATGAGTGTGAAAGTCAAGCTTATTGCAACATCAGAACACAATGTCTTCATAACATTATTCAAAAAAAGGATAGAATGGTTATTCCAGCATGGCAACTAAATGTAAGTTTGAATCATCTGATGGGAGATTGTCTACATATGTTGAAGTTAGTTAAAAGATTTTAATGAAGAAGTCTAATGGAGATAATTAGTAGAGGATTCCTAGACATTAAACCTTACACACAAAAATAGGATTCAAAGAGCTAGCTTAGTTTGGATAAAACCCTTGGCAACAATAGATGAGCAAAATAAGGATAGTCCATAAATAGGATAACTCACATGCATAGGCAAGCGTAGGGATATACATTCTTTTGAGTTGAAATCAACAAAATAAAAGATACATTTAAAATCCCTAAAAAATGATGCTAAGTTTATTCAATATAGAGAAGAATGTCAAGAGAAATATCATTTTGAAAAGACCCTTTAAGAACAATCTCCGGTACTTTCTTTATTCGTGAAAGAATAGTTGATGTCAAAACTCTTTCATAAAAAAATCTTACGCAGACTATATGTAAAATTAATTGAAAAAATATATAGTTAAACATCAATTTGCTTGACAACAATTTTAAAAATGCACATTAATTGATGATGTATATGAATAAAGTATTACGAATCAATGGAAATTTACTACATGAACTTGATAGGTATCACTTGATAGCATCAAACGTTCATAGATTAGCATGCTGGCACCATATGCTATCAAGCAATCTCTTTCCATCTCTCCTAAACGCAGTCCAGGAAATTAAATAATAACAGAGAATGACCACATAGTTGATGAACCTGAGTTAGCTCATTTAAATTTTACGAAAAACTGGTAATGATGTAAACAACCTCCATTACGACTTCTCTCTTCATTGGGTTGTCTAGTAAGTGTAACATGAGGTGCTTTAGCTCGAGCATGCATCTTATCAATAACCTAAAAGGTTAAAAGAGTAATGAACATCTAGAATTTTGTATACATGGTATGAGAAGGTTGAAAGATTTGTTATGAAAGAGTAATGAAATTTATATAACCTCCCTAAAATTCTTGGAAGAATACAATAAACATGTCTATACTGTATTCTCCCACCTAATGCTAAAAAGTGGTGGTTCTCATGATCCATATATGTAAAAAACTACCAATATAAGCTTCAGGGCATGTGCAAATATTACAGGTTTTCATGGTTTTTAAATTTTTTTTTGCTTTACAGTGGCAGGTTAGTATGACCTGGTTGGCACTCTCACAATGATAGGTTGCTACTTGATTATCTCAATTTAGCTCAATCTATAGAATTGTCTTGCGTTGAAAAATATTAAGAGAGGTGGTAGTACAAACAACCTATGTCTAATGGATGTAAAAGATTAGAAAGAGAAAGAAAAAAGAGTAATAAACTAATGGTGGAGAGAAAGAGGAATACTATAGAACTAAAGGAGGCGAGAAAGATTAGAAAGAAGAACACTAAGATAAACACTAAGACTTGTGAACCAGATGTGCACCAGATGAACACTAAGATAATATTTTCTTGACTAATGAACTTTCCGGATACTTGTATGTTGATGCTAAATCAGTTTCCCCATTGGAAGCACAAAGTCATGCTCATATCCTGTGTTATCCCATAGAAGTTAGAACTTCTTACATGTTCTTATTATATATAAGACTACCAAACAAAGGCTCAAAAAGCAACATTCTCATACCATTAATTAGCATGATTATGAAACAATCAAGAGTTAAACTAAGTGTGAAGTTACCATCTAATAGTATTTCATCATGAAACCGTAAAGTGTCATATCGACATAAAGAGATGAGACAATAATTCAGATAAAGCAAAAAATACCATGCTAAAAATTTGGAAGCAGATAAATTAAAACTAATCTTTGCAGATTCCATTACATATGCAAATATCAGAGAATGATGTTGTATTATTCGAAACAGTAACTAAAGGAACAAGAGAATAACCAAGTACATAAAAAGCAATCATAGTCCACTTTAAAATCTCAGCTTTTACCCCAAAAAGTTT
Source organism: Iris pallida (assembly GCA_029216955.1). Taxonomy (NCBI): domain Eukaryota; kingdom Viridiplantae; phylum Streptophyta; class Magnoliopsida; order Asparagales; family Iridaceae; genus Iris; species Iris pallida. Next base: position 6,763,261 of record JANAVB010019999.1, read on the forward strand.
TGCACCAACGAGATACTGTCTGAGTCCAACCCCCAGCATACTCCAAACTCCAATACATAAACTCAATGGCACCCATCATCAGTTGAGCTGAAAGCCAGAACTTTAATCATCTCCTAAAAGGAAATTCAAAAAAGAAAATTTTATCCTGAAGAAGTAAAAGGAGAGAAATGAACATCTCAATACGTAACTTATTTTCTGGTTAGTTGTACATATGAAGGCTATGGTACTGCTAGTGCTATCTTATAATCTTATTAACCCCTGAACTTAAAATGTGCACCCAAATTCCTTGTAAAATGTGCAAAATTCTCAATAATAAACAACTACTTAAGTCAGTTGAGTCTTAGCCTATGCCAACCTAAGATATAATTTAAAGCATGAATGAATTTCTAGTTGACAGATTTGAAAGGTGCACATATATGCAACATTACTTTAAACAATGATAGAACCATCTTCCAAAGTCCACTTGTAGATAGATAGCTGAAGTTGTTCCTAATAATACTTGCTAAGGACATATATGATACACTACTCTAAAAATACGATAGCTAACCCCATCTTCCTAAATTCTCTTTGCTAAAGAGGACCCAAATAATATACTGCCAATCACATGCACCAGAACCAAGAAAATGTGCATAGCTTTTAAGATGCCTATTGATTATGTTATTCAAAATCAGGTTAGGTTAGGCTGCACAGTGATAGGAAGAGATTCCATCACAAATCTTCACTCTAACTTGAAGCAATGTACCTGATCACAGCGGCAAGACATGATAATTGTGTCTTGTTTGCAGACATACTGATAACAAAAGGCAAACCTGAGCTTCCATAGTGCTAGCTCTTAGGTGAGGAGTCATAGTAACATTCTCATGTTGCACCAACTTGTTGTCTTTAGACGGCGGCTCCACTGCGAATACATCAAGTGCTGCATTGTCCAAGTCAAAAGAAACATTTAACAATCAAAAAAAATCTCCAAACATTTAATTGAGTTGTGCAGAAAGGAGGATCTTAGTTACACAGCTGAAAATTCTGTAATAGATGAATAAAACATGGGTTTCTCGGATATTGGACACTTTTATCAAAATGACAACCAAACATCGTATAATACCAGATATATTGGGAAGACAAAAATAATATTTTAGCCGTTATTTCTATTTACAATGACCAAATTAAGAACCAGGTCTTAGCTGACAACATGCAACTAAGTTTGCAGTATGACCAAGTCAAATGAAACTAGAATTATGTACCTGAGCAACTGTTCCATTATCAAGTGCTCTCACCAAGGCATCTTCATCAATCACTCCACCACGAAAAGCATTGGTGATTCTCATTCCTTTTTTCATCTTCCAAAAACTCTCATTGTTAAATTTTTTGAAGTAGTAGGTGTGAATGGCATGTGGGGTGAGATGAAATCGATAGTGGAAATGGCTTCATCAAAAGATATTGGTTCTGCACCAATGGCACGAGCTCTATCAGATGGTGCACAAGGGTCATGAGAAATCACATGCATTCCAAGTCCTTTTGCATGCCGAGCAACTTTCAAGCCAACTTTTCCAAAGCCCATAACTCCTAGTGTTTTTCCTACCAAAGTCGCACCAACTTATTTATTGTGCTGCCATTTTTCCAAAGAATGAAAAATTAAAATTGATTAAAACCCATAAAGCATGAGACATTAGTAAAAAGAACCCAATTCAATATAAACAGAAAAATAAGACCACTTAGATTGTTAGGTAATGTACCATCTTGTATCAACCCAAAAACTGGATCTGCGTTATTGATGTCTTCTCTGTAAACTTCAGACACAAGATATGTGGTTAGCTGCTTTACAATATTTATTTTATCAAAGAAAAAATATGCAGTTACAATTTGAGTATCAGAAATCCATATGCAGAAAATTGAGTCAGACAATTTTAGTATCAGAAATCCATATGCAGAAAATTGAAGTTCATATCCTCATATAGGTTATCACCAAAATTGAACATCCAAACCCACAAAAAATAGCAGCTTTAAGGAGCTCTTACACCTGAGTATCAGAACTGAAACAAAGGCAGCAGAAATACATATGTAAACTGAAATAATTTAGCACTAATAACAAAAAATAATTTAGCATTATGCCATTTTTCTCGTTTGCTACGAAGATACTATGCCAAATTGAAATAATTTAGAACTAATAACAAAAATATCGTAGAATGAGATACAATCACAGGAAGTGAAGAGTATGATCTATAATATTGTATGGGTTGCCCACTACTAGGACTTTAATATTGCGGGATGCCATCACATTATGTGCTTTCCCCTAAATACAATATTAAGGTCAGTTATTCAAAGACAGACAGTGAAATATCATAAAGGTTGATCTTAATATGAAAACTTAAAAATGAAGCAGAAATTAGTTTTCAAAAGCACATGTTGTGCAAAAATTTGCCCATTTATGTCCAGTAAGTCTCCAAGTTCCATTCCAGGACCTCTGGTCTTCGCTCCAATCAGGAATTCTCATTCTGCATCTGAAAAAACCTCATATGGATTGATACCTATGCTTAGCTCCATTAATAGTGGATACAAAGAGTCTCCCAAGTCCATAGCAACTCATGTGTTACAAAGCTAGGAATTTTCAAAGATGTAATATCTCTACACACCATCCATCCATACTAAGTTTCGTGCTCGTATATACTCGATTAACATGTATCATATGAAGTATATCATACAAAATCTTGGAAAGTTATTAGTATATTCTTTATGTGATAAAAAACTAACAATATATTGGTTCCTATACACTATGTTTTAAGTTTCTACATACATCAATCACAACCTTCACATGAAAACATATTTTTCAAGTATAGGTAGGTACTACAAACATACACATCTATAACATGCAACGCGGAATCCAGGATTTTCACATGGGGGACATGGTTGCAAATTGAAAAAGTAAGGGGTAAAAGTTCGATAAAAAATCTCTCTCATGAACTTAGGATTCGAAATGGGAAGGGTTTTATTGTGATATGTGAGGGCCTTTTCTCTATCCTCGGTATCTCAACCTGGCAAACTACGTGTTAATAGCTTAATATATCTATTGGTTTCTCTAATAATGACACCAATATCATAGCTAATGGTAAAGGCTTCCTAAGTTCCAGTTCAAGTAGGCTGAATAAAACTTGATATAGGGATACTATATATTAATTGTTAAGTTATACTTGTTATTATAAAATCTAAAGAGAAGTTGACTTGTTATTTTGAATTCATGGAGAAGAGTTACATGACTAAAAGTGAAAGAGCATGGAAAGTTCACACCAAGAGAAAGCAACTTGGTTGCAATTTAATATGGCTAGAAGCTATATTGAATGGATATGGGAAAATAGTATTCTTAGTACATGTCAGTACATGTATATAAAAATGTTTGTATCATGTCCTTATCCATATCCGCATCACTATTCTTATAAGATAGGTGAATATGTCATACCTTTCTGAAAATGTTCGCACCCTATATCCATAACGTGTCCTTATCCGTATCCGTGTCACTATTTGTGCAACATAGGCTAGAAGCAACCGCTGATTAACTAGAAAGCTTACATTGGAATTATCAAATAAATAAAATAAATGTTACCTTCGAGAGCTTGAAATGATCTTTCAGATCCCAATAGTTTCAGGGCAATATGTTGATGAGGCCCAAAAACTTTACTAGATGCAAGCTGAAATTTTTAACTCCAACAGTCAGCAGCATTGTTCAGTTCTAGTCCAAATTAAATACACAGGTAATCAAAAAAACACAAATGCATTCACACATATGTGATTGCATCAACATAACAATCATCATCATTCCAAATATTATTTAAAGAATTACTTTAAAAAGATGGTTGGATATCATTCCAGCTGCACCGAAGAAGAAAATATTGATTAGGCTCTTCCACCACTTGGTCTTCTCCTTCTGTAAACCTAAGGTAAGAAGACCATATTATTTTGGGTGGGCAACTGACCGACTTACCGCTTTGAGGTCATAAGTAGTACAAAAGACCCCGAAGCACTCGCAGTTGCTCGAAGAAACTGCACCATCAGATGTCAGGAAATGGGAGTGTGCCTGCTATTGACTGCTCTTACATAGTAGGTCATCCCAGATGCAATTAATAAAGATATTATATAAGTAGTTAGCATAAGTAAGAGAATGAATGACTAACATGGAGGAGCAGACAATTCCAATCAAATCCCAAGGAAGAAAGTATTTTGCACACAATGAGAATATTTGACAAACAAAAAACACGAACTTTATCAGTCATTCAACTGTGAAAATAGATGGAATTCATATTAAGAATTCTGGCAAAAGAAGTCAATTGGATTTCTTAAGCATATCACACAACTAGAATATTAGAAAGACTGAAAAGAAATAAACAAAATAGAAAAGATAATTTGAAATTAACTTACGATGCCATTACAATTACAAAAGACAGAATTACATGTGCAAGTATTGACATGATTTTGGTTCCAGTCTGAAAGATGGTTGCCGATGGCAATTAGTTTTTGCTACAGGTCATGTAGTGCATCCCTTAAAGACTTGAAACTCAATAAGAACAATTGCAAGTGAAAAAAGAGAAACGATATTTTATGATGATGATCAAAGGAAGCTCTTACAATTTAAATCACTTCCCACAAAGTCCTCCAATATTTAACTCTAGAAAACATTCTACTAGCAATTTGATGGTTGACACACAACATTATGTTTACTTATTAGATTTTAAGATTGCTACAAAGTTCCTCTACATTTCCTAGAGGAGGAGGATTATAGATGATTATATTAAAAAAACTAAAAAGGATTTTTTTTCATATATCAAGTTTCAAAACAATAATTGGAAATATTAGCGTCCAATAAGCCACAAAAAAATCACATATTAATCATGAAAGATATTCTTTATACAAACCCCCAATACTCTGCTACATTCTCATATTAAAATGGGGATTAAATTGGATATAAAACGCAAAATATTTGGCTACTCTTCTACCACTACCATTACAATATTGCATACTAATTATGAACAAATTATAGAAGAAGATAAAGATTACAACATTCTTTCTTCTCCTTCATCCACCACCAAAGTCTTCGTCTCTGCATCAAAAAAGTTACAAATTAAAGACCAATATGTCAATATCGAGGAGAATAAAATGACGTAGTTGACCTTTCGAAGAAACGTTGAAGAACTTCTTGTTGTGAGCGATGGCGATCTGTATCCCATCCTCCTATTACAGCAGCGAGTCGTCCCACCAATGCACGGCCGTCGCCATCGGCGACATCGTCATCACTGCTGCCACCGCCGACCTTATCTTCACCATCACCTTCATATTCATTGAGGTAGCATCACCGCTGACTGTGGTGACCGTACCAGAGAACCTCATCTTGTCCCCTTCGTACCTCCTCGAAACCCTAACGTAAGAAGGCACGGGAAAGCAGATGAAGGCTTCTGGATGTCAAGCCCTAGGGTGACGTTGCTGGCCGACGAAGACCCCATCGCGATGATTTTGTTCTTCGGGCTTTGATCGAGAATAAGCGAAGGATGAGGACTGGAGGAGAGAGTGATTTGAAGGAGAGATGAGAGGTTTTGATGGGAGGAAGTTTTTGTATTTGTGGACGATCTACCAGAAGTAGTGGGGGGTGTCGGCTCTCGACGAGGAGGTGTCGGCTCTAGTTGTCGACAAGAAGATGAGGTTGTTCCACTATGTCGACAGAAATTAATTAGGGCCTTTGGTTTCTCGGCTCTGCTGCAAGAGGAGAAGAAGAGAAGATGGAGAACGGGAGAAAGGGGAAGAAAAATTAAGACTGGAGAAAGACATCGGATGTGAAAAAGAGCGAGGAAGAGGGGGCTCTTTTGTTCTGTGTTGGGGGGAAATGAAAAAATAGTGCGGGAAACTAAAAAATAAATAAAAATGGTCTGAGCTAGGTTTTTGGAAGCTTTTATAAGGCTAAATCTAATGGCACCCTAACTTTTGCTTGGGACTAGTCCAACTTTTTTCAAAATTATTTATAAGTTTGTCATCCAAACATTTGCTTGGTACTAGTCCAATTTGTTCAGGAGGACTATCAAATAATTTGACAGTCCTCCCAATAGAAAGGACTGTCAAAAATGTGACAGTCCTTCCTCTTGGAAGGACTATCAAAAAATTGGCAGTCCTTCCAATAGGAAGCACTGTCAAATTTGTCACAGTACTCCTCCTCCCGATCCCTGGCCGGTGCCTCCTCCTCCTGTTTCTCCTCCTCCTCCACGTCGTCGACCGCCTCACCTCCCTCCTTCTCCTTCTTCTCCTCTTCCTTCCTCCCACCTTCCTCCTCCTCCTTCCCCTCTCCTCCGTCTCTGTCACCTCTCCTCCTCCTCCTCTACATTGTCGACCGCCTCACCTCCCTCCACTGCGCCCTCGCTGTTTTCTACTCCCCCGTGCCCCCGCACGCCTGGTGGCATCCATCGCTAGAGATATTCTAATTCTTTGGGGGTTGGGATAGCCCAAGTAAAAATGGGACTGTCCCCAGTAAAAATTCTACCAAATTGGACTATCCCCTAGTAAGGGCTAGCCCCAAGTAAAAGTTGGGGTGCCCTTAGAATTAGGCTTTTATAATGTTGGTATTTAATCATTATAAATGTATAAATTTTTAAAAGGCGTTATGAAAGGTCAAAAACTATTCTAAACTGTCATATTAAATGAGGATTCTAAAATTTTATAACGTTTATATATGAACCACTATAATAACATTTTTACAAACATTATAAAAAGGTATTTTTCTTCTAGTGTCATATGGGGATCATCCCTCCACCTTAGACTTGAAATCTTTTAACCTATAATTTATAGTATAGGCCGATACCATTACGATACGACCGATACCGATAACTTTTCCTAATCCAATATCGTCGCTACTGATTCTGATGTTGAGAGTCTCTTTCCCAGTTAATTCAGCAAAGATAATTGAATAGAAAAGACCAATCATCAAGGGTGTAAAAGCATAGTAAGTTGTAAAAGCATGTAAATGAAGAAAGCTTATTTATCTCAATGATTAAGCTTTAGAAATTCGAATAGTTGTTAGATATTTTTAATGATTCAATATTTTAATATATGCCATAATCTAAGCTAAAGTAACATTTTATAGAGTAAAATAGAGGTCGGGGAGTCATGATTTTTACAAGAATAAATATTAGAATGAGCAAGAAGCTATTACATATATTAGGCTAGTCTTTCAAAGCGATGGAAGGGATGGTTTTCAGCACATGACATATCGATTTCATCACGAGATGCTACCAACTGAGTTATCGACCTAATAAGACCAACATTTCAAATAATATCGTCATATAAATATTCTAAATATAAATTTATAATATTTTCTAAAATTGTGAAAATACACATCGTTTACAACGTTTTATCACAGTTGTTAAATATAACATTTTTACAATATTTCTCAAACATTGTAAAATGGTATGACATACACAACGTTTATATAAAGTGGTAAAATAAAATTAATTTTACAACATCAAACAAACATTGTAAAATATATAAAAAATTATAACATTTGATAAACGTTTTCGAACATGACACTTTTACAACATTTTAAATACATTGTCAAAATAAATAACTTTGACAACATAAGATAAACATTGTCAAAATTAATAAATATTACAATGTTAATAAAATGTTGTTGAAGACAGTAATACACAACTTTTGTGAATAACCATTATAAAAGACTTAATATTTGAACATAAAATGTTGTTTGCGCATGTATTTTACAACATTTTTACTATAAAAGTTGTAGAAGACTCCCCATTTTAACAACGTTTATAGGAAGTGTTGTAGATGGAATGTTGTAAAAGGGGTTTTTTCTTGTAGTGAAGACAACTAGTACAGGAAGGTCTACCGGTGCAAGAAGACCGACCGATTCAATGCACTACTTGCCTTTAACGCCGCAGTAGCAAATATTATTTATGGTGAAAGAGACGGCCGAAAATATGAGTTGGCACATGCGAGAACAGATTGAAGGAGTGTTGGATCACCCATCCGATGGAGAAGCGTGGAAGCACTTTGATCGAGTGTATTCTGATTTTGCTTCAGATCCGTGTAATATCGGGTTGGGACTATCTTCTGACGGTTTTACTCTTTTTGGTCTTTCGGGATCCCAGTATTCGTGCTGGCCTGTGATTGTCACTCCGTATAACCTACCGCCTTGGATGTGCAAGAAGACTCAGTACATGTTTCTAACCGTTATAATTCCTGGTCCGAACAATCCTAAGAGGAACATTGATGTGTACTTGCAGCCTTTGATAGATGAGTTGAATCAGTTATGGGAAGTAGGCGCTAACACGTACGATGTTTCCAGGAAGCAGAATTTTCAGATGAAGGCAACCCTTATGTGGACCATCAACGACTTTTCGGCCTATAGAATGTTATCTGGATGGAGCACTCATGGCCGTCTCTCATGTCCGTATTGCATGGACCGTAGTAAGGCTTTCCGCTTGAAACACGGAGGAAAACCGTGTTTCTTTGGTTGTCATCGGCAATTTCTGCCAAAAGATCATCCGTTCAGAAGGAACATGAATATATTCCGTGCCGGCGTTATAGAGAAGGGTGATCCACCGCCAAGGTGGTGCGGAGCCACGATATGGGAGGAGGTTAAAGATTTTCCAAGTGCTATCGAAGATCCTACAACTGGGTACAAGTGCGATGGATTTGGTAGAGATCATAACTGGACAAAGAGGAGCATATTCTGGGATCTGCCATACTGGAGTACCAATCTGATCAGACATAATCTTGATGTCATGCATATTGAGAAGAATGTGTTTGATAACATAATTAATACTGTGATGAACGTAAAGGGAAAAATGAAAGACAATCCCAAGGCCAGGTTGGACTTAGAAGAAATATGTAAACGCCCTGCATTGCATTTGATAGAGTATAATGGAAAATAGTTCCTGCCGAAGTCAATTTTTTCGCTGGACAAGGAGGATAAAGTGAGACTTTGTCGATGGATCCAGGGCCTGGACAAGGAGGATAAAGTGAGACTTTGTCGATGGATCCAGGGCCTAAAAGTTCCAGACGGATATGTGTCAAATCTGAGAAGATGTGTCAATCCGAAGAAAAACAAATTGATGGGTATGAAGAGCCACGACTGTCACGTATTCATAGAGAGGTTAATTCCGATTGCATTTCAAGAATTCTTACCGCATGTAGTTTGGGATTCATTAACGGAGCTTAGCATATTTTTTAGGGATCTTTGTTCTAAGAAATTGTTCGTTGATCGTCTAGAAAAGCAAGAGAAGGACATTGCGGTAACACTGTGCAAGCTAGAGAGGGTGTTTCCTCCTGGATTCTTCGACTCTATGGAGCATTTGTCGATTCATCTATCCTATGAGGTACATGTTGGTGGACCCGTCGAATATCGATGGATGTACCCGTTCGAGCAACATTTGAATTACCTAAAAAGAAAGGTAAAAAATAAGGCACGGGTCGAGGGTTCTATTTGTGAAGCCTATGTTCTCGAGGAGATTACAAACTTTTGTTTGATGTATTTCAAGCCTCATGTTGCAACTAATAGAACGAGAGCTTCCAGAAACGACGACGGAGATCATGAAAGTAATGATACAATACTGAAGGTATTCAATGCTCCAGGAAAGCCATCGGGTAAAATGAAGAAGATATATCTGAACGATGATGAGCTAAGGGCTGCTCAGGTGTATGTATTACTCAACTGCAACGAGGAGGAAGTAGAGAAACTATAGGGGTAAGTAATTAATACGTCTATATTATTTTAATAGTATTGATTATTATACTATTACATTAATTGAACGATGTTGTTTTCAGCATATTTAATGATGATGTGAGGTCAGGTAGGCCACACATAACAGAAGAAGAACAAGAACAAGAAATGAGGCATTATTTTCCATCATGGTTGAGTGCATATGTAATACTTGAGAACTCTGTAATTACCTTTTTGTATATGCACTTGATTGAGAATGAGCTTAATTGCTTCTTTCGTGGTATTTAGGTCGATCGTCCATACGCAAGACTTGAGAATGAAGACATTTCGGCTCCTATGGTAGACATATTTATTGAGCTTAATTGCTTCCTCGCACCTAGATACTGTATACATATTTATTGGCTGGTTGTTACTACACCATCCTTCATTGATGGACATGGCTCTTGGCATTGGAGGAGCGCTGGCAGCAAACTTCATTAGTAGATCTGCAAAGGCAAAATAGAAGGTGGAGTCCTTATTTGATTGCAGAAAAGCATTAAATATGGGCGCAGGCTAGAAATCTTTCTCTATTACTCCCCCATTTGCGTATGAAGACTTTTCGGCTCCTATGGTAGACTTGCAACCCCTTGCTCTCCATCCACCTTCAGATACTTTTTCTTGGCTGAAGATGATCAGGACTTCTCATCTAGTATATCGGTTTGAGAATGACTATTACTTAGAACCGCATCAGCCAAGCCGCTTTGCTCGTCAGTTTGGCTACATCAGCTACATGTTGGGAATGCAATAACTTGTCTTAAAGCCTTTGGGCATTTGATTGATGGCGCTCGGGGGTGGGGATATTTTAGTGCAAGAGGCACGAAAGCTATTTTTACCATGCCCTCTGCCACTTTTGAGGAATGTCCACGTATGTTGAGTTTATATGTGCATTTTTATACATTAGCCAACACCTTCTTTGAAGGTTATTTTATGGCAGATAGCATCGTCGGGATAAAGAAAGCGTTTGGCGGGACTGCGGCCACCATTAATTTGACCGAAGTCGAAGAGAATGTTCCCGCTAATCATCCTCTGGAAACTGATGCTGGTTTCCATGACGAAGTTCAAGACCCACTGTGCATCCCCCACAAGAAGTGAAAAGAAAAGTCTCTCGCGAAGAAAGTTAGCAAAAAATAAAAGATTGGGACATCTTCCACCCAGTCAGCTCATGATGATCCTCTTTCACCTTCTATGGTAAAGAAGAAAACAAAAGAGGCAACCGATGTCGAGGGGCCTATAGCCAGGACCAGACTTCAAATATGACAGATGGAAACTAGGATCTCGCCTGGAGCAACCACTTCTCTCAGAGGATCGACAATGTCCCCCTTTCAGAGAGAGCACGAGTACCAGAGAAGAAACAAGCAGAGAACTGAAGAAGCACAACCTCAACCGCCTGCTCCTGCCGAAGGGGTTACTACTTCTCCACAACCGTTACTTAAGCATTCAGCCAGAAGGAAATTGTTGTTCACCAGAACTAGGAAATGGAGCACTGCCACCTCTCCTACACCATCCTCACCCGAACAAACTCCTCAAGATTCGATTCTGCCACCACAAGAGGAGGCTGTGCCACCATCAGGGGATGTGGCCCTTCAGACAAGTGATATTCTTGACCTCGCAATTCTTTCAGAAATAATAGACGTAGATCCAGTAGCAATTTATATTGATATACCTTCATCTCCAGATCTTCCACCGGTTAGTGCTCCAGCTCCAGCTGTTGCAATGGATACTTCTCCAATTACTGTGTCAAAACTAGTAGTCATAGGATTCACCATTCCTTTGTCTAAAACAACATCGACAGTGTTTGCTTCAGCATGTTTAATCTCGCCACCGGCCACTGATGAAGCTCCAGGGGTTATGGCTTCCGAGGAAATGCTTATTTCAAAAGACGTTATCTGGACGTCCCAGCTCCTTCGATAATCCAATCTTATGTTGCTCATATCCTGGACAAGATTCCATCCCGAGAGGTTAAGGAAATGATAGAAGCATTGCAGGATTGCGACTTTGGATATGAACCAATTGAGGAGGACCCTATTGATGTAGCCTCTGATCTTGAAGTGGCCCAAGAGACCCAAGATTTGGGGGCCAAGGATGGCCAGATTGATGTTGAGGGTGGAGAGCGCCCTATTGAAGATGAGGGTGACCAGAGCCCTATTGGTGATGATGATCAGAATCTTGATTAACCGCAAGGCGACGAAAAATCTAATGCTAATGCCGAAGCTGAGGGTGATGAAAGCCATGATGATGATGAAGGTGATAAAGATTTCGTGGAAGGTCATGAAGACCCTGAGGGTGATCAGAACCCTGATTAGGGCGAAGAAGGTGATGAAGACCTTGCTAAGGGTCTTAAAAGTATTGGGGGTAATAAAAACCCCGATATTGATATTGAGGGAATCCAAACCTTTACTGAGCAAGTTTTTGAAACGAAAGGGGCAGAGGTGGCAGCCGCAAGAGGCTAAGCTGAGTCAGGGGCTGGGAGCAACCGCTTTATGTCAAAAAGCTCGAAGGCTAGAAGCAGCCAAGCGGTTGTATCTATTTTTACGATGGAGAGGCTCGTTACAGAACGGGATACTACACCCCGTAAGACTCCATATATGCCATCGGGCTTAGGTAAACTTCTAACTTTATTTACTCTTATTTCCATATCCGATGTTGTGTGATGTAATAACTTTTACTTTGTATTATAGTAGAACATGTAAGGACAATATCGAAGTCCTACTGGCCTCCACTGCCTTTTGTCTCAGCTCTACCATGGCTCCCTTGGACGTTAGAACTCATAACATGGAGGGCAGCTCCTCAGGGGTGCCTGTACCAAAATCTTCTGGTGCATAAGTTGTTGTTCCTCTATTTTATACAAAAAGAGGAGTTCCTGTTGAAGCAACAACACCTGGTGTATCGGCGATGACAAGTAGCATCGTCGAAACTTACATAAGTGCCTTCTTTACTTCCTTGAATACTCTTGTTCAAATGGCCATTGAGAAGAACCACCCTTACAATTTTGTAAGGAGAACTTTTTCTTTTTTAATTAAGGCTATCCACGGTCTTGGCGATGCCGAAAGGACCTACTTTCTGGAACAGATCCTAAATGAGCTCGAAGATCCTATCGATCTTATCAGGAACTAACAAGAGCAAATATACAACTATTGGTAGATATGGAGTGCAAGGTTATAGCTCATGAATATGAAGAACAATGAGTCGCACTGGATAGTTTTGTGGTCACCTTCACAATACAATCTGGAGAGATAGAATGAAGTATTGCTGAGATTACCTCTTCAATTGAACTTTACAAGACTGAAGCGGCGAAGAAAGAAAAAGAAACAACTGAGGGTCAGGATCACCTTCAAGAGCTAGAAGGTGAAATGGCCAAAATTCGTACATCGGTCATAACAGCTAAGAAGCGTTAAGAAGAAGTGCTTGAATTATCTTAGTTTGCCTCAAGCCGTCTAGATGATTTTATTAGACAACGAGATGATTCTCTCCAAGTTTGGGGTGCAGAGATAGAGCGTCAAGTTACATCAATGCAACCTTTGCTTCCAGAGTCCAGGAGGGACTTGGCCAGGGTAAGGGTAATTGCCACCAGGGTAGAGCGAGCCAAGTCTTTAAAGAAGATGATTTTTGACCTTAGCACTCAGCCTCCAAAATGAAGTTATCTTTAGAGATGAATGTAATAACTCTTTTTTGAACATTTTCGATAAATGTAATAGTTTTTCGTATGTATAATTTGCATGAAATGATGAACTGATGATCTTTTTATGGCTCTATTACTTATTATGTATCTATTTAAGACACAAGTAATAGGTAGGAGTAAGAAATATGTTCAGAGGTATTGAACGTGACATATTTCTCGAAAATAACAACAGTCATTATATCTGTTCAGAGATGATGTGGACGCGACAGCATATAATTTTGACATGTTATTTCTGGGACAACATTATCAGAGGTAATATCGACGTGACAAGTCATAGATAATAGAATTCAGAGGTAACATGGACGTAAATTCATACATCTGCTGATTACCCTTGGGCCAACTGGGCTCAAAAATAGGAGATCTTTTAAAACAACTGGGTTTCAAAAGACAATATTGTGATTATATGTTGTGATATTATTAATGGGTTAATGTTTTGAGGATATACCATAAGATCTAGTTAAGACTTTGCTGGAAATTTCTGGGGGCTTATTATCGATGGGTTTATTCACGAAAAGAGTGAACAAAAGATAATAATTCGAAGATTTGCGTATATGCAATATTTGTTAGGAAACATAGTACACAGCTTTAAACATAATATTTCTTCAGAAATTTGCCATTGATAGGCATCATAGAAATTCGGTCTTCTATCCTAATCAGCTGGTAAGCTCCGTTAGAGAAAACTTTGCTTACAACATAGGGACCTTCCCACTTTGGCTCGAACTTGCCTCTGCTCATGTGCATCATAGTCATAAAATGTCTGACAGTAATGACTTGTTTACCCTTTTTAAAATGTTCATACTTTGACTTTACGGTTGAAGGCTTTCGAGATACGGGTTTGATAGAGCTCAATAAGCTTTTGAGCTAGTAGCCACTTCTCGTCAAGTGCTTCAAGTTCCTGAAGTCGAAGACGGTCATTATTTTCCGCTGTGAGTTCGTTGGCTATAACTATCCTCAGTGATGGAATTTGGATTTCTAATGGTAAAACAGCTTCGCATCCATACACCAAAGAGAAGGGTGTACAGCCAGTCGAGGTAAATATAATGGTGCGATACGCCTATAGACATTTTCCAAGCTTTTCGCTCTAGTTTCGTTTATTGGTAGAAATAAACTCCTTGAGAAGCTTGATGATTATTTTATTAAAAGATTCTGCTAGACCATTGGTTGCGGGATTATAAGTCGTGGAAGCAACATTGTTGATCCGATTGTCGTCACAGAATCGAATAAATTTTTTACAAATGAACTAAGGTCCATTGTCATGGATGATCCATCAAGGAACACCGAATCGATAGATCATATGATGCTTGACGAGGCTGATGACACAGCTTGTCTTGACTTCTGTTAAGGGAATAGCTTTGGCCCATTTTGAGAAATAATCGATTATATCTAGGATAAACTGATGTCCTCGAGATGAGGGCGGATTGATAGGACTAATGACATCCATACCCCAAGCTTCAAAGGGCCAAGATGCTGCAGTAGGATTCAAGAACTCTGATAGTTGGTGGATAAAATCTGCATAAATTTGACATGCTCGGCATTTATTTCCATATTCGATTGCATTTGCCACCATAGTGGGCCAATAGTATCCCATGCGTCTGATACGATCCTGTAACTTAGGACCAGGCTAATGTGTACCGTAGACACCGTCGTGAGCTTCCCGTAATATCTATTTTGCTTTATCTCCCGCAAGACAGTGTAGGAGCATGCCGTCAAAAGATCGCCGGTAGAGTATTTTGGAGGAGTGATTGTAATATAATCAAAGCGAACAACAATGCATTGTCGTTGCTTCTTTCGGGTTTTTCGGTAATATGTCATGTACCGCAAAGTCGATAAAAGGAGTCCTCCAGTCTTTGCTGGTAGTACAAATTTCAACTGAATTATTGAATTCAACATTCAAATTATTCTTGATGCAGAATAATTTCCAATTACTGATGACGACTGACTATTGTCGTTTCACAGGAATTGCTAATACTGTTGCTGGAATAGCAAGTGCGTCGGCCTCTGTATTGCATTTTCAGCGTACATGTTCAATGAAAACAACCTTTGAATGATGTATCTAGTTTGATTGTTGCTTCTTGGTATGGGATGAGACTTTGATGCCGAACCTCATATATACCTCTAACCTGATTAACAATCAGCTTAGAGTCTTTGTATCCTTCAAGATAGTCAATATCCAGCTATTTAGCTAACTAGAGACCGATGAGCAGAGCATTATACTCAGCAACATTGTTGGAACATGGCTCATCCAGAGAATAGGCTCTTCGAATAGCTATCCTTCTGGGATACAAGGACAATTCCTACTCCAGCAATGATGATACCGTTGGGTCCAATTCTGGATGCACAATCAAAGAATAGACGCTAGCAAGTATTTCTTCTAAAATCATGTTGGTCTCGAGAGTTTCATCAGGAATTTCATCATAGAGTTTTGAAGTTTCAGGAATTCGGTGTGCGGCCAAGAAGTCGGCTAGGGCCTGACCTTTAACAAACTTATGCGGGACCTAGACCATATCTTACTGTGCTATCAGTATCGCCCATGTAGCATGTCTGGAGTTGAGTGTACTAGGCTTTTTCATCAAAACTCGTAGAGGATTGACTCTAGAGATGACATGGATGGTCTGGCATGTAATATAATGATGTATTTTCTGGACAGCGGACATCAAGGCTAGACATTCTTTTTTTACCGGGCTATATCGATGTTCAGCACCAATCAGTGTGCGACTAAGATAATAAATCGCTTGCTTATGACCTTTCTTATTCTTCTGGGCTAGGAAGGAACCGAGAGAGTGATCTATTGCTCGAACATACATCACGAAGGGTATTCATGTGATTAGAGGAGCTAGGACTGGAGGGTTCATCAAGTACCGCTTTATGTGTAAAAATGCTTGTTGACATTCATCAGTCCAAATGAAAGACACACCTTTCTTTATTAATTGAGTTAACGATCTATAGCGTCCAGAGTGATTTGAGATGAATCTCCTGATGTACGCAAGTCGTCCCTGGAATCCTTATAGCTCTTTTAGGTTGTGTGGAGGACGCATCTCTTGAATGGCTTTGACTTTTTCGGGGTCAACGTGTATACCCTTAGAGGTAATAACGAATTTGAGAAATTTTCCACTAGAGACACCCAAAAATGACTTGGTGGGATTCATTTTGAGTTGGTGAAAATAGTTCTCAAGTCTTGGATGTGATTTTCTTTTAGACGACTTTTGATAGTAATATCGTCGACATAGCACTCAACTGTTTTTCGTAAGTGTTCACAGAAAATAGCACTTATGGCTCGCTGATAGGTAGCACCAGCATTTTTGAGACCAAACGGTATGACTGTGTAGCAGTAGACTCCTAGAGGAGTGCGAAAAGATGTATGCTTTTCATCTTCGAGGTTCATCCTGATCTGATTATATCCGGAGGATCAATCCATGAAAGACATTCGTTCGAACCAGGTGTTGTCGATCAGTAATTGGAAGAGAGAACTCGTCTTTGGGACAAGCTACATTAAGGTCTCTAAAGTCAATACAGACTCAAACCTTTCTTATTTTCTTCAGAACTGGGACAACATTAGCTACCCAGTCTGGATGTTGTTCCTCTCTGACAAAGCCGTAGGCGATGAGCTTCTTGACTTCAGCTTCTATGGCATCCATTATATCAGGTCGAAATCATCGTTGTTGTTGTTTGACTGGTCTAGTATTTGGTAAAATATTGAGCTTATGAGTAGCAATTTGAGGATCTAATATTGGCATATCTTTATAGCTCCAGGCGAATACGTCAATGTATTCCCTAATGAGCTGGATTAATTCTTGTTTGTCTACTTTCGGAAGGCTTTTGCTGATAAAGATTAGCCTTGGAGAGGCTTTGTAGTGCCCCGTCCCGCTCAGTCAATCGGAGGAATCGAAACGCCGACGGCGTTCGGCCTTAGCCTTACAACGGCTGCTGGAAGACATCGCTCGGTCGAGGCGACCGCTCGCTCAGGTAGGATAGTTTCGGTGAACTTGCCTCATCTTTGCCTTCATATAATAAATCGTGTTTTCAACTTGCACAAGTAGGCTTAATAATAAAAGCTACGAATCCACATAGCTAAGGGAATAATCCCGATGGATCGAATCGAGTTAGAACATGGAAAACGTCCCACGGTCGGCTTAGAGTTGGTGCACGTCGTGCTTTGAAAATGACACTCGATCCTTCGTCCCGTGGCTTAGGAGAAGGAAAGTTGGTCTTTGACACAAAGTTATGAAATAGCCTAAGTCATAGGCGTCGCCTGCGTGAATGCTTGTTAAAGCATGCACGTTTCCATAATGCAAGGCTTAGCATAGCCTTTGCTCGTCCCTTGAGTCAAGTTATAGGATCGATTAAGTTAGGCAAAGTTACGCCGATCGACCTAAGTCATTTCTAGTGCTGTCCCGCTCTTTCTGCGGTTGTCAAGTTAAATAGTCCCACGATCCCAAGGCCCGTCATATGAAGTGTGACTTGGGCGATAGTGTCGCGTATATCGGAAGTCGGTTTGAGACACGATGGCACGGTCCTAGAGTTTTAAGGTACGGGCCACGATTGATTTATTGACTTTGGAAAGTGTTGTGAATAGTTGTTCTTGAGTTGAGTAAAATGATAGGGCAAGAAAGAAGTATGCTCGTGGCTACATGTCGGCGAGGCCTCGCGGCTACATGTCGGCGAGGCGGTCTCATAAGAAAGAAGTATGCTCGCGGCTACATGTCGGCGAGGCGGTCGCATAAGAAAGAAATATTGATCTTGGCCCTGAAAGAAATGGTAACACTAGAGGTAGCATAATTGTGTGAGACGTCAGTTTGTGTCGAGTCTTGCATGGTCATTGGACAACTTGTCGACGAAGTGAGAGTTTCCCCGCACGGCAACCCGAGGCCTCGGGACCGCTGCGGGCATTGGAAAACAAACAACTTGTCGACAAGGTGAGAGTTTTCCCGCACGACAACCCGAGGCCACGGGACCGATGCGGGCATTGGGAAACAATTAATTTAGCTGTGCTTTTGGCACGGGTTAGGCGGGGACTTGCAGCGGGGCTAGCTACCTTGCGCTGAAAGGGGCTTCCTTCTAACAAAAGCTAAGAGGAGTCCAGGATGGCTCTAGGAGTCAGTGACCAAATTATATAGATGAGTCGGCATGGCGGAAATCCGCATGGGTGCCTTTGGATTGAGTTGAGTTGTTGAATGTGGGTACAAGTTAGAATACAAATGTTTGGACTTAAGAATGAATACAACATAGGAAACGTGCTTCAGCACGTGATGTGGCGTCGAGTCTTGAGTTGTCGGCGTATAAGTTTGCATAAGTTGGTTGAGTCGCTTGAGTTTAAGTCGAGAAACTGCCGCAAAGCAAAGTTGGTTGAGTGACACTAACATTCACAAGTCTTGATTGGGTCAGTTGGTGGTCAAAGTAGCAAGGGCCGCGAGGCGGCGATATGGTTAAGTCTCACTGAATTGCGAGGCATGGCCTCAATATGGATTTCGTAGCACGGTCACATGGAAAAGGAGTCTATCGTGTAGCTGCGTCTCTGATTTTGGCCGTAAGGCAAACACGACTCGATAGGTTAACGTTGTTGGCACGAGAAGTGGTCTAGGGACAAAGTATGAGTTAACGTTGACATTGCAAGCACGGGATGGTTCCGATACACAAGTTGTGCTAAGGCGCCGGTCCTAAAACTGATCCTAAGGCAAGAGTAGAAAGACAATCATAAAGGGGACTATGTTGCACAAAATAAAGTAAACGTGTTGGTTTTGTATGGGTGGGCGAGGAGCTCATTC
Organism: Iris pallida; assembly: GCA_029216955.1. NCBI lineage: Eukaryota > Viridiplantae > Streptophyta > Magnoliopsida > Asparagales > Iridaceae > Iris > Iris pallida. The sequence goes on from JANAVB010019999.1 coordinate 6,782,444, forward strand.
CACCAGTACAGTTGAGTACTGATACCCACATAGTTTACATGTGCAGGCACAGGTAGAAGCTCGTGGCGCGGAGCTCGCTTGGATGCGTCGAGGCACGGAGTTCCTTGGCGATTCGAAGCGTGCGGCCGCATGGAGAAAAGAATTATACGGGACATAATGTATGGACATCGTCTTCCGAAGCTTCCGCTGGATCAAGACTTGTAATTGAGAGATGAGAGAGAGCTGAGTGAACTTGTAAAATATGAGAAGAGTGAGCTTGAGTGATTGTAATATTGGCCTTGCGCCCCCAATGTAACCTTTGTTCAATATCAATAAAGATCTTCTTTTGAGTAACTTGTGTTTTGTTCTAAAATTTCGCTGCTATAATTCAATGTCTCTGCTTGGGACTTCTGTGCGACGACCCCGTCGCAGCCGCTGAAATCGGCTGTTATGGAACCCACCTTGTACGAGCGCAATCTAGGCTCGTGCGGCATCACGCCTTAGCGAGGACGATCGCTCCTACGGGAGCGGGGCGTGACATAATGGTATCAGAGCACGGCTTTACGTCCTTGGACTATCGATTGAATTCTTTAACTCGTCGTTTCCGCAAACTCTGTTGCTTTCGCAAGTTGATATCGTTGGTCTGCTCTCTCTCAATTGTCCCACGGGATGTCCATACAATAAGTCTAACTATTTTGCAAAACATAGCAAAACAGTTTTTGGATAAGAAACAAAAGATGGTTTGCGTAAGCACGGTTGGCTAAGTCGGGCTGGGCATATACACCAAAGTTGTGTCAACCTTAGAAAGGTCGAGTACGGGAATTGAACAGCGTCGGACGAGAATGAGTTGAACTCGATTGAGTAAAGTGAGTCGACTATCGATAGGGGTGCTATCGAGCGACGATAACGTCGATGAGATATAGATGAGCGTGCTTGGAATCTGTGGAATGGTTCGAACGAAAAATTTGAAGAAGTCGATTTTGATTCGAATGATAAGTTGAGGATTTGTTGAATGACTTCATCCCTAAGTGGTGTATGCGATAGCTCAGGGATGTCGATCGATTGATAAATGAATGATGCGAATTGAGGAAATACGTTGGTCGATGACTTAAGATAAACGGATGAACGATACATGAATTTGGTTTGTGGAAAATCGATGTTGTGAATGATTCGAGGGATGATGATCGAACTTGAATTTGAATGTCGAGGAGATTATCCAGTCGGACGATAGCATCATTCACACGACTCGAAATTTGGTTGCAAAAGGAAGATCGTCAGATTGCGCATATCGTCGATGGTATTGAGGTGTATCAAAGATCGATATGCGATAACTCGGGGGTACTCTGACTCGGCAAAAGACGATCGTGCAAGTGTTATTGTTCGGTTGGATGCTATGCTTAGGATTTTGATCGAGATGAATGTTGGATGAAAATGATTATGTTTTGATGGTTACACGGATAACCACAACATCGACAATCTTGTCTTGCGCGAGTGCAACTCTAGCCTCATACATGCGTTGTATCGGATTTGGGGCAATCGTTTCGCGTGAGCGTTGACATGGTGATTCATGTCGCGGGAATGATCGAACTCGAAAAATTAGGACGCGGCAACGTTGATTGTCTTGACTTGTTGGCTTGACGCAAAGGTGAATTCGAGGATTTGTAGGACTTGCGATTGATGATTGAATAAACTTGAGGTCGAGTAAGTCCAATCTGTACATCGAGAATGAATTAGTCTAGACACAAAACAAGAGTTATGTCCCGATGAGAATGATTATCTCACGGGAGCATGCATGGTGATTTGTGCCCACCATGGATAATCTGACTCGAGTGAGATCGGGGCGCAACGTATTGTTAAGTCAGATGACCTCGTGATCGAATACGTGAATTGGGATGAATGACTTAGGAAATATGAAATATGAATTATGGTTTAGAGATGAATCGTGTCTTAGCGTGCTTAACTTGGAAGGATTGATAGGCGGATTATGTCGAACGTGTTCAAAGAGATAGTCTATGCAAGATGGTTTGTTGAACGAGCGATATTGATACGTCGTAAAATTTGGTTGAACGTAAGTTGAAGTAGGATGGCTTTGCTGAATGACTCAGACCCCATGCGACGAATGTTGAGATGTGCGTAGGGAATCGATGCTTGATGTTTAGAAATCAGAGTGATGCAAGCTTGGGTAGAAAACCCATACTATCAACTTGGTTTGACCTTAGGATGGGGTCAGTATTGATATTGTTGTTTGGGAACTATGATTCTAATGCTGACGAATAACCTTAGCCAAAAGACATAGCCTAGTAGTTAGGCAGACGTCCGAGTGCAAAGTGGTAGGAATTACGAAGGCACCACTCGTGAGTCTCGGTTGACATGCACGAATATCATGGGCGCCCGAATATGTGCACGATCCGACTCGAGTAGTGATGGTGGATTCTCTATCACGAGGCTTGGTTGAAATGCATGTATTTTGGAGACGCCTAAGATATGTGCACGATCCATACTAAGTGATACGTTGAATCAAGTGAGACTCGAGGAACGGGGAAGTATCGAGGATTTGATACCGTAAGCTTGGAAGAAAGGATTGAGGGTAGCACGAGCGTGGCTCGGATTTGAGGGGATGCATAGGAGGAGTGTGCGCGAGAGTCGTTGAACGTTCGAGTGGTAAGTCAAGGAGTAAGTACTCACTTAGTTTCGAAGACGAAACTTTTTCTGAGTGGTGTATGATGTAGTACCCCGTCCCGCTCAGTCAATCGGAGGAATCGAAACGTCGACGGCGTTCGGCCTTAGCCTTACAACGGCTGCTGGAAGAAATCGCTCGATCGAGGCGACCGCTCGCTCAGGTGGGGTAGTTTCGGTGAACTTGCCTCATCTTTGCCTTCACATAATAAATTGTGTTTTCAACTTGCACAAGTAGGCTTAATAATAAAAGCTACAAATCCACATAGCTAAGGGAATAATCCCGATGGACCGAATTGAGTTAGAACATGGAAAACGTCCCACGGTCGGCTTAGAGTTGGTGCACGTCGTGCTTTGAAAATGACACTCGATCCTTCGTCCCGTGGCTTGGGAGAAGGAAAGTTGGTCTTTGACACAAAGTTATGAAATAGCCTAAGTCATAGGCGTCGCCTGCGTGAATGCTTGTTAAAGCATGCACGTTTCCATAATGCAAGGCTTGGCATAGCCTTTACTCGTCCCTTGAGTCAAGTTATAGGCTCGATTAAGTTAGGCAAAGTTACGCCGATCGACCTAAGTCATTTCTAATGCTGTCCCGTTCTTTCTGCGGTTGTCAAGTTAAATAGTCCCACGATCCCAAGGCCCGTCATATGAAGTATGACTTGGGCGATAGCGTCGCGTATATCGGAAGTCAGTTTGAGACACGATGGCACGGTCCTAGAGTTTTAAGGCACGGGCCACGGTTGATTTATTGAGTTTGGAAAGTGTTGTAAATAGTTGTTCTTGAATTGAGTAAAATGATAGGGCAAGAAAGAAGTATGCTCGCGGCTACATGTCGGCGAGGCCTCGCAGCTACATGTCGGCGAGGCGGTCTCATAAGAAAGAAGTATGCTCGCAGCTACATGTCGGCGAGGCGGTCGCATAAGATAGAAATATTGATCTTGGCCCTGAAAGAAATGGTAACACTAGAGGTAGCATGATTGTGTGAGACGTCAGTTTGTGTCGAGTCTTGCATGGTCATTGGACAACTTGTCGACCAAGTGAGAGTTTCCCCGCACGGTAACCCGAGGCCTCGGGACCGCTACGGGCATTGGGAAACAAACAACTTGTCGACAAGGTGAGAGTTTCCCCGCACGACAACCCGAGGCCACGGGACCGATGCGGGCATTGGGAAACAATTAATTTAGCTGTGCTTTTGGCACGGGTTAGGCGGGGACTTGCAGCGGGGCTAGCTACCTTGCGCTGAAAGGGGCGCCCGTCTAACAAAAGCTAAGAGGAGTCCACGATGGCTCTAGAAGTCAGTGACCAAATCATATAGATGAGTCGGTATGGCAGAAATCCGCGTGGGTGCCTTTGGATTGAGTTGAGTTGTTGAATGTGGGTACAAGTTAGAATACTAATGTTTGGACTTAAGAATGAATACAACATAGGCGACGTGCTTCGGCACGAGATGTGGCGTCGAGTCTTGAGTTATCGGCGTATAAGTTTGCATAAGTTGGTTTAGTCATTTGAGTTTAAGTCGGAAAACTGCCGCAAGGCAAAGTTGGTTGAGTGACACTAACATTCACAAGTCTTGATTGGGTCAGTTGGTGGTCAAAGTAGCAAGGGCCGCGAGGCGGCGATATGGTTAAGTCTTACTGAATTACGAGGCATGGCCTCAATATGGATTTCGTAGCACGGTCACATGGAAAAGGAGTCTATCGTGTAGCTGCGTCTCTGATTTTGGCCGTAAGGCAAACACGACTCGATAGGTTAACGTTGTTGGCACGAGAAGTGGTCTAGGGACAAAGTATGAGTTAACGTTGACATTGCAAGCACGGGATGGTTCCGATACACAAGTTGCGCTAAGGCGCCGGTCCTAAAACTGATCCTAAGGCAAGAGTAGAAAGACAATCATAAAGGGGACTATGTTGCACAAAGTAAAGTAAACGTGTTGGTTTTATATGGGTGGGCGAGGAGCTCATTCCACCAGTACAGTTGAGTACTGACACCCACATAGTTTACATGTGCAGGCACAGGTAGAAGCTCGTGGCGCGGAGCTCGCTTGGATACGTCGAGGCACGGAGTTCCTTGGCGATTCGAAGCGTGCGGCCGCATGGAGAAAAGACTTATACGAGACATAATGTATGGACATCGCCTTCCGAAGCTTCCGCTGGATCAAGACTTGTAATTGAGAGATGAGAGAGAGCTGAGTGAACTTGTAAAATGTGAGAAGAGTGTGCTTGAGTGATTGTAATATTGGCCTTGCGCCCCCAATGTAACCTTTGTTCAATATTAATAAAGAGTTTCTTTTGAGTAACTTGTGTTTTGTTTTAAAATTCCGCTGCTATAATTCAATGTCTCTGCTTGGGACTTCTGTGCGACGACCCCGTCGCAGCCGCTGAAATCGGTCGTTATGGAACCCGCCTTGCACGAGCGCAATCTAGGCTCGTGTGGCATCACGCCTTAGTGAGGATGATCGCTCCTACGGGAGCGGGGCGTGACAGGCTTCGTCTCCGACGTCAATCTGGATCAATTGATCCTCAGTGGATGGTTTACGTTGTTCGAAGCGAATCTTCCATTGAGTATCCATCTTTTGTGCCTAAGGCTCAGTCTCATGAGTCTCGATGAGGTCGTCATCATCCTTTGAAAATTCAGCGATTACCACATTGGAAGATAGAGTCATTCGATAGACGTGCCCTATGCTGGTGTCTGAATCCCATGAGGAAGAGTTAGAAGAATTAGACCGCTCTTCCATATCAGACTCAGAAATATCTGGGGTTGAGATTGGCGTAGTGTAGCCTAACCCATGCTTTGTTTTGTTATAATATTGCGACGACTTTCCTTTCGGTGCAAGTATACGAATAGGAGTTCGCCTACCCTTACTGCCATTGATGCCAGATTTAAAATTATAGCCCATTTTTCGAATAATATTCTTGGATTGTTGACTGTAACGATGTAGTTGAATTCGTCCACTATCATCATTTTCAGAATCGCTATCAAGTATAGCTCTTTGATTCAATCCTTTGCAGAAGAGGATAGGATGCTCATCTTTCTTCCGGGAAGGAATTAGAAAAAATGAGTTTTGTACTAGTTCATATAATATCTCATCTTGGAGGAGTTGAATTGACCCAAAGGTAAGAGGTTCAAAATTGTCCATAATTTCTAAATAATATTGTATGTAATAATTGACATCAATATACTGCAAAGGAGATGCTGCTTTATTGATATTTGCTTCAATATTTACAACAGTGTTCCTAACCTTGGCCGATGGTTTGTCGAGGTTAATAACAAGAGAGGAGAAGTAGGAGGTTTGTTACGACGAAGGTTGATAACAAGTGACTCAGAAAAGGTGAGCTCTATTTTTTCCACTTTTTTTGTAGGGGTAGGCTTAGTAGAAGGAGATAGATTAATAGTCAGCATATGGGAGGACGAGGGACGAGAAGTGCGTCCCTTAACTGGAATTACCAGGACCTCATATGGATTATTCTTTCATGTCCAAAGCCAATACAACCTTCGTGTACTCTTTTTTATACATCTTGGAGTCTGTATAATAGGCCTCAATACCTCAGAAGGGATTGAGATCAGCCAATTCTTTCTTGACTTCTCCATTGTCATCAACGTATTTAAAACATTGATGAAAAGTGGATGGCACAATGTTATGTTCATGTCACCATAGTCTTCCTAACAATACGTTGTAGGAAACATGATTTTCAATCACATAGAAGGTGACTTTTGCATGGAGATTGCCAATTTGGACTTTTAGATGGATTTTTTCTAAAGGTTTACTTCTTCCGAAATTGAATCCAAGGATAGTCGTGATCGTCGTGGAAAGACTATGGACTGGGATCTTCAGTGCATCCAATAGGGTCTTCAGCATAATTCTGAGGGCGGACCCAGGGTCGACCAGAATACGATCGATCTTCATTGTGTCGACATATCCTATAAAGTAGAGAGGTCGATCATGTCGATTGTCCTCCAGTAACATGTCATCATGAGTGAAGGTGATATTAGAAATCAGTTCCATCACACTGGCAATGAGAGCATGCCATAGATTTTTCATCTGGTTTCTTAAGATGTGCCAGACAAGCGTCATCTTGTATCAAAGTCTCACTTAATATTTTTCGAGTTTCCTTCAAAAGTCACAGGAGTTCGAAAATTGATAATCTTGCTAGAGTATTGGCTAGTTGAGCCAATATATCAAAATTATATGGTTTTTCTAGTCCCTGTAGTAGAGTTTTCTTGAGGCTTTTATCAAAATGAGCCCGGCTACTTGCCCTTGTCAATTGTTGTTGGCTTAGTAGGGCCTAGTTTCGCTTGAGGCGATGATGCCGAAGGAGCATTTGTGGCAGGAGAAGATGCTGTCGGAGGAACTTGGGATACAGGAGGAGGAGTGATAGCATTCTCCTATCCTTCTGGGTAGTCTCTGAGATAGAGCCTCCCAGATCTAGTACCAGCCCTGGCTTCTTCTCCCAGAGCTAGAAAAATAGGTATCGGGGACCCTTTTCCATCATTTAAGCCAGGAGCTTTTTGTAGGTCATATCCCATCTTCATCATCAGTTTGCAGGACTATTGACTATACCGATGGAATTCTGGTTGGTATTTGATCTCTGGCTTCGGTGACACAGTCGTTGAAGAGGAAAGCGAAGTTGTCGTAGGAGTGAACGTAGTGTTCAAAGGGGGAACACGACCATTCAGTGATGTAGATTCACTTGAAGTCATATGACACGACTTATATTTGGCCGTCTTCTTTGACTTGGTAGAAGAATTAGATGTCTTTGTTTCAAAGTTGGCTACCAAATCAGGATGAATCCACATGATTTTACCTTTGTCAGTTGATAAAGGTACCAAGCCGTTAATTCTTGCTGGTGGAAGGTTGACGATCTCTAAGGTAGCCTTTGGGATAGGGACAACACCATCATGTACTAGTTGAGTAGGAAAGTCACCGAACTGTAGAGAGATAATATTGGCGGTTACCGTCTTCTCGTCTTATTGAAGAGTGATTTCCATGGCATTGATCAACTCCTAGATCTTTTCTTTTAGTACGTAGCACGCCCTGGTTGGATGCCCCAGGAACCTATGATATATACAATATTTAGGATTGTCAGTTTTACCTACTTTATCTGGCCATTTAGCGTCGGGCAGCTAAAGTTTGTTGCTCTTGATTAGAAATCAAATATGCTCACGATGTCGTCTTCATCAAAGAAATATTCCTCTTTGGGATGTGGTACCCTCTGTGGAGGTGTCATTGTTGTAGGTGTCGGCTGACTCACGCTGATAGCCAGGGCTACTTTGCCTTTACGGTTGTTTTGACGACCCCCATTGTTAGTAGTAGGATGTTCATCTTTGTCGAGGATAGGCATCGGAATGCCTAGTTGGTTGAATTTATCAGCACTATCTTCGGTTGCCCTGGCACTTACTATGAAGGAACCCCAATCTTGGAATTATGTGGGTCCCATCTATATGCTAACTATAGGTAACAAGTTTGATTTGCATATATCTATACTCAACGCATCGGAAATACCCAAAGGCATTTTGAGTGCTTCATGACGGAAATGCTCTATAAAATGTTCAACAGTTTCATTAGGCCTTTTTTGATTTTAGTAAAGGCGGACATAGTCATGTCATTTGTTCCTTTATAGAACCATTCCAGGAACATCTGTTTTAATGTTGCAAAGGATGTTATGCAACCATCTGGCAAACTACGATACCAGTCATAGTCAACACCTGCTAGAAATCCGACAAACACTCTAGTAAGTAGAGCATCATTCTGTTGAAGATGGTCAGTCATCATCTTGAAGTGGTTGATATACTGACTCGGAGATATGCTACCGTCAAACAACATTATGGTCGGTGGCTTATATTTGGGTTGGAATGACACTTCCTTCCACTCAGCAGGATAAGATCGTTTGATCTCTAGCTTATGCAAACCTTTTTTTTGCTTGAAAGCTTCAAACTAATTTCGTAGAAGCTTGACTGCTTCCAAAGGGTCTCCCGATGTTGGAGGGACGGTAGACTGGTTTGATGGATTGGGAGGTAGAACTACATGATAAGTACCACCCCTAGCACCAGAATGACTCGGGGTTACTGTCACGACCCGCACCCACCGTGAGGGTACGACAACGTAACAACGCCCAGCCTACGGCATAGTGTCGGCTGTAGAACGCTGTTCTAGGTCATGAACTATAACTACATAACATGAAATATACTCTCCAGAAGGAGGCCAACACCGAGGTACAACTCAATCACAATCTAAGGTAGAATGTAGCACGATGGAAATAGATAAGAAATCCTCAACTGAGATACAGCAGAAATGGAATACAAGTCTCATCATCTCTAAAATATACAACTCTGAAAATAAAGACAACAACTAAGCATGAAAAGAAGGAACATTCTAAGCTATATACACTATACAAGGTATCATCCTGAGCAGCTGCCTGAACCTCCCCAGGGGTCCAGGTCGCGAGTGTCAACTAGGCAAACTCCAAGTAAGGGGTGCAGGGTTCCTCATCATCCTTTGTAAAATTTTCAACAGGTCCAATCAGGACGGGAGCGAGCACAGTACATCTCAACAGTTCATAGCAGGTTAGAAAATATAATCATGCAGTAAAGTAAGATATAGATAATGAAGGAAATGCAGTATGTAAACAGAGAGAGAACTGTAATAGAAATATCTACTATAAGTAGAGAGCTACCAGTGACTAGTGATTCAGAGTACAAAGTCGACTTGTGAACGGCTTGATTTGTACATGGCTATACTAAAGAGACGTACATGGCTATTCTACTTTGGAATTGTTCACATGGCTATTTATACTCTCCCGTACCCCCAACTAATACACAATGATCCAACCAGGTTATGTTATGATTCTATGTAACAGCCACCGAAGGGTGGTAAGCCCCCAAAGGGTGATATGCCCCCAAAGGGTGATAAGCCCCCAAAGGGTGATATGCCCCCAAAGGGTGATAAGCCCCCGAAGGGTGATATGCCCCCAAAGGGTGATAAGCCCCCGAAGGGTGATATGCCCCCAAAGGGTGATAAGCCCCCGAAGGGTGGTACATAGTAGTCCCATAAATAGGGATTCTGATAGACCCAATAAATGGGATAAGGATTCAGAGAAGACTCTGTGATCATATGGGTATATGTCACAAGTGATCAAAGAACCAAAGAAGCATATGATACGCCATGTAAGTGAAATGCACAGAACATGGAGTACCCGATGCTCCCTGAAGGGATAACATCTCAAGAAGGGATCTATAGTACTAATCCGTGTGACCAACGTGACAGTATCAAGTAAAGTAATTTAATATAGGAAATAATTCTAAGCAGGATATGAAATGATCAGAGAATGTACTCGTCTCGTATCTGAATGTATGAAGTAAATGTACTGTCCGAGATGAGATACCTGACTCCTAGTTAGAGCAACACAAGTCAAGATGTATACAGGAGATGATAATAGTAATCTACAATGCATCTGCATGCTGTCTAGGTCAAACTAGACTAAAGTCAACACTTGGTCAACTCTAGTCAACCACACTAGTCAAACTAGGTCAACCTAACCCAGACAAGTCTTACTAAGCCTAACCAAGGCTAGGCTAACAACCAAGCATACTCACAAGTCACAGAGAACACACATACCAATCCAAGGCTATACAAGCCACACAACCACACATCAAGGGCACATCATATTGAGCTATAATCAACATTGTATAATGAGAGAGAGAGGGTTGCATGGCATGGTGGTTTACATATGAAATCTGAATTTAACTAGCATTTCAATTTAAGGGTTATGGGTTGCATTATAAACAGAAATTCAATTAGGCACTCTATATTAGGCTTACAATACTAGGCTATATACATTACACTCACATTACATAGGAAATACTATATTGATTTCAATTTACCCTTCCACTTTACTCTATCATTTACACATTCACATTGGTTTAGACATTTAGATATATACATATAGACATGCATACACACATTAGCAATATGTATTGTATGTACATAGAGAGGGGGTGACATCTCAATGCAATGTGAGTGGGTGTATGTGTGTAAGGGAAATGAGTGTAGGCTAGTATGTTCATGCACAAAACTTATGTGTGTATGGGGTTAACAGTGTTTTATTTCCATATATGTGTGTGTGATGTTAGGTTATTACAATTTAAGTTAACATATCAACTATAGCTAGCAACAGTTCTCAGATTTTTGTGTGTAATATCCTAGTGTAGTAGGAATTTCATATGTGTGTGTGTGTGTGTGTGCTACACATGAGAGTGTGTGCATAAGTGATAGGCTAGAGAACAGTGAACCATGGAAAATAGTGTATATATATAATGTGAAGCAGGAAAGGAAATTCAGTAAGCTAACAAGGCAATGTGGTATGGCAACTTGTGTGTGCATGTGTGTTCAGTTAAAAGGTGTGTGACAATGAAGCATTGGTGTAGCAGGAAAAATTTGTGAAAAGGAAATCTGGAATAGTGTATACATTAGGGTGTGTGTTGATCATTCTCTTAAAATCCAGTGAGCACACCAAGCTGGAAATCAGTGAACCAATCAACCCAATAAAATCTGGAAAAGGGAAATCAGTGTATACAAAGCAGTGGGGTGTACATGTGTGTTAGGCTTGAGAGTGACAGTCCAATAGGAAAGAACAGGGAATCAGTGTATACATTCAAATCAGTTAGAAAAAAGAAAAGGAAACAATCTCAGTTTTAATTCCACATTTACATATAAACTAAAGTGAGCTATCCCATAAACTAGTGTAACTAACCACATAAAATGAACCATGTTATCTGAAATCTGCCATTAAGCCAACATTCCATATGCATACAGCTCATGCATTGTCTAATACTGAAATTAACTAACATTTTGAATTAAGGGGTTGAAGGTTAACATTACATTCATAGACATTCCACTATATTGAAAACTGAAATTGGCTTGGCAATAGGAAAATGAAGGTATATATGCTTACATATATTACATTAATTGCATTCCTACATGCTTGCATTCAACCATATATATACATTAATGTAAAGAAGATATATATCATATATATATCATTTCATTCATCTAACATATCATGCATTACATACTCTATATTCATTTAATATCCATACTACATAGGCTCATAGGTTACACAAAATGCATATATCGTATAGTCACTCTTTTACTTAAAACCAATACTGTACCAATTGGGCATTCACTAAATTCTAGGATTAAAGTATGTTGTAGTACTTCATGTTAGCTTTCCGAAACTTCAAACGGATCGTATTTCCGTGTCCGGAAGCTCCCGAAATTGCGAAAATACCGAAACGCGTTCGTCTTTCGTATAGCTGACACTCAAATAATTCTACAGAAAGTTACAGAAAGAATTTGGCTTATTAAAATATATATTTGGAAAGCTAACTTCGATACGGTTCTTTTAAAAAAACGGAAGATAAATCGGAGTTTTAAGCTAAAAGTTATGACATTTCTAAGTTGCTATTGCTACTAAAAACGTGGATAAAAATTATGACGAATTTGGGTAGTTTGAGACAAAAGAACACAAGTATATAACATAATATATCAAGAACTCACTCTCTACACTAATATATATATATATGAGACACTATAGAACACATCTCCAATACAAAAATATGAGATTAAACATGTAATAATTCATTCATACATAACAACAATACATAGTGTGTCCAAATTTGGGGTTTTCCCACATGGACACAACCACAACACAAAGGACACTCCTATGACCTCCAAATGGACACAAAATGGACACAAATGGAGATACAACCATGGGAGTCATTCCTATGGGTTCAAAATAGACCTATATGCATGAGAAAATGAAAAGGAGAAGGGATTTATACCTCCCGGTAGATCGAATCGAAGAAAAGCCTTCCCGGAGCGACACCGACACGTAGAGATTCCAAAAGGACACGAACGAGCTCCAAATCCTCCCAAACTTGGGTAGCTTCCTCCTTGACTGGAATGGAGAAGGAAAGAAGAAGATTTGGTGGCAAAATGGAAGGATTTGGTGGAGAAATTGCTAGGGATTGCTCTCTGGAAATTTGAGAAAGAACAAGAGAGAGAGTGTGGATGAGAATAATGAAATAAACTTGAGCCTATCCTCTCCCAAAGTGGCTGGCCATATGGGGCTATTTGTCCTATTATGGTAAGGTCCAAAATGCCCCCACTAACCTATTCTATTAGTATTAGGAAAGGGCTAATTGGTTGGGGCTAAATTAGTCATTCTAAAGTCTCTAATCACACTAACCTTATCCATAATAATTAGTCTAACCTCTAACTAAAATATTTCTATCATGTGGGCCATGGCTAACTAATGTGTGGGTCCACTAAAGTCAACACTACCCCCGGGTCCCCGTTTCAAGTCGGATTGAGCTGAAATTCGAACCCGACTCAAATAACCCCAAAACAATATCATAAATAATAAAATAAATTTCAAAAATATTTCAAAAATATAAAATGACAAAAATAATCCTGTTCCTGAAAACTGGGGGTGACAAATTCTTCGAAATTAAAACCAAACAATAGTAAAATGTCAAAATCACAAGTCATAATTTTAAATAGTTTAAAAATGATTAAAAATCACCAAAAATCATAATATGAAATAATTATCAATAAATAATAATTATAATTACAAAATTTCAAAATTACCCTCATCTGGAAAACTGGGTGTTATAATCCTACCCACCTTATAAAAATTTCGTCCTCGAAATTAAGATGATCGCACCCCCTTCTAGGTCAAACATAGTCAAGGGTCAATCACTAGTCAATTTTTCAACATCCAAGTACTTGGTCATCAACTGGTCAACTTCTTAGGGTTTTACCTATGCTAGCTATCTAGGTGTTGGCAACTAGAATTTAGCAAAAGAGAAACTCTATAATAGACTAGCTCTTAGCTTCCCAATCCTATCAAGTCACCTATAACTAAATACCTACAAGCTAAGCACATGAATACCAAATACCACATATATATATATATATATATATATATATATATATATATATATATATATATATATATATGCTCAAGAACAACAACCCATCACATATATCCTAAGTATATCATCTATATATATACATGACTGATCAAACAAGGGTTAAGGCAGACTAAACTTATAAGGGTCTGAAATAATGCTTAGAACTAGGCTAAGGATGAATGGTCTGAATCAAGGGGACATGGTATCTAGTGAAGGGTCTGCACATTGCCTATAAAGGTGATCAACACAAAGGAACTCAACACGAAGGTAACTTAACTAAAATGGAAAACTGAACCAAGTATAGGCTAAACAACATGTTTATAACCCTATACAACAATGGCCTACAGATACCAACTAACCTATATCCCATATGCCAATATCATCTGCAATCTATCTATGCAAATAGACCTCTCGGTCTTAGGTGAAACTACAACTATACTCAAAGGCAGGCTCTGGTCATGGGTGCCTCACTGGAAAAGGTAAGGGAAAGTAGTAATAATCATCAAGGATGTAAGGCATACTAACATCCTATGTGTAACTGGTTGGTATTATAGATAACAGGAGAATTATCTGCAATGGGTTACTATTCTAACACCAATGCTAACTATCACCTCTAGGGTACAGACACTCTACAAGTCATCATACCATTGTACTATGAAGGAACTACCTATGAATAAGCTCTACAAAACTAAATATCCCTACTCCTAAGTCATTTATAACAATCAAAAGGGTATGATGTTTAAACCTTCTCAAGATACAATCTGTTAATCATATGCGTATGTCCAAAATCATGTTGTCCAGAGTCTTTATCATGCTAGTGAGCAAGGCTACGATAATCACAGAGTCCTTGACTAAGGTACGTACCTCTAGGTTCATGGTATTTAAAATTTTCGTACTGCCGCATGCGACGACAAAAATCTTAAATTCCCATACCCGAGAATACATCCAAAATCTGACTACATGTCCTCACTATGCCAACTAACACGACTATCGAGGATTCTAGATCCCATGATTTAGGCGACCTAGCCCATATGATTTTCTCAGAAGAAAAACAAACACAACAAAAGAGTAACATGACAAAATTAATCAATCAACAAGGAACAGATGGAATCGAATTTCAAGGTAATTATAAAAGACAATTGCGGGAATGGAATTGAGAAGAACGGAACTTGCAGCAAGATCTCCAACGATCTGTGCATCTTCGACTGTCCTGACGATAGCTCGCCATGCTGGTTTCCTCCAGCCTGATGCTGATACTGCACAAATCTCTGCTGCTGATGCTGCATGAATCGCTGCTGCTGAGAGAAACCGAAAATGAAGAAAAAAGTCTTTGTACAGACGGAGGTGCACATCCAATGTAGCAGAAACGCCAACCTGAGTCGGCACAACAGAAGCTGCGGTCTCGAGGCCCTGATGAACAGGATGAGAGGTGGCCAGCCTCTCGATAGTATCCCCCGAACCGAAGCGATGAGATCGTGTCTTCATAACCATCATGAAGACAGATCAAAACAAGAAGCAATTTCTGAGAATGAAGCGAAAATTCAAAGGAGAACAATTTATATTCAAGGGTAGTCAATAAGCAACAATTTTAGACAAAAGGAATCGGATTAAGAGTTTTTTCTAATGTGATTGAGTACCTCCAAAAATATCCTAATCCTACTACAGGCTGTAGTAATACTCTAGTTCGAATACCACTACATAAACTCGACCTGTATGGGCCACCACTAAAAACGTGTCACGATCCGCACCCACCGTGAGGGTACGAGAACGTAACAACGCCCAGCCTACGCCGTAGTGTCGGCGGTAGAACGCTGTTCTAGGTCATGAACTATAACTACATAACATGAAATATACTCTCCAGAAGGAGGACAACACCGAGGTATAACTCAATCACAATCTAAGGTAGAATGTAGCACGATGGAAATAGATAAGAAATCCTCAACTGAGGTACAGCAGAAATGGAATACAAGTCTCATCATCTCTAAAATATACAACTCTGAAAATAAAGACAACAGCTAAGCATGAAAAGAAGGAACAGTCTAAGCTATATACACTATACAAGGTATCATCCTGAGCAGCTGCATGAACCTCCCCAGGGGTCCAGGTCACGAGTGTCAACTAGGCAAACTCTAAGTAAGGGGTGCAGGGTTCCTCATCATCCTCTGTAAAATTTTCAACAGGTCCAGTCAGGACGGGAGCGAGCACAGTACATCTCAACAGTTCATAGCAGGTTAGAAAATATAATCATGCAGTAAAGTAAGATATAGATATTGAAGGAAATTCAGTATGTAAACAGAGAGAGAACTGTAATAGAAATATCTACTATAAGTAGAGAGCTACCAGTGACTAGTGATTCAGAGTACAAAGTCGACATATGAACGGCTTGATTTGTACATGGCTATACTAAAGAGGTGTACATGGCTATTCTACTTTAGAATTGTTCACATGGCTATTTATACTCCCCCGTACCCCCAACTAATACACAAGGATCCAACCAGGTTATGTTATGATTCTATGTAACAGCTCCCGAAGGGTGGTAAGCCCCCAAAGGGTGATATGCCTCCAAAGGGTGATAAGCCTCCAAAGGGTGATATGCCCCCGAAGGGTGATATGCCCCCAAAGGGTGATAAGCCCCCGAAGGGTGATATGCCCCCAAAGGGTGATAAGCCCCAGAAGGGTGGTACATAGTAGTCCCATAAATGGGGATTCTGATAGACCCAATAAATGGGATAAGGATTCAGAGAAGACTCTGTGATCATATGGGTATATGTCACAAGTGATCAAAGAACCAAAGAAGCATATGATACGCCATGTAAGTGAAACGCACAGAACATAGAGTACCCGATGCTCCCTGAAGGGATAACATCTCAAGAAGGGATCCATATAGTACTAATCCGTGTGACCAACGTGACAGTATCAAGTAAAGTAATTTAATGTAGAAAATAATTCTAAGCAGGATATGAAATGATCAGAGAATGTACTCGCCTCGTATCTGAATGTCTGAAGTAAATGTACTGTCCGAGATGAGATACCTGACTCCTAGTTAGAGCAACATAAGTCAAGATGTATACAGGGGATGATAATAGTAATCTACAATGCATCTGCATGCTGTCTAGGTCAAACTAGACTAAAGTCAACACTTGGTCAACTCTAGTCAACCACACTAGTCAAACTAGGTCAACCTAACCCAGACAAGTCTTACTAAGCCTAACTAAGGCTAGGCTAACAACCAAGCATACTCACAAGTCACAGAGAACACACATACCAATCCAAGGCTATACAAGCCACACAACCACACATCAAGGGCACATCATATTGAGTTATAATCAACATTGTATAATAAGAGAGAGAGGGTTGCATGGCATGGTGGTTTACATATGAAATCTGAATTTAACTAGCATTTCAATTTAAGGGTTATGGGTTGCATTATAAACAGACATTCAATTAGGCACTCTATATTAGGCTTACAATACTAGGCTATATACATTACACTCATATTACATAGGAAATACTATATTGATTTCAATTTACCCTTCCACTTTACTTTATCATTTACACATTCACATTGGTTTAGACATTTAGATATACATATAGACATGTATACACACATTAGCTATATGTATTGTATGTACATAGAGAGGGGGTGACATCTCAATGCAATATGAGTGGGTGTATGTGTGTAAGGGAAATGAGTATAGGCTAGTGTGTTCATGCACAAAACTTGTGTGTGTATGGGGTTAACAGTGTGTCATTTCCATATATGTGTGTGTGATGTTAGGTTATTACAATTTCAGTTAACATATCAACTATAGCTAGCAACAGTTCTCAGATTTTTGTGTATAATATCCTAGTGTAGCAAGAATTTCATATATGTGTGTGTGTGTGTGTGTGCTACACATGAGAGTGTGTATGCATAAGTGATAGGCTAGAGAACAGTGAACCATGGAAAATAGTGTATACATATAATGTGAAGCAGGAAAGGGAATTCAGTAAGCTAACAAGGCAATGTGGCATGGCAACTTATGTGTGTGTGTGTTCAATTAAAAGGTGTGTGACAATGAAGTATTGGTGTAGCAGGAAAAATTTGTTAAAAGGAAATCTGGAATTGTGTATACATTAGGGTGTGTGTGTGATCATTCTCTTAAAATCCAGTGAGCACACCAAGCTGGAAATCAGTGAACCAATCAACCCAATAAAATCTGGAAAAGGGAAATCAGTGTATACAAAGCAGTGGGGTGTACATGTGTGTTAGGCTTGAGAGTGACAGTCCAATAGGAAAGAACAGGGAATCAGTGTATATATTCAAATCAGTTAGAAAAAAGAAAAGGAAACAATCTCAGTTTTAGTTCCACATTTACATATAAACTAAAGTGAGCTATCCCATAAACTGGTGTAACTAACCATATAAAATGAACCATGTTATCTGAAATCTGCCATTAAGCTAACATCCCATATGCATACAGCTCATGCATTGTCTAATACTGAAATTAACTAACATTTTGAATTAAGGGGTTGAAGGTTAACATTACATTCATAGACATTCCACTATATTGAAAACTGAAATTGGCTTGGCAATAGGAAAAGGAAGGTATATATGCTTACATATATTACATTAATTGCATTCCTACATGCTTGCATTCAACCATATATATACATTAATGTAAAGAAGATATATATCATATATATATCATTTCATTCATCTAACATATCATGCATTACATACTCTATATTCATTTAATATCCATACAACATAGGCTCATAGGTTACACAAAATGCATATATCATATAGTCACTCTTTTACTTAAAACCAATACTATATCAATTGGGCATTCACTAAATTCTAGGATTAAAGTATGTTGTAGTACTTCATGTTAGCTTTCCGAAACTTCAAACGGATCACATTTTCGTGTCCGAAAGCTCCCGAAATCGCGAAAATACCGAAACGCGTTCATCTTTCGTATAGCTGACACTCAAATAATTCTACAGAAAGTTACAGAAAGAATTTGGCTTATTAAAATATATATTTGGAAAGCTAACTTCGATACGGTTCTTTTAAAAAATGGAAGATAAATCGGAGTTTTAAGCTAAAAGTTATGACATTTCTAAGTTGCTATTGCTACTAAAAACGTGGATAAAAATTATGACGAATTTGGGTAGTTTGAGACAAAAGAACACAAGTATATAACATAATATATCAAGAACTCACTCTCTACACTAATATATATATATATATGAGACACTATAGAACACATCTCCAATACAAAAATATGAGATTAAACATGTAATAATTCATTCATACATAACAACAACACATAGTGTGTTCAAATTTGGAGTTTTTCCACATGGACACAACCACAACACAAAAGACACTCCTATGACCTCCAAATGGACACAAAATGGACACAAATGGAGATACAACCATGGGAGTCATTCCTATGGGTTCAAAATAGACCTATATGCATGAAAAAATGAAAAGGAGAAGGGATTTATACCTCCCGGTAGATCGAATCGAAGAAAAGCCTTTCCGGAGCAACACCGACACGTAGAGATTCCAAAAGGACACGAACGAGCTCCGAATCCTCCCAAACTTGGGTAGCTTCCTCCTTGGCTAGAATGGAGAAGGAAAGAAGAAGATTTGGTGGCGAAACTTGGAATTGTCCAATTAAAAATAACCAATTAAAAATATAATTATTGAAATAGGGTACAACCACGTGCCTTTACTCAGAAGAGCACGCCAACTTCTTACAACTTCGCAGAGGCGAAACTTGGAATTGTCCAAGTGCTTCTTTACAACTCTAGTACGGAACTTCTAGCAGAATCGCACTTGAGCACCTTGGGGTTTAGAAAGTTTTGTGGCTAGTAGATTGGAGGTTGAAGGCTTAGAATGTATAAGGCTAAGAAGATTGAGAGAAAGAGATGATTTAAAATGAGAGAATTCAAGCCCTATTTATACTACTCTGAGGAGGCAAAATTTGGCTAGAATTTTGTCTCAAAGATTCAACAATTCGAACGTTGGACAGCCTAGATCAAGGTGTTCCCAAAAATTAGCTTCCTAATTTTCAGGGGACAGAGTTCGTCCCAAACTCTGCTTGGGGGCAGGGTTCGGCCCGAATTCTTATCCTTAAGGCCAGAACATTCAAGTAAGCTAGAATGGTTTGGTTTGGTGATAGTCTTGTTTTGTATGGTAGAGCTTTGGAGTAGTTAGTCTAGGGTTGAGATGACACAGTGCGACTCAACGTACATGTTTCTAGACTCAATAGAGTAAAAATTACAGACTCGGTACAAGTACAATTGTAATGACCAACTTGTCGATGACGTCTGTCTTGAACTTGATATGTTGTAGATAATGATCTTATCTTTGAGATCTATGTGTCATATTGGATCATATCAAATATTTTTTTGTTAATTCCCTAAATTAGGTTGACTGTGATCCAGTTTGGGTTAATAATCTCCCTAAATTTGATAATTGACAAAACAATATTTGCATGTCGCAACATTCATACCTGGACACACATTGAAGGGAGTAGTTTGTATATATGAAGTAGCTCCTCCGCAAATAGATATGTCGGCTCCCCCGCAATTAACTATTTTGGTTTTGTCCGGATACAAAATTCTTTGTCCAAGCATAACATAATATCCAACAACATATAAAGATCACATCAAACAAATATATGTACTTCTCCGTCTTTGTCATTTAGCAAAATGAATCATAGTTCCCCCGTAAAGAAAGGAAAAAAAGACATAGTAAAGATAGAAAACACATAACTTATAACCATAACCGACCATTGATAGAGACAGCTAGCAGTTTTGATAATGCAATGTAAATAAACTAGAAGTTATACATGACAAACTGAAGTCATAAACTAAAACATAGTGGAAAGAGTGCTAAAACATGAAATGGAAAAGCATAACTAAAAGTAAACATCAGCAGCAGGAACAACACGTAGAAGACCATGACCATCATGGAGCATGGGAACGGGATGGACCGGCTGACTCGGACGACTTGCTAGTAGAGCGACGAGGATCAACAAATACCGTATCAGGATCGAAGTACCGCTTGGCCCATGGGTCGTCAATCCGGTAGCCTTCGCGAGAAGGGTCCCGACCCGTAGTTAATGGCATCATAGGATGCCGGGCCATGTTGTACTGGATATCATGCAGGGTGTTGCTGATGGCACTCATCTGTAGAGTGCTCCGATAGTCTAGCTGGGTGTAGCGATCGTCTTCAAAACGAAAGCGGTCGTGCAACATGTCGCAGATGGAGTCGAGGGTGCCAGGAGGCTCAGGCTTTGGGGCATCTGAGTCAGAAGATTCCTTCTCAACTGGAGCAGGAGGAGCAGGAGTAGGGGTAGTCCTATGAGCCTTAGACAGAAAAGCAGGAGCTGCTAAAAACTGACCCTCATCCAAAGGGATATTGAAGGCACGAAAGATCATAGGAAGATACATCGCATAAACAAGCAATTTTGGCTTTTTTCTTGCACTAATCATCCAATCCATCATCGAGCGAGGAAAATTGAAGGGATGGTGAAGTGAAGATAATAAAAGACAGTAATCTCATAATAAGTAACATTATCGGTAGATCCTGCTTTCGGCAGGATGAAAGAAAAAATGATGCGATAAAGTTCATAGAAATAGTTGTTGAGATACTTAGCCCGAAGTTTACGAGGGCGGGTATTGTGTTCACGCATCATATCCTTGAACCCTTCAAGTGTGATATCACCAACAAATTGGAAATCCCAAGCATCAACAATACGCTCCCAAGAATTTAGGTCGGGGAGTTCAAGATATTCAGCTAGGTCAAAGTCATCAAACATAATATTAATGCAGGTGACCCAAGAATAGATTTTATGGTCATCATAGGTCATGTTGCCATAAAACATTTGAATTGCATTAGGTATCGATGTGATACAAGTTCATCGAGGCATAGATCCTTGAAATTCGAATCAAAATCAAAAAATATTGTAAAATTTATGGGGTGTCCCGGCACAACACTTCTAGAGCAAAAGTTAGAGTACCACTCGTTAGAAGCTTCTAACGGGACAAAAATATGCTCATTAATTATGTTGGCATCGGGTGGTGGAGGAGGATTAAACAAAGGGTGAATGGGATTGACAAATGAAGGAGGAGAAAGAGGGTTCAATGAAGAAGCACCATCAGTTCTAACCCTCTTCCCCCTATTAAAAAGTCTATGAGCCAAAGATAATAGTAGAAACAAGGAAATAAAGAACAATAATGAAAGTGGAGATGGAGAACAAGAGTATACCTTAAAATAATGAAGGAAAATGGAGGAAAATCACCCAAAACCTTGAAATCTTAAGTTTTGAAGAGTGGAGAGCACCAACAACGGGATTTCTAGGGTTAGGGTTTGGAGAGATTAGCTTTGGAGAGAGGTTGAAGGTGGTAGAAATGAGGAGAGAGAGAGCAAATTCATGCATATGAAGAGTAGGGCCGGCTGTACTAGTTAAATTATAGCCTTTGGATCAAATTGGATGGATGGCCAGGAGTGGCTGAGAGTTTTGGTACCCATGACACAGAGTTCGACCCAAATTCTGCCACATGCAAAATTCGGCCTGAGTTCTGTGGGGGTAGTTCCAGAACTCCAACAAGTTGAAAGAATTGAAAAGATATAAAGAATGGTCTTGAATTAACAATAATGAATTATATAAGCTATAAAATAAATTAAACCTTGCGACAAACTTTGTTAGACAATGATTAGTATAGGTGTTTTGTCTCAGGTTAGCTGTAGGGGCCGGATCCCAACTAGCGGTAGTCCGAAGACTAGTACACCTTGTCGCTTAGGCTTTTACGTCTTGTTCTCAGAAGGGCCCTTTAGGCTTGTACCCAAAATAATTTCACTATGTACGATTATGTTTTAATAGTTATTTGTGCAGGTATAACTTATTGTACGACATTTTCGTCCAAAATTCCTAATTCTCGACGAAGAAAATTGAAACGCTCTTCGGCAAGTGGTTTTGTGAAAAAATCTGCTAGCTGATGATCACTGTCAATTAATTCTAAGTTAATAGTACCATGCATTTGATGATCACGCAAAAATTGGTGTCTAATTTATATGTGCGTGAGTGACATACTGGGTTTTTGGTCAGGTTAATTGCATTAGTATTATCACAGAATATTGGTATGTGCTTAAACAGTAAATTATAGTATTCAAGGGTTTGCTTCATCCACAGAATCTGAGGACAACAACGTCCTGCTACGATATATTCAGATTCTGTTGTGAATAATGCTACAGAGTTCTGCTTTTTGCTAAACCAAGAGACTAAAGCCTTACCTAATAAATGACACGTGTCGTTGGTACTTTTACGGTCGACTTTGCATCCAGCAAAATCGGCATCAGAATATCCGATCAAGTCAAAAGAAGTAGTTTTGGGATACCACAAGCCCACCATAATAGTCCTTTTAAGGTATCGAAAGATACGCTTAACCGTGGTCATGTGTGATTCCTTAGGGTTGGCTTGATATCAAGCACATAGTCAAACACTAAACATGATATCGGGACGACTAGCAGTTAAATAAAGTAGACTACCAATCATACCTCGATACTTACGTTGATAAACTGGTTTGCCGCTTTCATCAGGTTCTAGTTTTGTTGTAGTAGCCATCGGAGTACTGATTGGTTTGATGTTGTCAAGATCAAACTTCTTCATCATATCATTTGTATACTTTGATTGGCTGATGAAGATGCCTTGTGAGTATTGTTTGACTTGCAGTCCAAGGAAGTAGTTGCGCTCCCCCATCATGCTCATCTCAAACTCATTCTGCATACACTTGGCAAACTCTTGGCACAAGACCTCATTAGTAGACCCAAATATGATGTCATCCACATAAATTTGCACTAAGAGAATGGTGTCATCAAGAGATTTTATAAAGAGTGTCATGCCAATTTTCCCTTTTAAAAAACCTTTGTCAAGTAAGAAAGTGCTAAGGCGTTCATACCAAGCTCGAGGGACTTGTTTGATGCCATAGAAAGCTTTCTTAAGTTTGAAAACATGGTCGGGAAATTTATGGTTTTCAAAACCAGGTGGTTGCTTTATAAACACTTCTTCTTTAATAAAAATGTTAAGAAAAGCACTTTTGACATCCATTTGACAAAGTTTGAAATTTTGGAAATTTGTAAATGCACAAAGCATACAGATTGATTCAAGTCGTGCAACAGGAGCATACGTCTCATCGTAGTCGATACCTTCCTCTTGATTGTATCCTTGAGCTACAAGACGGGCTTTGTTACGTTGGACTGAACCGTCCTCATTGACTTTGTTACGAAAAACCTATTTAGTACCGTTGATCGAATGATCAACTGGTTTAGGAACAAGTTCCCAAACTTGATTTCTTTCGAACTGGTTGAGTTCTTCTTGCATTACAGATATCCAAAATTCATCAGAGAAAGCTTCTAAAACATTTTTTGGGTTCTATTTGAGAATTAAATGCAGTGTTAGCTATAGTGTCTCTAACATACGATCGTGTACTTATTCATTTTGATACCTCACCTATTACCAAGTTTTTCGGATGCGATGGTAAAAATGAAACTTCTTTGTAAGCCTTCCAGAGTGTAACTCCACTTCCCGGTTTTGAGAAAAATAAATTTTATTTCTAAAAATATCAATTGTCGATTTAAGTTTCAAATAATAAGTTAGTTTAAATTATAAATTTTGGTGATCTTTTTTGGAGGGAATTAATTTTTTAGTAGAATTTTCAAATTTAAAAGTTTGTTGTAACAAACTTAGTGGTCCCCACTCTTTTTAAAATTTTCTAACTGTTCTTATCAAAATCCTGCAATAAGTGAAAAAGAAGAGGGGGATTGTGTAAAAATTATTTGAGCGGAGGCGTCAGGTTATAAATAGTGAAAAGGGAAAGGGCTCATTTGCATATTGCCTTTTGGTGGAGGGACTGAAGTAAAATTTTTACTTCTCCTATATAATTTTTGGCTGGAGAGAGAGAGACTCATTTTACTGAGTCCTCTCAATTCTCCAGTCCCCTCTTCCTATTTTTCTCTCGGCCGATCTCGGCAACCCTAGGCGAGACTCCGACAGCTGTGGCGGTCGAGCGAGACTCCGACGACGTCTCCAACAACAGATTTTCTCTAGCAGCACTTCGACCTTCCGACGTACGGCCTTGTGTGCGAAGATCGACTACTCCGGCGATGTTCCGTTCATCCAAGGAGAAGCTTGAGTTCCTGTGACGTTCGTCTCTGCGACAGTAGCAAGGCGACTCTCCGTCGAGCGAACCCTGATGTTATACCTCTCCTTGGACCGATTGTCAAATCACAGTAAGCTTCCATCCATGCTCTATATTTGAATCTCAAAATTTTATTTATGCGTTCTGTTCTTCAATTTTGGGGTTGATCACTCTTCTCCTTCTTCTCGTGGAGGTTCACCACCAGAGATCAATCTGTGAGATCATAAATTTTTTGAACATATCAGAATGGGAGCTCATTCACTGAGTTCGGCGAACGTCTGATCAGTAAGTTTGGTCTTTTATTATTCGATCTATGAAGTTGGGGGAATTTCTATGAGTTCTTACGAACTGTGGTGTTTGAATGATTCGAACAGGGTATTTTAGATCGGGAATCGATAATCAATTCAATCTCTAGTAGAGCAATTGGATCGGATTGTGGTAAGTGTTTAATTTCAGCATTTCGTAACTATTGATGCAAATCTTGGAAGTCGAGTATCAATTAGTCGAATATTTCATCCTCTTCATAATCTGGACTTGCTCGTTCGATGTTGCAGTAGAGCTTTTGAGTGAGGATCGTATCAGACACGGGGGCGTGTTCCTGATTCCACTATTTCCTTTTCCCAGGTACTATGCCATTGTTCTGTTGATTATTGCTTTAATTTCTAGATTTAAGTATGGGATGTTGGTCAGGATCGATCGAGTGGGGTGCGGCTTGTGCCAGTTCTGTAGCTGTGTTCGTGTCTAGAGTGCGTGCCGGAATACCATCGTGTCCGATCGGTGTTGCGTGTTCGAGAACTATGGTGTCTATATGCTAGTCCTGTAGCTGTGTTCAAGGACAGTTCTACTCAATACATGCGTGCGAGTTCGATATTGGGATTTTGTAGGGTTGGGTGCTGAGTAGCTATTTATATTTTTGCCAGTTAAATATAGATAATTTGTGTATTATTTTGAGGAACCTGGAAAGTTCTGTATATGATTTTGTGGATTTGAGATTTAGTTGATGATAACTTTGTATTTCATTTTATTTTGCTGGCCAAAGGAGTAGAGCAACAATCATGTTCTTTTGAACTAATGAGTGTAGCAGAAAGTATTATTGCTTCATGTGGTATAGAGTTGGTCTTAGGAATGACTGAGTACTTTTTTTTTCATTTTGAGCTTATAGGTCCTTTGATTGAGATTACATATGCAGTGCTGTATTTGGATGGATAAATCTAAATTTTCATATCAGTATTTTGTTACTAGAGCTGAATTTTCCTATCAAATGCTTGGCTCAGTAAAGAATTTGGGGTTGCATATTCATGTCTTGATTCAATATTGAGAACTGGAGACCCATATATCAATTAGCCTTTTCATAGAAATTTTGGTTAATACTTAGCAATACTTTCATGTTGAGTTAGGATTTTATTGCTACTTGAAATCATTTATATTAGAAAATGATATTCTAGGTTTACATTCCTAAGGGGGAGATCTAGATTGTTTTAATAATAATTATAGATAGAGTTAAATAAATTTTGGTTATAACTAAACCAATTAATGTATTTTATTAACTCTGGTTGATATATATAAGTACAATGAATGATTAGAATTATCTGGACTTTAATCAACTTTTACTTAAATCAGGAGGATATCCAGCTTCCTTGATTACCAGTACTTTCCCGGAGCTAGGCAAGTACTTTTCTTCGGTTTTGTGCATTTACATTCTTGTACACTTTCTTGTGACACGTCATGACACGATATCATGTACTCCTGTACTCTTGTACTTCTGTACTCTTGTTCTTGTACTTATTAGTGTCGGGTGAGGAAATACACTAGCCATGTGACCAATCCCGGTTACTATACTCATGTAGATAGCTTAGGCCTCGCATCGTGCACGCGGGCCCTAAGCTGTACCATATTCATGTACTCCTGTGCATGCTCTTGTACTCACCCCAGCCGGTCACATGGACTAGATGTATTTCGATATTGTGCACTTATCATGCCTGGTACTTCAGGATTATAGTTTCATTCCTGTACATTACATTTCCTGTACTTCACATGTTTCTGTACTTTATATTCATGTACTATAGTTCCTGTACTTATTTCCTGTACTACTTTCCTGTACTTTCCTGTTCATTCTTGTATTTCATTTTCCTGTACTCCTGTACTCAGTTCATATCATGTTCATGTTTCATTACCTAGAACTGTACTTTACTCCGCACCTGAATAGGATATGTTGCAGGTGAGTTGGAGGCCCTTAGAGCCAGTAGATGCAGGAGAGACAGCTGGAGTTGCTCTCGACTTAGAGGCTGCAGAAGCCTAGAGTTTTACCATTAGCACTTTATATTTTCCTTGTATTTTGAGACTAGTAGACTCTATCTTTCATATTGCTGGAATGTAATAAATTTTGAGACTTGTACTTTACTCTGGGTTTGGGATACATTTATAGATGCTGTGATTACATACTTGATCATGATTATCTGGTTAGATTTCCCTAGATTGGTACAGCTTACTTTGTCGTGTCTTACGACAAAGGCTGGGTATGTCCGACTCGTGTCCGATTATTCGGGAGAGGGTCGTGACATGTTTTTAGTAGTGGCCCATGAAGGTCAATCCTAATAGTACCTAGGTATTAGTGTACTATTGGAGGACTTGATTTACACTAGGGAAACTTGATCACAACATAGGAAATCGGGTATATCGGGTATATATGGTTATTATAAAACATTTACATTTTCTGGTAGGTCAGGTTTTTATCAATCATGAAGTTTTCTTTCTATTACACGATGGTCACTACGAGGAAGACCGCGGAGCAGCCCGGAGTTGCAGGCAGTTCGGATCAGGCCGCACCAGATGTTCCAGCAGATCAGCTTCCATCACCACCTTCTATCTTCCCACCGCTGTCCTCGACAATGATGTTTGATGGCGCCCAGGTGATGGCCATATTTCAGCAGTTTATGGAGGCCCAGAATCACCAGGCTGTGCAGTTCAGAGAGGCTCAGAGTCAGCAGGCCGCACAGTTCAGAGCGACCGTCGTCGACGCACTCAGGACCAGAGAGCCGGCAGCACCAGCTCCAGCAGCACGTGCAGTACCAGCAGCACATATAGCACCAGCAGCACAGAGACCAAAGACGGCCAAGGAGTACCAGAACCTCTGCCCGATGGACTTCTGGGGCGACGAGGTGATCATCTATGCAGACGAATGGCTAGAGAATGCAGAGAGGACCTTGAAGATGGCACAGATTCTGGATAACCTGAAGGTGGAGGTGGCTAGCATGCGACTCTTCGATTTGGCCAGAGCTTGGTACGAAAGGAGCCCCAGTTGGCAAGCCTCGGGTATCTTGGGCAGATTTCAAAACTCTGTTCAAAGAGAAGTTTTTTCCAGATATAGAGCGGGATGAGCTGAGGATGCTGTTTGAGACGCTGTAGCAGGGGACTATGACGGTTGCACAGTTCACTTCAGAGTTTACTAGACTCAACAGGTTTGCAGAGAGCCTAGTCAGAGCACCGGAGGACAGAGCTTGGTGATTCAAGAAGGGCCTTACCAGGAAACTGTGACACGCGGTGGCGATTAGTCAGGCGATGACCTATGCGAGCATCCTCAAGATTGCTCAGGCTGTAGAGAAGGAGGCAGATCCGATGCTGAAGAGGGACCAGGACATGGGCAACAGCAGTTTCCAGGCACCAGCGAAGAGGGTCCAAACTCAGATTCAGGCGAGACCTCAGCAGCCGGCACAGTAGCATTACTGTCCAGCCAGAGCACCTGTACATCAGCATTAGAGAGAACAGCAGGCAGCTAATTGTGCATTCTGTTACCGGCCGGGATACCGCTTCGACGAGTGCCCTAAGAGGCTCGGACTCTGTTTGTTCTGCGGATCAGACGCACACCAGATGAGGGACTGCCCACAGGCTATGGCTAGACTGACAGAAGGACCTAGAGGTTATGGAGGACCACCACCTGTACCATCCAGAGCTCTACCAGCTGCACCACAGAGGGGACCAGCTTTACCCACTCAGCAGCAGCAGTTTGCACAGCATTAGCAGAGGGGAGGACCGTAGCAGGGACGTGCTTACGTCATGGCGGCAGTTGAGGAGGATGAGGTAGTGCCAGATGTGATCACAGGTTCTATACTTTTACATTCCTTCTATGCCATTGCATTGTTTGATTCTGGAGCCATACATAGCTTTGTATCATATAAGTTTTTGCATAGACACGGCTTCACACCCAAGCCCACTAGGAGGAACTGTCGGATTATGACAGAAGGAGAGGTAGTGTCAGTCAGTGAGATGGTGGATTACCCTATTACTATAGCTGGAAGGGGGATTAGGGCTCGACTTCTGGTGATACTATTGCCCGAATTTGATATAGTCCTCGGTATCGACTGGATGAGCGAGCAGTTTGTCGTAATAGACTGCCATAAGGGGAAGGTGATTTTCAACCCGCCAGGAGTTCTATCGTTCGAGATCAGCCGACGAGTTGCAGATAGGCCAGAGGGAATCTACTTTGGAGCAGTTGTAGAAGACCAGGAGTTGCCGTATCCACTGTTTGCAGAGTATCTCAACGTCTTCCCCGAGGAGTTGCCAGGATTGCCGCCAGATCGAGATGTGGAGTTCAGCATCGACCAAGTGCCCGGATCAGCGCCAAAGTCCCAACATTGCTACAAGATCAACCCGAAGGAAGCTGCAGATTTTGAAGGTCCAGATTGATGAATTGGAGGGCAAGGGTTTTATTCGGTCCAGTGCTTCACCCTGAGGAGCACCGATACTCTTCGTGCCCAAGAAGGATGGGACTATGAGGATGTATATTGATTATCGTACACTCAATAAAATCACCATCAAGAATAAATACCCTTTGCCGCGGATTGATGAGCTATTTGACCAGCTTAGTGGAGCGAAGGTCTTTTCCAAGATTGATCTTCGGTCAGGATATCATTAGAGAAGGTTCGGGAGCAGGATATTCTGAAGACAGCTTTCAACACCCGATACGGCCAGTATGAGTTCCTAGTGATGCCTTCGGACTCACCAATGCCCCAGCAGCATTTATGAACTTGATGAATAAAGTTTTTCATAAGTATTTGGACAAGTTTGTCATAGTCTTCATTGACGACATCTTGATCTATTCGAAGACCGAGGAGGAGCATGTGGAGCACCTGCAGATTGTGTTGGAGATTCTGCGGAAGAAGAAGCTGTACGGAAAACTCTCAAAATATGAGTTTTTCTTGGACCGAGTGGAGTTCCTAGGGCATATGGTGACTGGAGAGGGGATTTTTGTGGATCCCAAGAATATTGAAGCAGTGGAAGCATGGGCACCTCCCATGTCAGTAGCTGAGATTCGTAGTTTCCTGGGGCTAGCAGGATACTATAGAAAGTTTGTGAAGGATTTTGCCAGGATAGCGGAGCCTATGACGAAGCTTACACGGAAGGATAAGGAGTTCATCTAGAGCGACGCCTGCCGGTCAGCATTTGAAGAATTGAAGAGAAGACTCACCACAGCTCCAGTTTTAGCTTTGCCATCTAGATCGGGAGGATTCGTCATCTACAGCGATACTTCAGGGAAAGGCTTGGAATGTGTGCTTGAGCAGAACAAGAGGGTCATTGCTTATGCTTCTAGACAGTTGAGGCCTCATGAGAAGAATTATCCTACACATGACTTGGAGCTTGCAGCAGTCATTTTTGCCTTGAAACTGTGGAAGCACTATTTGTATAGGGAGAGAGTGGACATCTTCATGGACCACAAAAACATGAAGTATGTTTTCACTCAGAAGGAGCTGAATATGAGGCAGCTCAGATGGCTGAAACTCATGAAGGATTTCGACAACAATCTGCAGTACCACCCTGGGAAGGTGAATGTGGTAGTAGATACTCTTAATCGATATCCTGTTGCTATGTTTCTCACTATGGACCGGTATTTTCTAGAGGATCTTGAGAGTTTAGGAATTGAGATCGTTCTACCAGGAGTTAGTGGGCAGCTGATGCATATGCAGATACAGTCGGGACTATTAGAGAAGATCATGGAGACCCAGTTTCTTGATTAGGGACTCCGATGTCTCAGAGGCCAGGCAGAGGCAGGATTGCTCGACGACTTCACCATTGCAGACGATGGGTCCTTGAGGCATGAACCCAGTTGTGTGTGCCCAAGGATCTGCGGAAGGAAGTGATGCAGGAGGCCCACCAGTCACATTATTCTATTCATCCTGGGTCTACCAAGATGTACATGGATCTGCGCGAGTATGTTTGGTGGTATGGGATGAAGAGAGAGGTTGCCAGATTTATTTCCAGATACCTTGTGTGCCAGCAAGTCAAGGCGGAGTGCCAGAGACCAGCAGGATTACTCCAGCCTTTACCTATTCCGGAATGGAAGTGGGATCATATCACAATGGACTTCGTCTCTGGATTACCGCGTACTCCCAGTGACAAGGACGCTATTTGGGTGATCGTGGACAGACTGACGAAGTCAGCTCATTTCATTCCGTTCAAGGTTGGGCTGTCGACTGAGAAGCTTGCAGACCTCTATATACGGCAGATTGTGCGGATTCATGGAGTGCCAGTTAGCATCATTTTAGACAAAGATAGTCGCTTCATATCACACTTCTAGAGGAGTCTACAGCTGAGCCTGGGGTCGCAGTTGAAGTTCAGCACCGCCTATCATCCACAGACGGACAGGCAGTCCGAGAGGACCTTTCAGACACTGGAGGACATGCTGCGGGTTTGCACACTTGATTTCGATGGTTCGTGGGAGGATCATTTACATCCAGTGGAGTTTGTCTGTAACAACAGTTATCATGCTAGCATCGAAATGACCCCGTTCGAGGAGCTATATGGGCGGACATGTCGCACGTCTTTATCTTGGGACGACGTTGGCGAGAGGGCTTTACTTGGGCCAAAGATGGTGGTAGACTCAGTTGAGAAAGTCAGACTGATCAGGGAGCATCTCAGAGTTGCACAGGATCAGCAAAAGTACTAGGCAGACAGCAGCAGAAGGCCACTCGAGTTCGCGGTTGGAGATAGAGTGTTCCTGAAGATCTCGCCGACTAGGGGCGTCATCAAATTTGGCAGAGGCGGAAAGCTCAGTCCGAGATTCATCAGGCCTTTCGACATGGCTGCGGAGATTGGCAAGGTGGCGTATCGACTAGCGCTTCCAGCTAGCTTAGAGGGAGTGCACGATGTTTTCCATGTGTCTCAACTCTAACGCTACATTCCAGATCCGAGCTATGTGGTGGACTACTCAGATCTAGAAGTGGGTCTGAGTTTGACCTACGAGGAGCAGCCAGTGGAGATCCTTGACAGGAGAGAGAAGCAGCTGCAGAATCAAGCCATTCCACTTATCCGCGTCATGTGGAGACACCACTCTCCAGGTGAGTCCACATGGAGTACGAGGATGAGATGCGGGAGCGCTATCCCAATCTGTTTGATTGATTTGATTGTACTCTGTTTCTTTTGGAAATTCTATTTTTAATAAATAACTGGTGTTTGGATCTTTTGTGACTTACTGAGATTTATTTTTGGGTTTTCGAATTTCGAGGATAAAATTTTTTTAAGGAGGGGATATTTGTAACTCCACTTCCCCCGGTTTTGAGAAAAATAAATTTGATTTCTAAAAATATCAATTGTTGATTTAAGTTTCAAATAATAAGTTAGTTTTAAATAATAAATTTTCATGATCTATTTTGGAGGGAATTAATTTTTGAGCAGAATTTTCAAATTTAAAAGTTTGTTGTAACAAACTTAGTGTTCCCCACTCTTTTTAAAATTTTCTAACTGTTTTTATCAAAATCCTGCAATAAGTGAAAAAGAAGATGGGGATTGTGTAAAAATTATTTGAGCGGAGGGGTCAGGTTATAAATAGTAAAAAGGGGAAGGGCTCATTTGCATTTTGCCTTTTGGTGGAGGGACTGAAGTGGAAATTTCACTTTTCCTATATAATTTTTGGCTGGAGTGAGAGAGACTCATTTTACTGAGACCTCTCAATTCTCCCGTCCCCTCTTCCTATTTTTCTCTCGGCCGATCTCGGCAACCCTAAGCGAGACTCCGGCAGCGGTGGCGGTCGAGCGAGACTCCGACGACGTCCTCGACAGCAGATTTTCTCCAGCAGTACTTCGACCTTCTGGCGTACGGCCTTGTGTGCGAAGATCGACTACTCCGACGATGTTTCGTTCATCCACGGTGAAGCTTGAGTTCCTGTGACGTTCGTCTCTGCGGCAGTAGCACGGTAACTCTTCGTCGAGCGAATTCTGACGTTCTACCTCTCCTTTGACCGATTGTCAAATCACAGTAAGCTTCCATCCATGCTCTACATTTGAATCTCAAAATTTTATTTATGCGTTCTGTTCTTCAATTTTGGGGTTGATCACTCTTCTCCTTCTTCTCGTGGAGGTTTACCACCAGAGATCAATCTGTGAGATCATGAAATTTTTGAACATATCAGAATGGGAGCTCATTCACTGAGTTCGGCGAACGTCTGATTAGTAAGTTTGGTCTTTTATTATTCGATCTATGAAGTTGGGGGAATTTTTATGAGTTCTTACGAACTGTGGTGTTTGAATGATTCGAACAGGGTATTTTAGATCGGGAATCGACAATCAATTCAATCTATAGTAGAGCGATTGGGTCAGATTGTGGTAAGTGTTTAATTTTAGCATTTCGTAACTATTGATACAAATCTTGGAAGTCGAGATTCAATTAGTCGGATATTTCATCCTCTTCATAATCTGGACTTGCTCGTTCGATGCTGCAGTGCAGCTTTTGAGTGAGGATCGTATCCGACATGGGGGCGTGTTCCTTATTCCACTATTTCTTTTTCCCAGGTACTATGCTATTGTCCTGTTGATTATTGCTTTTATTTCCAGATTTAAGTACGGGATGTTGGTCAGGATCGGTCGAGTGGGGTGCGGCTTGTGCCAGTTCTGTAGCTGTATTTGTGTCTAGAGTGCGTGTCGGAATACCATCATATTCGATCGGTGTTGCGTGTCCGAGTACCATGGTGTCTATATGCCAGTCCTGTAGCTGTGTTCAAGGACAGTTCTACTCAATACATGCGTGCGAGTTCGATGTTGGGATTTTGCAGGGTTGGGTGCTGAGTAGCTATTTATATTTTTGCCAGTTAAATATAGATAATTTGTGTATTATTTTGAGGAACCTGAGAAGTTATGTATATGATTTTGTGGATTTGAGATTTAGTTGATGATAACTTTGTATTTCATTTTGTTTTGCTGGCCGAAGGAGTAGAGAAACAATCCTGTTCTTTTGAACTAAAGAGTGTAGCCGAAAGTATTATTGCTTCCTGTGGTGTAGAGTTGGTCTTTGGGATTGACTGAGTAGTTCTTTTTTCATTTTGAGCTTATAGGTCCTTTGATTGAGATTACATATGCAGTGCTGGGTTTGGATGGATAAACCTAAATTTTTATATCAGTATTTTGTTACTAGAGCTGAATTTTTCTATCAAATGCTTGGTTCAGTAAAGAATTTGGGGGTTGCATATTCATGTCTTGATTCAATATTGAGAACTGGAGACCCATATATCAATTAGCCTTTTCATAGAAATTTTGGTTAATACTTAGCAATACTTTCATGTTGAGTTAGGATTTTATTGCTACTTGAAATCATTTATATTAGAAAATGATATTCTAGGTTTACATTCCTAAGGGGGAGATCTAGAGTGTTTTAATAATAATTATAGATAGAGTTAAATAAATTTTGGTTATAACTAAACCAATTAATGTATTTTATTAACTCTGGTTGATTTATATAAGTACAATGAATGATTAGAATTATCTGGACTTTAATCAACTTGTACTTAAATCAGGAGGATATCCAGCTTCCTTGATTACCAGTACTTTTTCGAAGCCAGGCAAGTACTTTTCTACGGTTTTGTGCATTTACATTCTTGTACTCTTTCTTGTGACACGTCATGACACGATATCATGTACTCCTGTACGCTTGTACTCCTGTACTCTTGTTCTTGTACTTATTAGTGACGGGTGAAAAAATATACTAGCCATGTGACTAATCTCGGTTACTATAATCATGTAAATAGCTTAGGCCGCATATCGTGCACACGGGCCCTAAGCCGTACCATATTCATGTACTCATGTGCATGCTCTTGTACTCACTCCAGCCGGTCACATGGACTAGATGTATTTCGATATTGTGCACTTATCATGTCTGGTACTTCAGGATTATAGTTTTATTCCTGTACATTACATTTCCTGTACTTTACATGTTCTTGTACTTTACATTCATGTACTATAGTTCCTGTACTTATTTCCTGTACTACTTTCCTGTACTTTCCTGTTCATTCCTGTATTTCATTTTCCTGTACTCCTGTACTCAGTTCATATCATGTTCATGTTTCGTTACCTAGAACTGTACTTTGCTCCGCTCCCGAATAGGATATGTTGTCGGTGAGTTGGAGGCCCTTTGCGACACATATTTTGGCCGAGAGCCAGTAGATGCAGGAGAGCTAGCTGGAGTTGCTCTCGACTTAGAGGCTGCAGAAGCCTAGAGTTTTACCATTAGCACTTTACATTTTCCTTGTATTTTGAGACTAATAGACTCTATCTTTCATATTGCTGGAATGTAATAAATTTTGAGACTTTTACTTTACTATGGATTTGGGATACATTTATAGATGCTGTGATTTCATACCTAATCATGATTATCTGGTTAGATTTCCCTAGATTGGTACAGCTTACTTCGTCATGTCTAACGACGAAGGCTGGGCGTGTCCGACTCGTGTCCGATTATTGGGGAGCGGGTCGTGACACAGAGAACTGGTTACATGTGTTGTATCCACGGGTGTAGAAGTTGATAGTCTGATGTGTATGTCATCATTGTCATCGGAAAGAGGAATTGTACTATTATTCTCATCAAAGGTTACATTAGCAGATTCTTCAACAATATAGAGCATTTGTTGAACACTCTGTATCCTTTAATCTTGGCAGCATAACCAAGAAAAATACCTTCGTCAGCTTTGGCATCAAATTTTCCTAAGTTGTCTTTGGTATTAATGATAAAGCAGCGACAACCAAATAGTCGAAAATAAGAAATAGTTGGTGTTCTACCAAACCAAAGTTCATAGGGAGTTTTCTTCGAAATAGGTCGAATCAACACATTATTCAAAACATGGCATGTTGTACTGACAGCTTAAGCCCAAAAAAATTTCGGAAGAGAGAATTGATTCAACATGACTCTAGCCATATCGCCAAGAGTCCTGTTCTTCCGCGCCACAATACCATTTTTTTGGGGAGTTATAGGACACGAAAATTCATGTTTAAAACCATTTGAGTCCCAAAACTTTTTGAAATCGAAGTTTTTGAATTTGCTGCCATGATCACTTCGGATTCGAGTAATCATGAAGCCTTTTTTGTTTTGAACCTTTTTTAGCAAAAACTTTGGAAATAGAAATAGTATAAGTTTTATTTGTAAGGAAGAAAACCCAAGTAAATCTAGAAAAATCATCAACAATTACAAAAGCGTAGAGTTTTTCCCCAAGACTGGCTACTCTACTTGGACCAAATAAATCCATATGAAGCAGTTGCAAAGGTCTAGTAGTACTTACAGAGTTGATAGATTTAAAAGAGGATTTGGTAGCTTTGTTTTTCTCACATTCGGAATATACCGTATCCTTTTTGAAGATAATGTTGGGTAGTCCTCTCACTAGCTTCTTGGTTGACAGTCTTGATATGGTATTCATATTTGCATTTCCATGATGCATATGCCAAAGTCGTCTTTCGTCTTTGTGAGCGTAGAGGCATCTTCCTGCATTGTTAATATCTCTAAAAAGATAGAATATATATATATATATATATATAAAATATATATATTAATATATATATATATATATATATATATATATATATATATAGATAATCTTCTCTTATCCCTTCAAAAGCGATGTCTCCAGATGATCTATCATATATGGAGCATTTAGTTTTCCCAAAGTTAATATAATATCCATGATCAGCAAGATGACTAATGCTGAGCTGGTTATGCTTTAACTCGATCACTAAACAGACATCTTTAATGATGGGAGAAGGAGGATTGCCAATAGTACTGTTACCTATGATATAACATTTCAAGTTATTTTTGAAGGATACATATCCTTCCCTCTTCATCGATAGTGTTACGAAAAGATTTGCATTTCCAGTCATGTGTCACGAGCACCCGCTATCGAGAATTCAATTGCTTTTATGGGATGAAGGAAGGTCCACCTACACCATGAGTAGATGTGACCTTTGGTACCCAAATCTTTGACGGTCCTGAAAGGTTAGTCTTCGGTACCCATGCATACAGTTTTAAATCAAATAGTCTTCTAGTTCTACATTGTGGTGAAGTGTGTCCATGTTTACCACAATAATGACATGTAGCATGTATATTCGTGTTAGGTGTAGGATAATAGTGATGTTTATGTGTTTGTTGTGCTATATGAGAATGTGTGTTCATAAAAGCATGTCTATGTGTACCATGTGTATGTGTGGGTGTTCTTCGTGTTGTAAGTGAATATATGTACATAAAAGTATGATTGTGAGCAGCATGAGTATATGTGTTTCCCTTGTGATGTGTGTTCTTGTGTTGAACAAACTTTTGTTTTGTGTACATATTGTGACCTTGAGACTGGGTTTGAGGCTGCTTGTTTTCCCAGTTTGATCTCTAATCTTTTAGAGGTATTGCACATATCATCGTTTAAGGCATCAATTCTTACGGCAACAATATTATATACTTCTTTTTCTCATCTAAGAGTTCTTTATTGAGTGCTGTAATATCACGTGTTTGTTTCTCTATGCGAGATTCGGCATCGTGTAAGCTTAATTTAAGCTTGGATACCTCCTCAGTGTTATCCGTGGGTTGTGTGTATCAAGTAAACATAAAAGTCTATGAATCTCAACTTCATGAGTTTTGATCTTATCCTTCGCATGTTTATACTTGTTAAGCAACTTCTTGTGATCTTCAAGCAAGTCACCAAAAGCATCACCAAGTTTATCAAATGTAAACTCATCATGAGGATCGTTTGTTACCTTTTCAGACGTTGCCATTAGGCAGACGTTTGTTGTATCTTGGGTAGAGTCCTCTTCTTCTTCTGAGTCACTGGCTTCACTCTCGTGCCAAATACTTGTGTTGGCATATTTTTGAGAGGTTGGCCTCTTGTACGATCTTTTATATCGGCTTCCTTTCTTTGCAGTAGGGCAATCTTTCTTGACATGTCCCGTCTTCTTACAGCCAAAACAGATGGGCTCTTCATCGTCTTCTTTGTGTTGTTCCTTCTTTCTTTGGTTGAAATGAAGAAACATCTTGAAGTTTCGAACCATCAGTGTTTGGTCATCACCTTCGAAATTATCGTCGTCGGTATCTTTGGGAGCAGTCTTTCGACGATGAGCTCTTAGTGCAATTTCCTTTTCCTTTGGAGCCGCTTCTTCAGCCTTTAAGATCGAGCTCATGTATCATCAGCTTTCCCACCAAAGTTTCTAGAGACATGGTGGTGAGATCATTGCCTTCTATGATCGCTATGGCTTTTGGGTTCCAGTTCTTCGTTAGTCCCCTTAGCACCTTGCGTATCTTTTCATGGTTGGAGTAGTCCTTACCAAGAGAAGGTAGAGGGTTGACGATGTCGAGGAATCTAGTGATCATCTGTTTGATCGTCTCATTGGGCTTCATCTTGAAAGCTTCGTACTCCTGTGTCAGACGACTGATTTTTGATTCTTTCACCTGTGTGGTTCCTTCATGGGTCACCTCCAGAAGCTTCCATATTTTGTGTGAGGTGGAGCATGTAGAGACCCTATTGAATTTAGTCATGTCTATAGCACAGAAGAGAGCATTAATAGCCCTAGCATCTAGACTAGCTTGTTTCTTTTCTTGGTCAGTATATTTGTCGTGGGGTTTATCCATGAGATTTCCCTCGACAAAAATTCTAGCAGGCTTCTTGTAACCACCAGCGACTATGGTGCATAAGTTAAAGTCTAGAGACTTTAGGTAGAAACTCATTCTAGTCTTCCAATAGGTGTAGTTGGTTCCATCAAATAGGGGTAGCCTATTTGTGGACTGTCCCTCGCCATATTTGGTAAAGATAGATTGTGTGGTTGCCATCGATCAGCTCTAGGATGTTAATCCGTTATCAAGAGAACAAAGCTCTGATATAAATTAAAGTTACGTGTAGGCAACTCTAGAAGGGGATGAATAGAGTTTGTGTCGATAATAACCAATTAAAAATAAAACTCTATATCAAGTCCAGAAATCAACTACCAAGAGAGTAAGTAATCAGAGAGTAATGCGAAAATAAATAGAGATCAGAAGAGCATACGCAAACATAGCGATTTAACCTGGTTTCCCTAGTGGAGGACTAGTCCTGGCCTGAGAAATCTCGCTCAGGATTGAAATCCACTATTTATGAAATAGGGTACAACCACGTGCCTTTACTCAGAAGAGCACGCCAACTTCTTACAACTTCGTAAAGGCAAAACTTGGAATTGTCCAAGTGACTTCTTTACAACTCTAGCACAGAACTTCTAGCTGAATCGCACTTGAGCACCTTGGGGCTTAGGAAGTTTTGTGGCTAGTAGATTGGAAGATGAAGGCTTAGAATGTATAAGGCTAAGAAGATTGAGAGAAAGAGATGATTTGAAATGAGAGAATTCAAGCCCTATTTATACTAGTCTGAGGAGGAAGAATTTGGCTATAATTTTGTCTCAAAGATTCAAAAATTCGAACGTTGGACAGCCTAGATAAAGGTATCACGACCTGCACCCACTGTGAGGGTACGAGTACGTAACAGCGCCCAGCCTACACCGCAATGTCGGTGGTAGAACGCTGTTCCAAGTCTCTAACTAACCATCAACTCATGCAGTATATAGTGTACTCATCATGATCAACTCCGAACGGAGGACAAGTATAAGATATGGTGTAACTCAATCACAGTCTAAGCACGATAAGATAACACCGAAATATAACTAAAAAATTGAAGACAACAAAACTACTGATATAATAACAACAAACTCAAACAATCTCAAATACAACTCAAGTCTCAATTCTATATATACAACTTCCAGTTCTAAACATGAAACTAAAATAAGACAAACTAGCTAAACTCCCGATCACTCCTGAGTGTCAGGGCTAAAGGTAGCTAAACCATCTCCTGGTCTGTAACATGTAGGGCATGTGTCCTCAGGGCAATCATCTGTAAAATTTACAACAGGTCCAGTCAGGACAGGAACGAGCACATCTCATCTAGAAAACCCAAGTAAATGACAGAGAACTATAAAGCAGTTATAGACAGTTGTATTGATGAATATGGCAGTTTATATTCAGGTGATGGTAAGAAAGACAAATAAAGTGCAAGGAAAGAAAATAACTAAACAAGAGAAGAATCATAGCAATGAAGACTATAAAAATAGAACTAGCTGAACCAGGGTAATATGATATAAAGTCCAGACAGTAATGTAGACAAGTGTAACTCCAATGTGAGTCCAGTACAAGATAAATCCAGTAAGGGACGATTCAAGTTATAGTGATCAATGATTCCAGGGTGAGACCAGCCTATACTCTAGCAGTGTGTTTTAAAATACCGAGATCGATATGTAAACGGCTATAGATAATCCGTTACATCACACACCTGGCCGGGTGTGGGATGGCTATCATTCCAGTTTGATTCCAGCAAAGGATGATTCCAGAAATGGGGTATGTCTACATGTCTTACTCTAGTATTTCCCCTCCCAGCAAGTGAATCCAGAATTCTGACACAATGATTCAAGATGAGTACAGCCAGTAATATGAAGATACCAGTAAATGATTCCAGGATGATTCCAGTAATAGAGGCTAGATAATAAATGTGTGTCGTATACATGAATCCAGAAATAACCATACGTATTGTAACAGAGAATTGCATACAACTAACTAGAACTGAAGTACAGTAATTGACAAGTAAATGAGAGAACTATCAGAGAATGTACTCGCCTGATACTCTGAAAAGAGTAGTATAATGTCAGATGTCTGCACCAGAGTCACAATGTCCTAAATAGAGCAGTACAGGTTATAATATGTTTAAA
Source organism: Iris pallida (assembly GCA_029216955.1). Classification (NCBI taxonomy): domain Eukaryota; kingdom Viridiplantae; phylum Streptophyta; class Magnoliopsida; order Asparagales; family Iridaceae; genus Iris; species Iris pallida. Next base: position 6,823,273 of record JANAVB010019999.1, read on the forward strand.
ACAAGGTAAATGATGTTTATGATGCAATCTACATAATTTCTAGGCCAATCTAGGTCAAAGTCAACTCTAAGTCAAACCTGGTCAACTGTCTAGGTCAAACTAGGTCCAAGTCAATCTTGGTCAACTCTGGGTCAACCCAAGTCAACATTTAGGGTTTGGGCTTCTAGGTATCAAACCAAATCAATCTAAATTAGACTCAACTATAAGCCACCATATGAATTTAGCTAACCTACCCCATATACAATAATATGAACACATACATCCTATTTGTATGTCTACAAGTTAAATACATGAATATAACTATATGTATCTATCCAAACTCTACATCTAACTTTATAACTCATAACCCTATAGGGTATATAACAACCCTCTACTACTTGGCATTTCCTACATACTATGAATATACCTAAGATATTGGATAACCTTGGTATCCATGAATACCATCTACTAATATAGCCATTGCCTACATTTACCTCCTAAACTCATATCACCTTCACAACATCTAATACATATATAAAGCTAAATAAATATGTGAATGACTGAACAACAGGGGCTAAAACAATTGAATATAAACTGGACTGAACAGTTTACATGTCAATGTGAATCATTCAAGCATTCCTCTAAGCCTCCCTCTGATACATGCTATTCTGGACAGTGACCAAGCTTCTAAATGCTGCTATGGCCTGCTGTTGCAATGCAATGCAACCAGGCCAAGCCCAAGCTGCTGCAATGCAATATAATGTAAACCAAGGCAGGGCAAGCCAAAGCACTACTGCCATGCAATGCTAACCATTGCTCCCACTGCTCACTGCTCCTTCTACTGCTACTGCTATGCCACTGCTTGCTGCTGCATTACTGCAAAAGAAAAGCCTGGCAAGCCAAGGCAATACAATGCAATGCCAACTGCTGCCTTCCAACTCGCAGCCCCCATTATGATACCAACACTAACAATCACTCCAAAACCCACATCTACAAATGTATACAACTTGAATTGAAACTTGAAACCAATGAAACCTACAGTCAGTCTAAAATAACATCAATACCTGTGTGCATATCAACCCAAATACCCAATATCCTAACTCTAAAACCAATACAAATTCGAAGCCCTTACCCAACAATCTTAAACTAACACGAACTACCCAACAATCTTAGTAATGACAGTAAACCACATTTCAGTTTTAGATGTAAAAATCAATCATATATGTTAAACAAATACAATTATATTTATATAACAAACCAAATCCCCAACCCAATTTCAGTTAAATAGTGTACAGACCCAATGTGCAGGAATGTGTCATGTGTGGCACGTGCTTGTGTGTGTGCCAAGTGACAATGGTGAGTGGTATGTAGAGGAACATGTGTGTGTGTGTGTGGTGAGGAAAAATCTGTGGGTGTGTGAGTGATATTACAAAACATTGTAGGAGAAAAAAGTGTGTCAGTCCAGTTGTGTGTAGGTAACAATGTGATATCAGTGATTCAGATTCTCTAATAGAGAGTGTGTGTGTGTTAACAACAAAGTGAAGGACATTGTTCTCAAGTTAGCATAGTGTGTGGGTGATGACAGGTTATGTAGGCTATACAATCTCAGGAATTCCCTGTTTCAGAGTACACGGAACCTAATTTTGAATCCAAAAACTTGGAATCTAACATTCATTTATATAAACCAGTCATGTGAATCTATGATACATCATCCAATGAACATTCATTCACAGAAATTAACAATTGAACTGATGAACATCACTGATCGAATCCTAGTATCAGAAAACAGGCTCGAACCTTACATTGACATTCGAAAAACCACAAAATCCTATTTGAATCTAAAAAAAACTATACCAGTCAATAGCAAATCATTGTAGTAATGTAATAATACATGTGCAGGTAAATATCCATGGCATTCAAGCAGGAAAATCGGTTTAAAAAGGAATTGAACTCAGATTATTACAAATAGTACATGCGTATCAGTCATTTTAGGGAAACTTGAATTCGAACATCAAAACCATGTTAATATGCAAAATAATTGGTTGGTAACATGTGAGACAAGTGTACACGTGTCAACCTAAGCCTACATGTCCGACAAAGTGGACACATTTGTGTCCACGACACTAAAGCACACACAGACACGAACTGTGCACTGACAGTGTCGTGCACGCGTGCACACCACTCGTAGACACGACACAGTGCACCACGTGTTACGTGCACATGCCTGCGTGTTCGCCTAGGATAGGGGAATGTGTCCCACAGCCTGCAACAGGTCCACGTCGTGTCATGTCCAAGTTACGAGCCCGTGTCAGTCGAGTGTCTGTGCGTGTGTGCAACAGTGAGTAAAACAGTGCGGGTCGATTTACTTCGTGCACACCAAACAAGAAGTCGTGAAACTTATAGGTGTCGTGTCAGTCACTAGGGGAACGTGTCCACCAAATTTCATCTCACGAGTTCGTGTCGTGTCCGCAATGGCACTCGAGCAGCAGGACAGCCGCACGGGGCCAGTACGCAGTATCGTGCGGCGATGCGTGTCCGATTTGGACACGAACCTCCCACAGAAATGTGCTCAGTCATATACAAACATAATCTACATATAAAGAGCTATCCAAATATATAATTTGTTTTGAAAAATATTAACATTCAATCTATTGAGGTATTTCAATAAACACCTACACAACACTACGACACGTGTCCGATACGGACACCAAACGAACACAAAATTCACCCAAATTTTAGGAACACCTAGGGGACTCCTAGATCTAGCCCTACATGCAAAGAAAACTGAATTTTAAATCAATTTAAAGGATTTTACCTATATGTGCAAAAAGCTTGGAAAAGCTTCAAATGGGGGATTCCTCCTCTTGATGGCAAAAGCTCCAAATTGACCCAAAGCTGGGATTAAACCCCAAAATCAGAAAATAGGAGAGTATTAGGTTCTAATGCAAGAAACTAGGATTAAAAAGGACTTAAAATGGATTTATGGAGATTTTTGGAAGGGGGACAAATACCTTTCTTTTCCAATGTTGAAATGAATGAAAGAAAGAGGCAAGCCCTAGAGAATAAGTGTTTATATAGGGTGGGGATCCCTATGGCTGGTCATAAAGGAAGGAATTAGGGTTAAGGTTTCCTAAATTGGCCCATGGGCTTAAGTTATGATTAATCAAGTCATGAAGTCATAAGTCATTTCATGAAACCATAAACCATGACTTAAATTCACTAAACCAAATCCCCTCATTCTAAAATTAGTTTCTAATGACTAAAATTAGGTTAACCTAAGTTAGACTAGGGTCAACATGGCTAGGGTTAGCTTCTAGGCTAGTTCACTAGGTCTCAACAAGTCAAGTCAACCTAGAATTCACCAATTCAATAAATCATCAAATAATTCAAATAAGTCAAAATGACCAAATTACCCCTAGGCTAAAAATGATAATCAAATCATCCTAATGACATGGTTAGGCTCTAGGTCATGCAGTCTCTAGGCATCACTAGCAGCACGTCAAAATCATAAGTCATGACTTAAGGCAGTTTTTAAATAGTTTAAAAATTATTAAAAATCACCAAAAATCATAATATGATTTAAATACAAATAAATAATAATAATAAATACAAAATTTCAAAAATACCCTCATTCCAGAAACTGGGTGTTACAAAAGGTGTTCCCAAAAATTAGCTTCTTAATTTTCAAGGGACAGAGTTTGGCCCCGAATTCTTCTTTTTTAAGGCCAGAACATTCAAGTAAGCTAGAATGGTTTGGTTTAGTTTGGTTTGGTGATAGTCTTGTTTTGTATGGTGGAGCTTTGGAGTAGTAAGTCTAGGGTTGAGATGACTCAATGCGACTCAACGTACATGTTCCTAGACTCAATAGAGTGAAAATTACATACTCAGAACAAGTGCAATTGTAATGACCAACTTGTCGATGACGTCTGCCTTGAACTTGATATGTTGTAGATGATGATCTTGTCTTTGAGCTCAATGTGTCATATTGGATCATATCAAATATTATTTTGTTAATTCTCTAAATTAGGTTGACTATGATCTAGTTTGGGTCAACAACAGCATGTTGTGTCATAATCTCTGTGTGCATGCTCGTAACCATGTCAGCCATTGCTTTTAGATTAGCCTCCAGAAAAGTGATTCATTATTCCTAACTGGCGGAACTAGAAGCGTCTTGCTCTTCATTGGTGACATAGGCAGACACTTCTCTGGCCACCGAGGACGAACTGGTGGATAAGATAGTCCGATCAGAGTTTTCACTATCAGCATCGAAGTCTAGCAAAGTGCAACCTCCAATATTAAGAGTAGAAAGATTCCTTTGACCGATGAAATCTTGGTTTCTTGCTCTTGTGTTCTGGTACACACCATTGCCGGAGTCACGAATTTGATCAAGATATTATTGACTAGGATTATGGGATGTGTTACGTCTTGGACGGTTTCCACCCCTAGTACTATGGGACGTCATGTTGACTAAAACAAATAGCAATTCGTCTTCGTCCACCATGATCAATTCAGGAGTCCGAGTGTAGTTCAAGCAGTCAAAAATAGACCATTTGGCTGATTGACAGAGCACTTGATTACTATCTCAAGATGTTGATTACAGTGATGTTCCTGGTGTGGAGTTATAGGTGTATGAGATGATCCTACAATCTTCCATTTTTGTATAAGAATTTTGCGAAGATCAGCCACATTGACAGAAAACGAAGAGGAAGGTACATATTCCCTTATTATGTTAGGAATATGGTTTCTATTCCTGAGATTTTGTGTCCCCTGAGTGTACAGGGAAGTGCTGAGTTCATTGGCATAAGTGAGAGAATTCTTAATCTTAGAAGCCTTTACTGTGCAAAATTTGGTAGTTGTCGCAGACTGTGCTTGATACACCAATGATTCGATGGAATAAGTTCTATTCTGTACTTGTTAAGATAAACATGCATGTCAGTGTTATGCGCCACTTGCTTGTCAGTTTGAGACACCATCAATTTTCCTTACTTTGATCTTAATATGTGCAGGGTGGGGAGATTCTAATTTTAGCCTGACTGGCGGTGGCTAGTTTTATGTCGAATGGGCAAGATGCCCTGTTGCTTTGCACAAACTGTACCAGCTCATTTGGCACGGCGCAAATGGGCAGCAAGAAGTGAACTTTGAGCAGAGTCTATTTTCTTGGCATTGATTTGATTATCTTTGCCAAGAGAAGTAGATTTTCTACTCAGAAGTGTTCTGGCATCGAATGGCACAGAGGCACAATCAGATGGGTTTTCCACCAAGTCCAGGACTGGGGAAGAATAAGGAGCCACAGGGCGCTTTCCCTTGTTCTGCACAGAGGCAGTGATGGCTACACTCTCCACCAAGTTTGGAACTGGGGAGGAGTGAGGAATAGCCATGTGGTATTTTCTTTTGTTCTGCGCAAAGGCAGTGATTGGCTTGCCTTCTACCAAGTTTAGAACTGGGGAAGAATAGGGAGTCGCCACAGGGCACTTTTCCTTATTTTGTGCAAGAACGGTGATTGGTGCGCTCATGGACTTTAGAGTCCAGATGGTGCGAGTCTTCCTGTCTTTGGAGACAGCGGCAGATGCGCGCTTGGCACCCCCAGTGCCAATCATTACTTCGTAGGCCTTTTGGTCGACTTTAACGACCAAAGTCTTCTGCGTTATGCCGACCGACGCAACATCGCATTGAGTTGTCACTTTCTCGTCAGAGGAGAAAGTCGTCCCTAGTAGAGTCGCTATTTTGTTTGCAAGAACAAAAGTTTTCCAAGAAAACTGTGCTACAAACTAAGAAAAGAAAGTAGAAAGTACAATTTTAATTCTGGGGAAGTACAACTGTAAATATCTGATCAGAAGATGATCACTTTATCCCTTGACGATACGGTGTTGAAGAAGAAAGGCTCTTGAACGTGCTGCAGCAACTTGGTCAGGAGATTATGATCATTAGTCACTCTTGTGAAGTGATTTTGAACTCTATTTATATAGTTTTGAAATAATTGTCAGATAGTTATACTGATTGGCGCACAGTACAATTGGCACGCCAACACCCATTTGCGCGAACGATTGGCTTACCTGTTTGGGATACGTGGCATTCTGTGAGAGAGATATGCTTGGTCGTGGGCAGTATCACGTGCACGTTCTTTGAGATTATTGGCATGTGTACCATGTCATCTAACTGCTTCTGGATGATAATTAATCAAGTGGCGCCAATTGATGAATGGCGCATGCTGTATATGAGCGCCGTCTGTGAGAAAGCATTAGGTATTTGAATCTGTGAATTGTTTGATTACTTTGCGCTATCTCTGTATGGCGCAGAGCAAATGACAAAGATCATGATTACTTCTGACATATCTGTCTTGAGCGTCGCACGCTTGGGATTCGAAGCGATTTTCCTCGACTGACGAGCTGTCAGTCATAATGGCAAATGTTCGACTTCTCGAAGAAGATTGCCAAGTGGCGGCCAGTGCTATACGATGGTCAGCGCCATCCGATAGGGTGAGCTATATGATCCTCTGCGCAATCTGATAAATTAATCTTGGCACAATCTATGGATAGAGCATTGCAATATTTGATATATTTTGAGCTTCTAATACAAGACCTTTGCCTTCATCATCTGGTTGGCAAAGGTAGCAACCCCCAAAGCTAGTGAAGCATAATCCACATTGCTGACCATCTTGCCCGACGTAATACTCGCAGTATATAAGAAGTCCCGTCCTTCGTTGAACACGTGCCTACGTTGTGAATGGGCTTAGCTTTGAAATAGCAGGCCATTGCCCCGCCTTGGCTAGGGATTAACTCCCTGTCCATCCTCCTTCTCCTCGTGACGAGGTAAGTAAAAGCCGATAATGGTAGTTGGCGGTCAATCTTTAGGACATACAAATCGAGGTCCCTCGTCTCGAAGTACCAATCCTCCTTCAACTTTGTGATTCCAGTGTTGTTGTGTAAATCCTCTAAACTTTCACTATAGATTTTTTATCTTATTATGGTATTTATACATCGAGTATGAATAGATATATAAATTGTATTTATTTATTTGTGTATATAAAAGTTTTATTATAGGTTTTAGTAATATAGGAAATAAATATTTTGTTTTAATATACAGATAAGGTGAATATATTTTTCTATTTTGTATGAGTAAATAAAATGTGTCATGCAAAGAGATTTGTCAATTTTATTTCTATTTGATATACCTATATGTTATTTTAATTGTTATACACAAAAAAAATACTATATTAGAAAATAAGGTTATGTAAATTTATATCATAAGTTTGATTTTTAAAATTTATTGGAATTATTTTTAAATTTATTAAAAGGATTTTAAATTAATTGTAATATCTAAATATTTATGGTAATTTAAATTTTGATTAAGATTTGATTAAATTTATTTTAAATTTGTTTAAATAAATAGTTAGGATTATCTAAAGGGGGTTTTAAATATTCATAATCTTTATCCAACTAGGAATCTCCACCTCCTATTTAAGGAGAATCTCTCCCTGCTTTTTCCCAGAAACCCAAATAATTCTCTAGCCAAATCAAAGAGCCATCACCATTAGGTCGTGCATCGTGTCCATGTCCATCTTTTTCGTGTCAGCCTGTGTTGGCTTTGGGTCCGATCCTGGGTGTCTTTCCACTATCCCATGCCCGCAATACATGTACAATCATTTTTTTCGTGTCTGACACACCTGGACACGACCTCGACACCCATGTGTCAAGTAGGACAACCCGACACAGTTCTCAAATTAAAACCCTAATCGTAATCTAGCTGCCGGCGCCGCCTTGTCGGAATACTATTGCAACCCAGCATCCTCCTACTCCCCCTCTATCTCCTTCTTCTAGCACGACCACTGCTACTGTCACCATCCACGACCACCATAACTGTCGTCATCGTCTTTCGACCCCCGCCACCACCGTGCTCCTCATTACCAACTACCACCAACACCACTATCACCGACCCATTCACCGTTGCCATCATCATCGTAGTCACGCTACCCCCGGCCACTACCACCACTGCCAATCCCTAACCAGAGCAGCCATAGCCTCCACCATCGACCTCTCTAGATCCAAATCACCACCGACAAGCTACTCATCGCGGTGTGACCATGCACTGCTGGCCGAGAGTTCAGCATCGAAAGCCCGGCCGTACGACACTGTAGAGGCTAAAAATCAAGTTGCGCCACCTATTAAAGTGTTCGATCATCTGATGGCACCAAAATATTACATTGTGCCAAACAATCAAGCTGCGCAGCATCAGGTTGCGCCAACGTCAGGTTGCGCTGGAGTCAGATTACACGAGCGCCACATGGCGTACTTTCTCGAGAAACTGTAACGGCATCATCATTACCTGACAACTGACGGCACGAAGATTAAGAAAAATCCATTCAAATTCCGCACAAGGCGGCGCTCGAGAAGATTTTGTCAGCATGTAATTAATGCTGACAGAAGGTTCGTACAAGTCACTGTGTGGCACGAGGATTAATCAGTACAGCACAGAAGACCTAGTCAAAGACGCCAGTCGTTGAGTTGTGCCCATGCGCAGCCTGACAAGTTGGCGCTACTTGATCAACTCTTATTTTTAAAACAGTGTGACGTGGAACGCAAGCCACCAACTTCGCAGAGTGTGCCCACTATACTGCCCATGACCACGCGCATCTCAATCAAACGATGCCATGCATCCATAGCAGTTGGTGTAAACCGCTCGCATAGGTTGTTACATTGAACCCACACGCAACCTGATGAAGCTCGCGCAAGGTGATCAAACAGTATTCAGAATAGAGTGACATGGCACGCAAGACACTAACTTCGCAGAATGTGCCCACTATACTGCTCATGACCACGTGCATCTCAATCAAACAATGCCACGCGTCCACAACAGTTAGTACAACCGTTCGCGTAAGTGAACAGAAGGCGCACAACCTGAAGCGTGCGCAACCCAGAATAACTGCTAAACAGTTATTTCAAGAACTCTATAAATAAAGTTTCAAATCAATATCAAGAGGAAGAAGAATTATTATAATCTCTTGCTAATGTGCTGTTGCATCCTCCAGAGGCTTGTGTCTTCGATATCACATCGTCCAAGGGATAAAGTGATCATCTTCTGATTATATTCCTATAGTTGTACTTCCCCAGAAATCAATTGTACTATTGTATTCTTTTCTAAGTTTGTAATAAAACTTTTGTTTTTTGCAAACAAAATGGCGACTCTGCTAGGGACGACTTTCTCCTCCGACGACAAAGTGACAACTCAATATGATACCGCATCAATCGGCAATACGTAGAAGACCCTGGTCGTTCAAGTCGACCAGACAGCCTACGAGGCCATGATCAATGCTAGGGTTGCCAAGTGCACTGATGCCGCTATCAAGAGCAAGACGCACTCTGTTTAGACTCCTAATTCCTCGACGGCACAATCCCCCGCCTCTGCACAACTTGCGCCCTGTAGTGCCCCGTCTCGCTCAGTCAATCGGAGGAATCGGAACGCTAACGCCGTTCGGACTTAGCCTTACAACGGCTGCTCGAAGATATCGCTCGATCGAGGTGACCGCTCGCTCAGGTAGGGTAGTTTCGATGAACTTGCCTCATCTTAGCCTTCACATAATAATTCGTATGTTTTCAACTTGCACAAGTAGGCGTGATAATAAAAGAGACGAATCCACATAGCTAAAGGGAATAATCCCGACAGGTCGAATTGAGTTAGAATATTGAAAGGTCCAACGGTCGGCTTAGAGTTGGTACACGACGTTCTTTGAAAATGACACTCAGTCCTTCGTCCCATGGCTTGGGAGAAGGAAAAGTTGGTCTTCGATACAAACTATGAATTTGCCTAAGTCATAGACGCCGCCCGCGTAAATATTCGATAAAGCATGCACGCTTCCACGATGCAAGGCTTGACATAGCCTTTGCTTATCACTTGGGTTAAGTTGTAGGCTTGATTAAGTTAAGCAAAGAAATGGCGGTCGACCTAAGTCACTCCAAGCACGGTTGAGTTCTACGGCTAGGCATAACAACATGGTCAAGCTCGTCATATAGAGTATGTCTTGGGCGATAGTGTCGCCTAGAGTTCAAGTTGGTTGCACGGCGTCACGGACTTAGTGTTTTAAGGCATGGGCCACGGTTGATTCATTGAGTTTGGAAAGTATTTCAAATAGTTGTTCTTGAGTTGGATGAAATGATAGGGCAAGAAAGAAGAATGCTCGCGACTGGGTCGTCGAGGCAAGAAAGAAGAATGCTCGCGACTGGGTCATCGAGGCAAGGTCTCAAATGTGAGAAGTATTGAACTTGGCCCTGAAAGAGATGGTAACACTAGAAGTAGATTGACTGTGTGAGGCGTCAGTTTGAGTCGAGTCTTGCATGGTCATGGATAACTTGTCGACAAGGTAGAGTTTTCCCGTACGGCAACCCGTGGCCACGGGACCGATGCGGCCTAAGGAAACAAAAATGGCTCTGGGAGTCTAAAATAGCTGAGCCTGGGGTAAAGTATTCGGTGGACGCTCATTAGGGCTAGCTACCCACTTTGACCGGTCCATCCTATACTCAGCTAAAAGGGAGTCCACAATGGCTCTGGGAGTCAGTGACCAAATCATATAGATGAGTCGGCATGGCGGCAACCCGCGTGTGTGCCTTTAGATTGAGTCGAATTTTGAGTGCACTATATCAAGGAGTCAAGTTGAATGTGTGTGTGCAGTTGGAACATAGAATGTTGGGCCTAATATCTGGCTGCAACATAGGCGACGTGCTTTGGCACGAGATGTGGCGTCGAGTCTTAAGTTGTCGGCATATAAGTTGGTTTGAGTCGTTGGAGTTTAAGTCAGGAAATCACCGCAAGGCAAAGTTGGTTGAGTGACACTAAGTTCTCAAGTCTTGATTGGGTCAGTTGGCGATTAAAGTAGCAAGGGCCGCGAGGCGGCGATATGGTTAAGTCACACTGAGTTGCGATACACGGCACGATGGATTTGTAGCACGGTCACATGGAAATGGAGTCTCACCGAGTAGTTGTGTCTTCGGTTACGGGCCGAAAGGCAAGCACGAGTTGATAGGTTAACGTTGATGCAAGCACGGGATGGTCTTGAGACATAAAATATGGCCAAGACGTCTGTCCTAAAATTGATCCTAAGGCAAGAGTAGAAAGACAATCAATAAGGGACTATATTGTACAAAAGTAAATCAAATGTGTCGGTTTTGTATGGGTGGGCGAGGAGCTCATTCCACCAGTACAGTTGAGTACTAACACCCACATAGTCTTCATGTGCAGGCACAGGTAGAATCTCGTGGTGCGGAGCTCGCTTGGATGCGTCGAGGTACGGAGTTCTTTGGCGATTCGAAGCGTGCGGCCGCATGGAGTCAAGACTTATACGGGACATAATGTATGGACGTCGCCTTCCAAAGCATCCGCTGGCTCAAGACATATATTGGGAGATGAGAGAGAGAACCGAGTGACTTGTAATATGAGATGAGTGAGCTTGAGTGAGCTTGAGAGACTTGTAATCTTGGCCTTGTGCCCCATTGTAACCTTTGTTTCAATATCAATAAAGAGCTTCTTTTGAATAACTTGTATTTTGTTCTAATTTCTGCTGCTATTATTCAATGTCTCTGCATGGGACTTCTGTGCGACGACCCCGTCGCAGCCGCTGAGATCGGCCGTTATGGAACCCGCCTTGCACGAGCGCAATCTAGGCTCGTGCGGCATCACGCCTTAGCGAGGACAATCGCTCCTACGGGAGCGGAACGTGACATGCCCATCACTGCTTTGGCAAAACCTAAGGGAAACATCCTTTTGGCTAACCCCTCTACTTCTTTGACTCTGAAATTGAAGGAGACTTCATCTCGACATACTGCTGGACAAAACAAAGGAAAGCGCCTTTCGGCCTTTTCTTCTCCGGCGCAACTTGCACATGTTTCTACTCCGGCACAACTTGCGCTTGTTCATGCTCTGGCACAACCTGTATGTACTTCTACACTAGCGCAACGTAAAGAGAAGCACTGTTTAGTGATGTAAAGAGAAGCACTGTTTAGTCACTCCCTCTTTGCCACCAAATCAGAAGTTTAGTAAGAAATCACTAAATCAAGGAAAACGCATTTTAGCTTTTCATCTTTCTGCTCGAGTCGTTGACTGGGTGGAAAGTACTACTAATTCAGATAGGAACTTTATTCTCCTTAACAAAGACAACCAAATCTCTGTCGTGAAGATGGGTTCTATTCAGAATAAACCTTCCACATAAAAGGGTATTATGCCTACTCCAAAGAGGTCAGGGCAGGATCTACCAACCCTATGTATTTCAAGATCCCGATAAGGCAAACTACTAGTATCTCAAGTAGATGCACAAGTAGCTCCCCTGTCAGACTTGTGCACCTATATCAACAGGTGCCAATTAGGGTCAACCTCGGGAAATCACAAGATGTATCAAGTACAACCTGCACCAGTTGCTAACTTACACCAGAGGAAGAATGTTGAGGTAAAAGATCCTATGACTTATGCTAACGAACTTAGCACGTCTTTGTACACTCAAGGTATGGGACACCTTAGGAACAAGAATCATGTCCCAAATATCATCAAAGACTACATTCCTGCAACTTCTTCTCGTCCTGTTAGTGACCTCTGTGAACTCTTAATACAGAAGCGAAAGGTTTCAAATCCATCATGTCCAATGGTGGTACAACAGCAACAACATCATTGTAATCACCACCATAAAGTTGTCATCAAATGCTGTTGTCAGTCAGCCAAGCGGTCCGTCTTTGACCATTTGAATTATGTTCAGACTCCTGAACCAATCCTAGTAGACAAAGATGAATTACTCTATGCCCCTGCCAATATGACATCTCGAAGCACTGGGGTGGAAAACGTCTAAGATGTAATGCATCCCGCAATCTTAGTCAATAGTACTTAGATCGGATTCGTGAATCTGATGAAGGAGTATATCAATTTACTAGATCAAGAAGCCGAAAAATAATCGGTCAAAGGAATCTTCCTTCCAACCAAGATACAATCGGTCAAAGGAATCTTCTTGATTCTAACCAAGATTCCTTCACTCAAAAAGATATCCCTATCACTTATTCTGGGGGTAGTTCTCTATGTGACTTTGATGCTAACAGTAAAAGTTCTGAAATGACCATCCTTTCGACTAGCTCATCTTCGAGGGCTAGAGAAGTGACTGCTTATGCCATCACAGAAGATTAAGATACTTCTAGTTCTTCCAGTCAAGAGCAGAGAATTGCTGCTTTGGAGGCTAGTTTGAAGAACATGGCTGAGATGATGACAGGCATGTATGCTGTGATCATGGTACAACATAAAGTTCCACCGGTCACGAATTCGATTCTGACTCAGGAACCTATAACAACATCAGTTCCCACCAATATTGATGTGGGGGTATAATCTCCTCACACCGCTTCCATTCATGCGCAGGCTATTCCAAGTCAATCTGGTATCGGGGGTGGTACTTATCATGCGGTACCCCCTCCTAACACATTGAATCAATCCACTACTCCGCAATCAACGGGAGATACCAATGAGGCCGTAAAACTTTTACGTACTCAATTTGAAGCTTTCAAGAAGAAGGATGGTCTGCAGAAGCTTGGGATTAAACAGCCCTATCCCATAGAATAGAAAGAGGTCCAATTTCCTTCTAAATACAAACCCCCTACTATTATGTTGTTTGATGGCAGCATGTCTCCAAGTCAATACCTCAATCACTTTAAAGTAATGACTGATCAACTTCAACCAAATGATGCACTTATTACTAGAGTATTTGTCGGCTGTTTAGCTGGTGCAGTATATGACTAGTATCGTAGTTTACCAAATGGGTGTATAACCTCTTTCGCTGGCTTCAAACAAATATTCTTGGAATAATTTTGTGAGGGAACCAACGACATGACTATGTCTGCTCTCATAAAAATCAAACAACGACATAATAAAACTACTGAACGTTTCATTGAACGGTTCCGCCATGAAGCACTCAAAATGCCTCTCGGAACCCCAGATGCTTTGACTATAGACACTTACAAATCAAACTTGTTGCCTATAATCAGCATGTGGATAGGATCAACATCGTTCTTGGATTGGCCTTCTTTCATAATGAACGCCAAAGCAGCAGAAGAGAGCACTGACAAGTTCAAGCAATTAGGCATTCAAATGCCTAATCTTGACAAAGATGAACGCGCTATATCAAATAATAATAGTCGTCAGAACAATTGCAAGAGCAAGGAGACATTGACCATTAACCTCAAAGGCAAAGAAGTCCTAGCCATCAATGTAAATTAGCCAACATCTACCCCAACAGCACCACCACAACGGGCACCACGTCCAAAAGAAGAATACTCTTTTGATAAAGATGATATCATGAGTGTCTTTGATTGCCTTATCAAGAGCAATAAACTCCAACTGCCAGAACCTAAACGGCCAGATGAAGTTGGTAAGACTGACCATCCTAAAGATTGTGTTTACCACAGGTTTATTGGACATCCAACTCGAGCGTGCTATGTGCTCAAGGGTAAAATTCAAGAGATGGTCAATTCTGGTACAATAACTCTCCAAAAAGACGAGAAACTGTAACGGCTAATGTCATCTCTTTACAGTTTGGAGATTTTCCAGCTCAACTTGTGCAGGACGGTGTCATCCCCATCCCGAGAACTACTTTGGAGATTGTTAATCTTCTACCTGCACGAACTGATGGCCTTGTCCCTCTATCCACTGATAGAGGAGAAGTTATATGGATCCATCCAGATTTAGTGGCGGACTTTAAAACACTATCTTCTTCCACCAGGTCCAAGAAGGTTACTAAAAATAAATCATGTCATATGGTTTCATTTGGTGAACATTATCTTTCACCTCTAACTGCTACCTTCATCTCGACAGCAGATAATCTTTCTTCTTCTTTCCCTAATAAGACAATATTGTCAAAATCAGAAGCCAAATACCAACCAACTTTCCATCTATATAGCCCACAATCTCATAAATTAATGACAAAAATAGGATATAATCTAAAAAAGGCTTCTGGTCTGAACCATGGAAAAGGATCTCTTGTACCTCTTTCTATATGTCTTTCTCACAACCAATCTCGGGTGGGTTTGGGTTACTGGACAAACTCTCCATCCTGCCAAAAGAAACCTTCCAGAAACAAGATCCAAGCAAAGAGTTGCAATATGGTGTCCTTTGAGCCTGTATCCGAAGAAGAAGTTTTAAGTGGTACCAGGCCTGGAAAACCCTACCTAAGAGACTATTCAGAAGGTTAAGGAAACCTTGCTCCAGCTCTGGAAGCTCCTCAAGCACTATCTTCTCATGCTGTCAATGATCCACCAGCTTCATCACCTCCAATAGAGCCAACTCTTCCCAAACCGACGATAGCCGACAATAGAAAACAGCCTATCTGTTTCGATAAAGTATTAAAGATGAATTCAACTTTAGGACTTAAGAAGTCGTATAACTTTGATATACTGGCTCAGCTGGCTAATACCACGGCAAGATTGTCAATTTTTTAGCGACTCCGTCTTTCGAAGGAAACTCGAGAAACATTGAGTGAAACTTTGACGCAAGCTGATACTTGTCTAGCACTTCTAAAGAAGCCAGAGGAAGAGCATATAACATGCCTTCATTGTCATAGTGTGATGGAATTGATACGAAACATCACCTTTACACAAGATGATATATTGTTGGAAGATAATCGTCATGATCGACCTCTCTACTTCACGGGATATGTCGATACCATGAAGGTTGATCGTATTTTATTCAATCCTGGGTCTGCACTTAGCATCATGCCAAAGACTCTACTAGATGCATTAAAGATTCCTGTACATAATCTTTCAACAACCATCACGATAATCATAGGATTCAATTCTGGAAGGAAAGATTCGCCTGAAAGTTCAAATAGGCAATCTTCGTACGAAGGTTACTTTCTATGTGATCGATAATCACGGCTCCTACAATGCTTTGCTGGAAAGACCCTTTCTACATGAGCATAACATTGTACCATCACTCTACATCAATGCTTCAAATATATAGATGTCAATGGAAAAGTCCAAAAGGAAGTAGCCGACATAAATCCTTTCAGGGGCATTGAAGAATATTTTTCGGACACTCGGATGTACAAGGAGGAGTTCATGAAAGTTGTATTGGCGATGGATAGTGAGGAAGATCAAAAACATACTTCAAAGATGTTCTCATGATCCCCGTCAAAGGAAGCGCTACTCATCCCTCTTCTTCTCAGATATTGACTATACATCTTTTCTCTCATAACAAACAGCCTCCTGCTGTAGAAAGGGAATAAAGGGAGCTCACCTCTTCTGAGCCTCTTGTTATCGACCTTCGTCGTAAAAAACCTTCTCCTTCTCCTTCTCCTTCTTCTTCTCCTCCTCTGGTTATCAACCTTACTAAGCCTTCTGTTAAGGCAAAGAATCATGTTGTAAATGATGATGTACAAATCAATAAATTAGCATCTCCTTTACAGTATATTGATGTCCTTTATTATACTCGATGTATTTTAAAAATGTTAGATAACTTCGAACCACTTACCATAGGAGCAGTTGAAGCTTCCCAAAACGAAGTATTGCTCGAGCCAATGCAAGAATCCTTCTTCTTAGTTCCTGCCAGGAAGAAAGATGAACTTCCTACACTTTTTAGTAAAGGAACGGAACAAAAGATCACGCCCGATAGTGAAGAAGAAAATCACGATAACGGGAGACTTCAACTACGTCGTTATAGTCAGCAATCAAAAAATATTATTCAAAAGATGGGCTATAATTTTAAAGCTGGTCTCAATGGCGACAAAGAAAGGCAAACTCCTATTCATATTCCTGCTCCGAAAGGAAATTCACAATAATACTATAGCAAAATGAAGCATGGATTAGGTTATACTTCATCAATTTCGACTCCAGAAGCCTTCGAATTCGAGGAAGAAGAACGATCTAACTCTTCTGATTCTATTTTATGGGATTCAGATACCAGTGTAGGGCACGTCCATCACGTGACTCTATCGTCCAATATGGTAACTATCGAGTTCTCGGAAGATGACGAAGACTTCACCGAAGCCTCTGAATCTGATCCATGGGCACAAAGGATGGATACTCAAGAGGAGCTTCGCTTTGAACAACGGGGGCCACATACTGAAGATCAGTTGGTTCAAGTCAATGTTGGAGATGAAACTTCCCCAAAACCGATATTTGTCAGCAAAAGCCTCCATGAAGCAGATAAACAAGAACTAATCCAGCTCATTAGGGAATACATTAATATATTCGCTTGGAGCTATGAAGACATGCCGAGATTGGATCCTCAGATCGCTACCCACAAGCTCAATATCCTACCAAATGTGAAGCCAGTCAAAGAGCAACAACATCGGTTTCGACTCGACATGATAGATGCCATAGAAGCTGAAGTCAAGAAACTCATCGCTTGTAGTTTCGTCAAAGAAGAACAACATCCAGACTGGGTGGCTAATGTTATCCCAGTTTTGAAGAAAACAGGGAAGGTCCGGGTCTGCATCGACTTCAGAGGCCTTAATGAAGCTTGTCCCAAAGACGAATTCCCTCTTCCAATTACTGATGTCATGATTGACAATACTTATGGATTTGAACGTATGTCTTTTATGGATGAATTTTTAGGATACAATTAAATCAAAATACATCCAGAAGATGAGAAACATACATCTTTCTACACTCCTCTTGGAGTCTATTGCTATATTGTCATACCATTTGGTCTTAAGAACGCTGGTGCAACTTATCAGCGGGCCATGAGTACCATCTTTAGTGATCATTTACAAAAGACTGTTGAATGTTATGTTGACGATAATGTTGTCAAAAGTCGTCTAAAAGAAGACCACATTCAAGACTTGAAAACTATTTCCGATCTAATACGCCAGCATCAACTCAAGATAAATCCTACCAAGTCATTCCTGGGAGTCTCTAGTGGAAAATTTCTTGGATTCATTATTACCTCTAAAGGTATACATGTTGACCCCGAGAAAATCAAAGCCATTCATAAGATGCATCCTCCACACAACCTAAAAGAGCTACGAGGATTCCAGGGATGGCTTGCGTATATCAGGAGATCCATCTCAAATCTCTCTGGACGCTGTAGACCGTTCACTCAACTCATGAAGAAAGGTGTGTCTTTTATTTGAACTGAAGAATGTCAACAAGCATTTGAAGACATAAAGCGGTACTTGATGAACCCTCATGTTCTAGTGCCTCCAGTGTCAGGAATACCTTTCCTGATGTATGTTCGAGCAATGGACCATTCCCTAGGTTCTTTATTAGCTCAGAAGAATAAAGAGGGTCATGAACAGGGTATCTATTACCTTAGCCGTATGATGGTTGGAGCTGAGCATCGATACACTCCAATAGAAAAAGAATGTCTAGCTTTGATGTTTGTTATTCAAAAGATGAGATATTATATCACTGGCCAAACTATTCATGTTATTTCTAGAGTTAACCCTCTCCGGGTCCTGATGAAGAAGCCCAGTACACTCAATTCTAGGCTTGCAACATGGGCCATATTGTTAGCACAATATGATATGGTTTATGTTCCTCAAAAGTCTGTTAAAGGTCAAGCCCTTGCTGACTTTCTGGAAGCTCATCTAGTTCCCGAAATGTCTAAACTCTATGATGAGATTCCAGATGAAACGTTGGAGTCCAACATGATTTCAGAAGAAATTCTTACATGGCATTTATTTTTTGATGGTGCATCCAGAATTGGACCGAAAGGTGATATTGTTGTTGGAGTCGAAATCTTCCTCGTCTCACCAGAAGGGTTAGCTATCCAAAGAGCTTATTCTTTAGATGAGTCGTATTCCAACAATGTGGCTGAATATAATGTTTTGCTCATTGGTCTCCAATTGGCTAAACAATTAGATATTTAGTATCTTGATGTTTACGGAGACTCCAAATTAATTGTCAATCAAGTTAGAGGCACATACGAAGTTCGACATCACGATCTAATTCCATATCATGATGCAGCGATCAGGATGGCTACTTTATTCAAAGGCTTCTTCATCGAGTATGTACACCGAGCGTGTAACACGGAAGCTGATGTACTTGCTAATCTTGTAGTAGTTTTAGCAATTCCAGTAAGAAGATAACAAATGATCGTCATCACTAATAGAAAGTTATTTTGTGTCGAGAATAACTTAAATACTGAAGTTAACAACTCTAACATAGAATTCAATAATTCAGTTGAAATTTGTGCCATTAGTGAGGACTGGAGGACTCCTTTCATAGACTTCATAGTCCATGATATCTTACCTGAAGATCCTAAAGAGGCTATAATAATTCGTCGGCGGTCTCTCAGACTTTATTATAATCATATTACAAAGACACTCTACCGACGAACGTTTGACGGTTTACTCCTATGCTGTCTTGCGGGAGAAGAAGCAAAACAAATACTTCATGAAGCTCATGATGGTGTTTGTGGCGCACATCAACCTGGTCCTAAACTACAGGATTGTATTCACCGTATGGGCTATTATTTGCCCTTAATGGTATCTAATGCAATCAAGTATGCAAGGAAGTGCCAAGCATATCAAATTCATGCTGACTTCATCCATCAACCATCAGAATTTCTTCACCCGACGGTAGCATCTTGGCCCTTTGAAGCTTGGGGAATGGATGTCATCGGTCAATGAAGCTATACCTCTAGCTAAGGTCAAGATAAGCAGTATCATCAACTTTATCAAGCATCATGTAATTTATAGATTCGATGTTCCTCGGCGAATCATTCATGATAATGGGCCACAATTCATCAATCAGAAATTTACTCGATTTTACGATGACAATAGGATTAATAATATCGCTTCTACAGCTTACAATCGTGCAGCTAACGGGTTGGCAGAAGCATTTAACAAAACCATCATCAAACTCCTCAAAAAGTTTGTTTCTACCAACAAACAAAACTGGAGTGAGACGCTTGGGGAATGTCTGTAGGCTTACCGTACTACTATACGTACTCCTACAGGATTGTAGGTCCTAAAAAATCAAGTTGTACACATCAACAAAGTCATGAAGATCGAGAAATGTATCTTTCAAATGAACTGCGCAGACATCAGATTGTGCAGCATACAGATTGTGCAACATACAGATTGCGTACACTCCCAAGCGCGCAGGCTGACGTGGCAAAAGTCATCATTACCTGACACAATCAAATCTTCTGACAGCTGACAACACGAAGAACGAGGAGACTGTTCGTTTATTGCACCGCACAGCGCTCGAGAACGGCTGGACAGCTGGCAGCGCAATCAGAGGCAGCACAATCAGCCAACCAATCTGTTGTGCAATCTATTCTTGCGCAAACTAATGTCAGCGCAATTCATGTTGCGCATTCCATCAATACAACTGATCAAGTACACGTGGCACTCATGCCATCAATAGCTCATTATGTGGCAACCGTCTATACACGATCATGCACAATTCAGTCAAAAGTTGCCATGTGTCCAAGACAGTTGGACCATGATCCAACAACTGCCTGCACAGTTCACTGTTGTGCAATCCAATTGCTATGCAATCCATCATGCGCAGTCCAGAATAACTAAAAGTTAGTTATTTCTAGAACTCTATAAATAGAGTTTCAAGTCTTCATTCAGGGAGATCAGATCATAGAGAGATCAGACATAAAAAAGTTCAAAAATCAGAGAGTTCAGGAGTTCTTGCCAAAGTGCTGTTGCATTCTTCCGAGGCTTTTGCCTTCAATTCTCCGAGGCTTTTGCCTTCAAGTCAACTTCAGAGGCTATCATCTTCAAAGTTCACATCGTCCAAGGGATAAAGCAATCGTCTTCTAGATTGGATTCCTAAAGTTGTACCTTTCCCAGAATTCTTGTAATCTTTACAAAGTTTGTATCAATAAAGTTTCATACTTTTGTTTTTGCAAACAAAATGGCGACTCTGCTGGGGACGACTTTCTCCTCCGACGAGGAAGTAGCAACTCAATGTGACGTAGCGTCTATCGGGAAGACGCAGAAGACGCTGGTTGTGAAGATCAACCAGACAACCTACGAGGCCATGATCAATTCCAAGACCACTCCTCGCGCTGCAACCACTTCTGCCACAAGCAAAGTGCGTCCAGTGTGGGTCCCAAAGACTGCTGCGCAGTCTATTGATGCTGCCAGCAAGACTCCTGCGCAGTCTGCCAGCAAGGTTCCTACACAGTCCAAGGCTTCTGTCACCAAGCCTGCTGCACAATCTGCCTCTGCCATTGCTGCGCAGTCTGCTACTTCTTATGCTGCCTTGTCAAAGTATAAGACTCCTATGTCTCTGGCACAGTTAGCTGCCAATTTTCTTGCGCAAACCAACACTCCAGCAACCAGAGTCCACCCTAGGCACTCTGAGGCAAGAACTCCTGATGCGCAAACCACAGTCTCTGTGGCCAGAACCAGTGCGCCATCCACCCATGCACAAATCATGCCTGCACAATCCAAGAGTGACAGCCTTTTGGCTAAACTCTCTTCTTCTCTCAACAAAGGAAAAAGCTCTGCTCCTCCTCCCAAACACACTGTTGCTCCGAAGCAATCCACTGGGGATAGTCCTTTGGCTATTCCTCTTCCTCCTCAAAATAAAGGAAAAGGCCCGTTGGTCTTTTCTCAAACTTCCTTGTCCCATGACTTGGAAGACAACAGAGGGAAACGCTATTTAGCTAACCCTTCTTCACAAAACAAAGAAAAAGGCCCTTTGGTCTTTTCTCAATCTTCTTCAGTTTTTACTGTAGAAGATCAATCTGAACGTGCCTCGGCACCAATCAGTACTAGAACTCTTTCAAATAAGGATTCTTCTTTCCTTCATGATAAGAGAACTTGTACTGATCAAAGAGGTATTCTGCCTACTCCGGTAGCAGAGTTCCAAGACCTCCCAACTCTCAAGATATCCCGCTCAAGACAGGGAAAATTGCTGGTGTCTCAAACAGAAACCCCTGGGGGTGAGTTTGCAGATCTAAGGACTTATCTCAACAGGCCTACTTCGGTAAAACGTAAACAGCCAATGCCGAAGATCAAACATCAAAGACAAACTTCCAGGGTCAAAGATCCTGACACTTATGCCAATGAAGTGAGCACTTCCCTGTACACTCAAGGGATTAAATATTTAAAGAACCGGAATCATATTCCGAACATTATCAAAGAACAGATCCCTTAGAGTTTTTCTCGTCCTGCTGTTGTTTCCGATCTCCGAGAACATCTCAGGCAAAAGCGGGACAACGTCTCAACACCTCCAGTTCAACCATCTGATCATCATTGTAACCACAAAGTCATCATCCAATGTTGTTGTCAAACAACAAAATGATCTGTCTTCGATCGTTTAACTTTTGCAAACTCTGAAGTAGTGTCAGAGGAAGACGAAGTCTTGTACGCTTCTGTCAACATGACTTCCCGAGACACTGGGGGTAGAAAGTGCTCCAAGCACGGCAAACCTCGCCGTCCTAGTCAACGGTATCTAGATTTACTTCAAGAATCTTCTGAAGGAGTATTTCGACATACCCGATCCCGAAGCCGAGATACAATCAGTCAAAGCCTCAAGATCCTTCGGGTTATCTTCCTACTTCTCAGTTAGGAGACGACTCTTTCTCCGACTATAATGTATACAGCGAAAGCTCTGAACAGACAGTATCTTCCACTGTACCAAGAGAAGTCACGGCTTACGTTGTCAATGAGGATCCAGATGCTTCAACTTCAGCAAATCAAGAACAGCGAATTACTGCACTCGAAGACAAGCTAAAAACCATGGCTGAAATGGTTGCTAGTATGCATTCTATTATAGTGGCACAATATGCCACACCACCGACTGTACCTACTGCGAGTCCGGAGATCATTGCATCTTCGGTACCTGTCAATGCTGGGCTGGGGGTAGTGTCTCCTCAAATGCCTCCTGTGCAAGTACAAGTTCAAACTACACCCAGTCAGTCAGGGGCTGGGGGTAGTGCTTACAATGCTGTTCCTCCTCCTACTACTCTGACTCAACTTACAAAGATTGGGGATCAAGCAGCCCTATCCAGTTGAATGGAAAGAAGTCCCGTTCCCGCCAAAGTACAAGATCCCAACGATCTCTTTGTTTGATGGCAGTACTTCTCCTAGCCAGTTCATCAATCATTTTGAGGTAATGACCGTTCAACTCCAGCCAAATGACGCTCTTCTTACCAGAGTGTTCATCGGTTGTTTAGCCGGCATAGCATACGACTGGTACAGAAGTTTGCCCGATGGTTGTATCACTTCCTTCTCAGGTCTCAAGCAAATCTTCTTGGAACGGTTCTATAAAGGATTCAACGACATGACTATGTCGGCTCTCAACAAAATCAAATAGAAATATAATGAAACTGCTGAGAGTTTCATCGAACGGTTCTGCCGTGAAGCCTTGAAGATACCTCCCGGAACTCCAGCTGCTGTCACTATTGATACTTGTAAGGCAAATCTTTTGCCTATCATCAGTATATGGACAGGATCTACTCAGTTCCAAGATTGGCCCTCTTTCATTGTCAACGCAAAAGCTGCTGAAGTTAGCGCTGATAAGTTCAAGCAATTGGGGGTATAAATGTCTTACCCCGACCGGGATTAACACCAGACATCAGGTGGTGGCAACCGCCAGAACAATCACAAAGCAAAAGAAACTTTGAACATCAATCTGAACAAGAATAAAGAATCTCTGGCTGTCAACGTGGCTCCACCTATATCCACTTCTACTCCTTCTATACCTCTACCGAGGGAACCTCGTCCGAAAGTAGAATATTCTTTCGATGAGAATGATACTGCAAGCATCTTTGATTGCTTACTCAAAAGCAACAAGATTCAACTCCCAGACCCAAAGTAACCCGATGAAGTCGGTAAGACAGATCATCCTAAATATTGTATCTACCACAGGTTCATTGGACACCCTACTCGAGCATGCTACGTGCTCAAGGGAAAAATTCAAGAGCTTGTTAATGCTGGTGTCGTCACTCTGCAGCAAGACGAGAAGACTGTTACTGCAAATATGGTTTCAGTCCAGTTTGGTGACTTTCCTCCGCAGATGGTACAGTACGGTGTTATTCCTATTCCCAAAGCTACCCTTGAGATTGAGAATCTCCCACCTCCACCAAGTGAAGGTCTTGTCCCCTTGTCTCTTGACAATAGCGAAGTTATGTGGATCCATCCAGATCTTGCTTCAGAGTTCGAAGTTTCCTCTTCTTCCAAGAAGAAAGACCGCTCCAAAAGTAAGACAAAGACTTGCAACATGGTGTCTTTTGACCCCATAGTTGATGAAGAAATTCAGCTAGGCACCAGATCAGGGAAAGCCTACTTGAAGAAGTATCCTGAAACTCAAGAGAATCCTGCTTCTTCTTCTGAACCTGCTACAGTACAATCTACTTCCTCTGAAGAGATTCCTTCCACATCCTCACCAGTTGTAGTACCTATTCCTCCCAAGCCGGTGGTTGCTGACAAAGGCAAGCAACAAGTCCGCTTTGATAAACCCCTAAAGAAATCATCTCCTACAGGACTTGAAAAGCCGTACAACTTTGATATATTGGCTCAACTAGCCAATACACCGGCTAGGCTATCAATCTTCGAGCTCTTGCGCCTTTCCAAAGAGACTCGAGAAACTCTGAGTGAAGCCCTGATGCAGGCTGAAACTTGTCTAACTCTTCTCAAAAAGCTGAAAGCAGAACCGGTCTCTTGTCGTCATTGTCATAGCGTATTAGAGTTGATTCCAAACATCACTTTCACTCAGGATGATATGCTGCTGGAGGATAATAGACATGATCGTCCTCTCTACTATACAGGGTATGTCGATTCGATGAAAGTCGATCGTATCCTGATAGATCCAGGGTCTGCTCTCAGCATCATGCCAAAGACGATGCTGGATGCATTGAAGATACCAATGCATAGTCTTTCCAGCACAATCACCACTATCTTAGGATTCAACCAAGGAAGGAGTGAACCTTTGGGTAAGATTCGTCTAAAACTCCAAATAGGCAATCTTCGCACAAAGGTGACCTTCTATATCATCGATAATCATGGTTGTTCTTACAACGCTCTTCTGGGAAGACCCTTCCTCCATGAACACAATGTTGTTCCATCGACCCTTCATCAATGCTTTAAATATGTCGATGACAAAGGAGAAGTTCACAAGGAAGTTGCAGACCTTTATCCTTTCAAGGGTGTCGAAGCATACTGCAACGATGCTCGTATGTACAAGAAAGAATTTATGAAAGTGGTATTGGCCATGGATACTGAAGAAGACCAAGAAGCAGTACCTAATGACACTCTCATTATACCTGTCAAAGGGCGCGTTTCTCATCCTCAGTCTTCTAAACCATTGGCTATTCACTTGCCAATTCAGAAGAAACCGGTTGATGGCGATCAAGATAAAAGGGAGCTCACCTCTTCTGAGTCACTTGTTATCGACTTACGTCGTAACAAAGACAAAAAGCAGCTCACTTCTTCTGAGCCACTTGTTGTTGATTTAACTTACAACAAGGAAAAAAGGGAGCTCACCTCTTCTGAGCCACTTGTTATCGACCTCCGTCGTAACAAGCCTCCTCTACGTTCTTCTTCTCCCCCTCTTGTAATCAATTTGACCAAGCCTGCTAAGGCTAAAGGTCCTGCTGTAAATACAAATGTATACATCAATGAAAAAGCATCTACTTTCTAGTATACTGATGTTATTTATCATACTAAATGCTATTTGGATATGTTAGATAGCTTCAAATCATTTACAATGGGAGTTGTACAATCTCTTCAAACAGAAGTCTCATTTGAAGATCCAGATGATTCTTACCGTATTGTTCCTGTTCGAAAGAAAGGTAAAAGTCCAATACTTTTTAGTAAAGGACCGGAACAACAATTCAGCTATACGGATGACAGCAAACTTAACGATACAGGACATCTACAACTCCGTCGTTACAGTCAACAATCAAAAGACATCATCCGTAAGATGGGTTATGACTTTAAAAATGGCCTCAATTACGGCAAGGGTAGACGAACTCCTATCCGTACAAATGTCCCAAAAGGAAAGTCGGATATGTATTACAGCAAGACCAAAAATAGGTCTCGGATATGCTTCTCCTCCAATGTTATCCCCAGCAGTTTCTGACTCTGATAGCGAAGAACGCTCTAACGCTTCTGATTCCAGATCATAGGATTCTGGCACCAGTATTGGTGAAGTCCATCGTGTGATTGTATCTTCTAATATGGTTTTCGCTGAACTTCCAGAAGGCTATGATGAGGATGTTGAAGAAAATCCCGAAACAGATCCTTGGGCTCAACAGATCGACAATCAGTGGGTACTCCGATTCGAACAAAGAGAACCTCCTACCGAAGATCAATTAATTCAAGTTGATGTAGGGGAAAACGGATCGCCTCGTCCAATATTTATCAGCAAGAATCTTCCAGAAACAGATAAACAAGAGTTGATTCTTCTTATTAAAGAATACATTGATATTTTTGCCTGGAGTTACGAAGACATGCCCGGTCTTGATCCCAAAGTTGTTAATCACAAACTGAACATTTTGCCCAATGCAAAACCAGTCAAACAGCAGCAACGACGATTCAAACCAGAAATAATGGACGCAATCGATGATGAAGTCAAGAAGCTCATTACTTGTGGCTTTATTCGAGAAGAACAACATCCCGATTGGGTAGCCAACGTTGTTCCAGTCCTGAAGAAAATCGGCAAAGTCCGAGTCTGTATCGACTTTCGGGATCTCAACGAAGCATGTCCAAAAGATGAATTTTCTCTCCCTATCACGGATGTCATGATCGACAATACCTGTGGGTTCGAGCGAATATCTTTCATGGATGGATTCTCCGGGTAAAATCAAATTCGGATGAATCCCGAAGATAAAAAATACACTTCTTTTCGTACTCCTCGTGGAGTCTACTGTTACACAGTGATACCATTTGGTCTCAAGAACGCTGGTGCAACTTACCAACGGGCTATGAGTACTATCTTCAGAGATCATCTTTACAAAATAGTCGAATGCTATGTTGACGATATCGCCGTCAAAAGCCGTCTGAAAGAAGATCACATCCAAGATCTGAGAACTATCTTCAATCTCATGCGCCAACATCAGCTCAAGATGAATCCGACCAAGTCATTCTTGGGTATCTCTAGTGGTAAGTTTCTCGGCTTCATCATTACCTCTAAGGGTATACACGTGGATCCCGAGAAGATCAAAGCCATTCAAGAGATGCGTCCTCCACGCAACCTAAAAGAGCTATGAGGATTCCAAGGTCGACTTGCGTACATCAGGAGATTCATTTCGAACTTGTCTGGATGCTGCAGACCATTCACTCAACTAATGAAGAAGGGTGTATCTTTCGTATGGACCGAAGAATGTCAATAAGCATTCGATGACATCAAATGATATCTCATGAACCCACCAGTCTTGGTGCCACCAATCTCAGGCATTCTATTCTTAATGTACGTCCGTGTTATGGACCATTCATTGGGTGCTTTACTTGCCCAAAAGAACAAAGAGGGTCATGAACAGGCCATCTACTATCTCAGTCGTACTATGATTGGTGCTGAACACCGTTATAGTCCGGTCGAAAAAGAATGTCTAGCTCTTATGTTCGCTATTCAAAAGACAAGGCATTACATTATTGGTCAAACTATTCATATTATTTTTCGAGTTAATCCTCTTTGGGTACTCATGAAAAAGCTCAGCACACTCAACTCTCGGCTGGCTACATAGGCCATTTTGC
This sequence comes from Iris pallida, assembly GCA_029216955.1. Classification (NCBI taxonomy): domain Eukaryota; kingdom Viridiplantae; phylum Streptophyta; class Magnoliopsida; order Asparagales; family Iridaceae; genus Iris; species Iris pallida. The sequence goes on from JANAVB010019999.1 coordinate 6,850,868, forward strand.
TAGCTCAATATGACATGATATATGTTCCACAAAAGTCTGTCAAAGGCCAAGCACTGGCAGATTTCTTGGCGCCTCATCCCGTGCCAGAAACATCCAAGCTTTACGATGAAATTCCAGACGAGACGTTGGAAGTCAACGTGATCTCTGAAGAATTTCCAACCTGGCGTCTATTCTTCGATGGTGCATCCAGAATCGGACCAAATGGTGCCATTGTAGCAGGAGTTGGAGTTGTCCTCGTTTCTCCAGATGAATCGACCATTCAAAGAGCTTACTCTCTAGATAAACCATGTTCCAACAATGTAGCAGAATACAATTCTCTGCTCTTCGGCCTTCAGTTAGCCAAGCAACTGGACATCGAATATCTCAAAGTTTACGGCGACTCTAAGCTGGTTGTCAACCAGGTTAGAGGAACCTATGAAGTTCGACATCAAGATCTGGTGCCTTATCATGAAGCAGCTATCAACATGGCTATATCATTCAAAGTTTTCTTCATCGACTATGTTCGTCGAGCTTGCAATACCGAAGCAGATGCCTTAGCCAACCTTGCAGCTGTCCTAGCCATCCCTATCAAAAGACAGCAGATGGTGGTTATCTCTAACCGAGAATTGTTCTACATTGAAAACAATCATAATATTGAGTTCAACAACTTTGTTGAAGTCAACGTTATCGATGAAGACTGGAGAACTCCTTTTATCGACTTCGTGGTTCATGACATACTCCCCGAAGATCCTAAGGAGGCTACGAGTATTCGACGACGATCTCTCCGATTCTACTATAATCAAACCACCAAGACTCTTTATCGACGAACTTATGACGGCCTACTCTTGCGCTGTCTTGCTGGTGATAAAGCAAAACAAGTGTTGCGTGAAGCTCACGACGGTGTCTGTGGAGCACATCAACCCAGTCCTAAGCTACAGGATCGTATTCGACGAATGGGTTACTATTGGCCCTCTATGGTATCAGATGCCATTGAATATGCAAGAAAATGTCGTGCTTGTCAAATCCATGCCGATTTTATTCATCAACCATCAGAATTTTTGTACCCGACTGCTGCTTCCTGGCCTTTTGAAGCTTAGGGTATGGACATTATAGGTCCCATTAATCCTCCTTCTTCTAGAGGACATCGGTTCATACTAGCGATAACCGACTACTTCTCCAAGTGGGCTGAAGCTATACCTTTGGCTGAAGTCAAAACCAGCAGCGTTATCAACTTCGTCAAATACCATGTTATCTACAGATTTGGTGTACCTCGAAGAATCATCCACGACAACGGACCTCAATTTATTAGCCAAAAGTTTACAAGATTCTGTGATGATCATCGGATTGACAATCTTGCTTCTACAGCTTACAATCCTGCTGCTAATGGATTAGCTGAAGCCTTCAACAAAACTATTATCAAACTTCTCAAGAAGTTTGTATCCACTAACAAACGGAACTGGAGCGAGAAGCTTGGTGAATGTCTTTGGGCCTACCGAACTACGGTCCGCAACCCTATGGTGTATGGTTGTGAAGCTGTTCTTCCTCTAGAACTTCAAATTCCTTCTTTAAGGATTGCCATTGCGAACGAGCTCACTACAGAGAACAATGACCTTCTTCGACTTCAAGAATTGGATGCACTCGACGAGAAGCGGTTAATGGCTCAGCAGCATATTGATTTATACCAAGCTCGCATCTCTAAAACTTTTAATCGTAAAGTTAAAGTCAGAGCCTTTCAACAAGGAGAACTTGTTCTAACATTCAGACGTCCTATGACTATGACTCACATGAGCAAGGGCAAATTCGACGCAAAGTGGGAAGGGCCCTATGTTGTAAGCAAAGTCTTCTCAAATGGAGCTTGTCAACTCTCAGAGCTCGATGGTCGAGTTGCTATGATACCTATCAATGGCAAATTCCTTAAAAAGTACTATGTATAAATATAAAATGCTTGTAAATCATCAGACAAGTTCATAAATAAAATTTATTTTTTATTTTTATCATGAATGATAGTACATGATATTAAAGAAGATTACTATCATCCTTCTCGACATTTGGACGCGGACCATTGCCGTCCTTCTCAAAGACACGGTCAGCAAAAGAGCCGAGAACCTCCTTGCTGGAACCCACGAGGAACTTACAAGCAGCCATCCTTATGGCCTCTTCTTCTTCAGTCTTTCCTGGTTCAAGCAGGATGTCCAGGATGTCTCGCGGTGGCTTAGGTGCAGACGAACCTTTGCCTGTCTCTGCTTGCTTTGGCTGAACTGGATCGGCAGGATATTCTTCAATGCCCTTTTCAACCTTTGGAGCGAGTTCAGCCTTCTTAGATGCATCTCCAGACGACATTTTTATGTTAGAAAGGTGGAAGTGCCCATTTCTGCCAGATTTCTACTCTATTTATAGGCAGAGATTCTCCAAATAACGAAGTGACACATTCATCCGACGGTTCGTCCGTTCATTCAATTCATCCGACGGTTCGTCCGTTCATTCGATTTATCTGACGGTTCACCCGTTCATTCATTATTACCTGACGATTTGCCCGTTCATTCATCATTATTTGACGGTTCGCCCGTTCATTCATCATTATTTGACGGTTCATCCGTTCATTCATTACCATTTGACGGTTTATCCGTTCATTCCACCATTCGACGGTTTACCCGTTCATCCCGATAATTTATTTCGTTCACACCTTTTTGACGATTCATTATCGTTCATCATCCACATCAGCAACTTGTCATTTTCGATTAAGTTGTCAATTGAAATAATAATATTCGACAAATTATATTCTGCCACATCCATATTACCTATGAGCAGATATAATGAATATAATTATTTTCCTACAAAATTCAGAAATATATCATGTCCTGTACCTCTGAATATATTTTCTATCTCTATTATTTATATCTGAACAAGATATGCAATAAATGATAGAGCCACAACAAATGTCTTTTATTAATCAAAATATGAGACATTACAAAAACACATGTGCTATAAAAGACATAAAGATACAAAATGTTCTTTCTACTGAGACGGAGGCATTATCAGATTAGTAATTTGCTGCTTTAGAATCTGCAACCGTTCTTCACGAGAAGCCATCACTCTCCTCCTGGCCTCTTCCATCTCGGATTCTTCATTGAAAACGGGCATGGTCACCATTCGGCGAGTGATTTCCGCATCATGAGCTGCTACATACTCGTTTCTTTCCTGAGTTAGAGCATCAATTTGTTGGACTGAAGTCTGATGCTCTGTAACTTCATTTTCCAGTTCTTCTTCGAGACGAGCAATCTCTGCTCTCAGCTCGGCAATCCTTCTCTCTCTCCTCTCAGCAGTTGAGATTACCGACTCCAACTTGGAATTATATTCAGCAGATTTAGTAGTATAAGCATCCAAGAGGTTCTGGAGATTTACTATTTCAATTGCAGCTGCCTGAGCCATTTGTTCAAACTCTGCCTGCACTAAAAGTTCCACTTCCTATTTGTTGAGCTCTTTATAGTTCTTTATGGAGATTTCCAGCTCATTCAATATATGGTCAAGGAAAGTGGCCTGAGCCTCATCACCTTGCTCCCGAATAGCCTTCACCAAGAAAGAGGTCGAACCTCTAACCATATAAAAATTAGCGTATTCTTTGTCCATCATTCTATTGACCAGAGGCCCCAAGGATTCGAAGAAGCATTTTATGAATGATTGGATGACATGCTGATTAATCGCCAGAGCACCTGGAGTCGCGGGTACTCCTGTTGATGAAGAGGCAGCAGGATGTTCAAATTCTTGTATCTGAACAGTAGGTTCTTTGAACAAGGGAACTAATGTGGAGCTAGTTGCCCCTTCTGGTTGTTCCTCTGTAAAAGTAAAGATTATTATTTTGCCTGTCGTTTGCTATTGTCCAAGAAGATCAAAAGTGAAAGCGGTCTTACCATGGTTGGATCCAGCAATGAGCCTATCATCTGCAGGAACAGACTCTAACTGAGCAGAAGTAGCCTCAGGCACTACTGCCTGACTACTTTCTGCTTCAGAGCCACAGGATAAGCGATGACTGCTACTAGCAATCACCGTCGTTACAGGTACTATGTCCGTGCACGTTGGAGGTGCTGGAGAAGATTCAATTTCTGCATGGAATACAAATAAAGACGTCAGTTATTAATTTATAAAAAGAAGATTTCTAAATTCATTTTATACCTTGACGATCAATGGCGGGAGTTTCCTCCGGGGCTCCTTCTTCATCTGCTGCTTTCTCTGGAGATGCCTTTACCTCAACATCATTTTTAGGATTTAAGGTATCATCGGCAGCAGGAGATATATGCTCTTCATCACCCTTTTCGGGATCTTGTATATTTTCATCAATATCCTCAGATGAAGAGCTCTCCTCATCTTTATTTTCCTCCGGCGCATTCCCACTGGCAATTACAGCATTTTGATCAATGTAGTCCTCCAGCGGGCCGAAGCCACAATCTTCTAAAGCTGCAATCACTTCACGATCCTCCTCATCGCGGAGTGTTATTGGTGTAAGAGGAAGGTGAGTCGTCTCCACAGCAGGTGAAAGAGATCGTACGGCATCATGCCCTTTTTCTACAATCATGTCTTTGGGCTCTTCGGCCTCATTTCTTTGGTTCAGCCCTTTCCCCTGCTCGATCTCTTCTCTCCGTTCTGGACTGGGAGTTCTATGCCCAAACTCAGGAACGGGAGTGGGAGATGACATGGTGATTCCCGCTGTAGCGTCTGCCACTACCGAAGACAGGATTTGTCTGGGAGGAGAATCTGTTAATTGTCTTCTGCGGACCAACCTTTTTCTTCTATATAGAGGTCTCTCAGGACTCTCTACGTCTTTTGTCTCGACTTGTCTTTGAACAGAGGTCGGTGTGGCAGCTTCTTCCTACTGGATTATTTCGGCCAGCTGTCGAGATTGAGATCTGGTCGTAATCTTTTCAGAAGAATGATCCAAGATCAGTTTCTTCTTCGCAGCTGGGACAGAAGACTCCTCTCTTCTTCTCTTCTTAGCCGGAGATTTAGCAACCTTTAAAGAAACATGCATTGGCGCGTTAATCTCTTCTGGGAACATGACATCCCTCGAAACTTCTAAGGGTGCATCCACTGGCTCGTGCACCTCATTATTTCCTGGAAGTGACATGATGACTCCTCCCTTCTTCAATCTTGTTGCAGACGTGAAGCTATCCGCGAGATTGAAGTTCTCGGCAAAGGTGTTCGATGATGTATAAAACACCGAATATGTGAACAGCATACGAGGGCCATGAGTACTGTTCACCGGCATCGAGAACGTTGCTTTCGTATCTCGAGCATTGTAATAAGCCCAAGCTCGGGCTCCATCTATCAAAAACCTTTTCCTTGTAGGCATGTGATAGCATTACCTACGTGGAATTGGTCATATCCAAATTGTCGAGCAAACCGGCTGGAAAGATATGGCTCTAAGTAGCATTCTTCTTCGAATCGATATACCAAGTGGGATGGTCGAATTGTCTTCAACCAATTAAAAGCTGTACGGCTCAAAGGTTGCATCTTTGAGTCAATCATATTGGTCGGCATCTGTTCATATCCGGGGGGAGGACGAGTGCAATAGAAGTTCCACCCTTTGCCCAGGTTCAAAGCATATCTGCAATCTCTCAAGGAAGTGTATTTCCACTTACCCTGGGAGTATCTCCGCAAAAAGCTGCCTCCGACTGGTCCCATGTTGGGATCCATCAAAGTAGGATGGTGTAGAAGCAACCACCCGAACAGATAAGTATACGGCAATTCTAGCCGAGGAAATTCTTTCTCGCCCTTAGCTTTCAACATCAAATCGACGTACAGGCGGAGACTGGCGTTCAATCTACAAGTCATCGCTGATAAGAGGTCCATCTTATAGCCGAAGACTAATCGAACTGCAGCAAAAAGAACACCGCGATGGAAGCGGTCTACGACACTTGCTCCGGGGACGACAAATCGACGGAGCCAGTACATCAGAAATCTTGCTAATTGGGCTTCTTTTGACATAGGTCGATATCCCAATCTCATATAACTCTCGAGAATGTCTCCTTTCTTTAGAGGAGGACATTGATGATCGTCTTTCATCTGGGTATCCAAGTCCCCACTTACCTCTATCAACTTCACCACTTCAGTTCTGCTCAGTGGCTTGAAGAAGTCGGGATAGAAGTTATCATTTTCCTTGGTCTTCTTTTCTTTAATATGGTTGAGGAACAGATAAGGCAACCATTTGGATGAGTAACAAGTACCAGATGTACCACTTTGGTAATACAGAGAGCAGATTTTGTAATGACACAGAAGTTCTTCAAAGACTTCTACCATGGTTGCATTCTCTTTTCGAAGTTTGTCCAACTCATCATTAGTTGGGACAAATTCCTCATACGGGGCATCCCCCATCGGCAGGTGAGAGATGTACTGCATCTCGTGAAGAGCAAACCCGATTTCTCCGTAGGGAGTCATAAAAGTCCATGTCCAGTAATTGTATCTCTCTGCTAGAGCCAGAAAAAGATGCGAGTTGGGGGCGAAACCATAAACAGTGGCATCCACTGCTTCATACAAGTTTATCTGCTGAAGTTTGTCTTCAAACTTAGTCAAAATCCAGTTTGCAATACAATTCCATCTCTTATAGTCTGGGTTTACCAGTCCAGTTAATCAAAGGTCTTGCTCTGGATACCTCCCTTCGACTTTTGCGAACTCATTCGCAAATATTGGAATTCTCACGGGCAATAACAAAGAAGAATTCTCTGGCGGAATATAACCGGGTTTCAAACCTCTGAGCAAGACACTGTATCGTTCCGAAGAACTGTAGAACATGTCTTTCTTATTAGGCCCCTTCTTCACATAAATCTTTCCTGGACGGGCATCCTGAAAAGGTGTGAGATTCCATTCCATTTTCCTCGGATAGCTGGCATGAGCATATCGAGATAAGGGGAGGCAGCGGGAGACGTATCGTATCGATATTGTCTTGTTTGTTTGTCGAAAAATTCGTTCTTCCATCCGTGGCCTCGGCTGATAGCTCTTCTCAAAAGCCTCGCCAAACAGAAATAGGGGCTTGTTGTGAATCATGGCATCTGCTGACTCCAAAGGTTGCCCATTCATCAGATATAACAGTGTTTCATTATCTTGGTTTACCAAGATAGTTTGACGGGAAGCTGGCAAATCATACTGTGGAAAGTGTACATGGGACAGATCCTCTTTGTATTCAGAATCTGAAAGAGTCCCTATGAAGTTCTCATACTCTGGATCTTCTCTGGTATCAACTGCATCAAACAGAGAAAGCAAAAAATTCAGCTCAAGAAAAGATCAAGGATGCAACTATCAGATTGCACAAAAACAGATTGCGCAACATCAGATTGCGCTGGCAGTCTCGCGCAAATGATCAGATTGTGCTGGCAGTCTCGCGCAAATCATCAGATTGCGCTGGCAGTCTCGCACAAATTATCAGATTGCGCTGGCAGTCTCGCATAAATCATCAGATTGTGCTGGCAGTCTCGCACAAATCATCAGATTGCACTAGTTATCTCGCACAAATCATCAGATTGTGCTGACTTTTGCCAGCGCAGTTCAATCGATTGCGCAAGAAGTTATTCTTCATAAAAATGAAGAATAAACTATTTCATGCAACCGAACCCTAAAAAGGGTGGCGCAGTATGATCACATCTCTAAAAAGAGATGGATTCTGAAGATCAGTGAAGTCAAAAAAAACCTAAAAAGGTTTTTCGATTGGGTCATTTACCTTGCATAGCAGGATGTGCAGTCTCATGTCGAGATGGACGTCGCACAACCCTAGCCGAAGACTCGGCGGGGGCCTTACCCTTGTCGGCGACGGAGGATCTCTTTGGTGCCATGAAGATCGTCGGAGAAGGAGGTCGGATGAGCTCAGAGAATTCTCTCTTAAAATCACAAAAAGCCAAGTAAAGAATGAAATGAATATCGAAGGAACTATTTATAGTTTTTCGAATCGAAACGGCTGCCTCAGATTGCGCCGAAAAAGTCGGAATAAGCCATCCGATTGCGCAGACAGCTCAGCACATGCGCAATTTAATTGAAATTCAAAAATTCAAAGTATTTCGAAATTTTGAATAAGTTTAACTTTCAAAAACTTTGAAGGGGGTCTTGTAGGTCCTAAAAAATTAAGTTGCACACATCAACAAAGTCATGAAGATCGAGAAATGTATCTTTCAAATGAACTGCGCAGACATCAGATTGTGCAGCATACAGATTGCGCACACTCCCAAGCGTGCAGGCTGACGTAGCAAAAGTCATCATTACCTAACACAATCAAATCTTCTGACAGCTGACAATACGAAGAACGAGGAGACTGTTCGTTTATTGCGTCGCACAGCGCTCGAGAATGGCTGGACAGCTGGCAGCGCAATCAGAGGCAGCGCAATCAGCCAACCAATCTGTTGCGTAATCCATTCTTGCGCAAACTAATGTCAGCGCAATTCATGTTGCGTATTCCATCAATACAACTGATCAAGTACATGTGGCACTCATGCCATCAATAGCTCATTACGTGGCAACCGTCTACACACGATCATGCACAATTCAGTCAAAAGTTGCCATGTGTCCAAGACAGTTGGACCACGATCCAACAACTGCCTGCGCAGTTCACTGTTGCGCAATCTAATTGCTGCACAATCCATCATGCGCAGTCCAGAATAACTAAAAGTTAGTTATTTCCAGAACTCTATAAATAGAGTTTCAAGTCTTCATTCAGGAAGATCAGATCATAGAGAGATCAGACATAAAAAAAGTTCAGAAATCAGAGAGTTCAGAAGTTCTTGCCAAAGTGCTGCTGCATTCTTCCGAGGCTTTTGCCTTTAATTCTCCGAGGCTTTTGCCTTCAAGTCAACTTCAGAGGCTATCGTCTTCAAAGTTCACATCGTCCAAGGGATAAAGCAATCGTCTTCTAGATTGGATTCCTAAAGTTGTACCTTTTCCAGAATTCTTGTAATCTTTACAAAGTTTGTATCAATAAAGTTTCATACTTTTGTTTTTGTAAACAAGGATACACACCCTTCTCTTTGGTATATGGATGTGAGGCTGTCTTACCATTGGAAATCCAAATCCTTTCCCTAAGGATTGTCATTGCCAATGAACTCACAACCAAAAATAATGATCGTTTGAGACTTTAGGAGCTTGAAGCGCTTGACGAGAAACGGCTCCTAGCTCAACAACATATTGAGTTATACCAAGCTCGTCTATCAAAAGCCTTCAACTGTAAAGTTAAAGTCCGAACATTTCAGAAATGAGAACTAGTTCTAACCGTCAGACGTCCTACGTTGTAAGCAAAGTTTTCTCTAATGGAGCTTATCAATTGACTGGTATGAATGGTCAAGTCGCCATGATGCCCATTAATGGCAAATTTCTCAAAAAATATTATGTTTGAAGACAAAGAAGAAATATCAACACAAAGACTCGGAATGTAAATAAAATTTCTTTTTATTTGCATAAATTTGAACGGAAGGAAATACATAAAATTAACGAGGACCGGAGCCCTCTTGATTGAAAACGTATTTTACAAGAAGCTCGAAGACATTATTGCCTGATGACACCAGCAGTTCGCAGGCGGCCTTCCTGAGAGCTTCTTCCTCAGCAGTACTCCCAGGCTCCACCAGTTTGGCAAGAATGTCCTGCTTCTTTCCAGGGACAGCCGAGCTTTCTCCGACTTCTGGCTAGGTAGGCGATGGAAGCTCGTCGAAAGGAGTGTCGAGGGCAGCTTCGATCTTCGGGATGACTTCTACCTCCTTAGGTATATCTTCTGAAGACATTTACAAAAGAAAGAAAAGGGGTGAATGATGCTCTCAGAAAAGTTCCACACTATTTATAAACAGAAAGGCCAAACATTCTGTCTCAGGAATCGAAACAACCTTCCCTTGAAAAGGCATGTTCGTTCATTCATCTCCTTTCATCTTTTGAATAGGGCTCCGTTTATTGTCGATCTTGAGAATCGAAGCAACCTTTCCTTGAAAAGGCATGCTTATTTATCAGTATTTCATCTCTATTTTATTTCGTGAATAAGCCTACATTTATTATCATTTATTTACTTTTTTGTAAATAAAGCCACAAGATAATAAATATTCAAAATCTCCCATAGAGTCTATCTAAATCATCAATTTCGTCTTTTGAAACCCAGTTGTTTTAAAAGATGTCTTTTTTTTATGATAAATCCGTATTATCACAGATATTGTCTTTTAGACACGATATCCTATCTTTAAGTCCCAGCTGACTTAAAGATTATTTATAGAAAAATAAATTTACGTCCACATTACCTCTGGATTCTATTTTCTATATCATCACATCAAATTAGATCATAAAGAAGAGAAAATTATTCTTTATTCCTTCTTTAAAAACATAGATACATCTTGATGGAAATCTATTACATCTCGTATTTTCATTCTAAATATAATAATTGAAGGTATATTAGATCTTTGGATCTTCTTGTTGATGTCAGTTCCTTGTTGACTCGACCTGAAGCAGCCTAACAAGGCAACGGAATCAACCCTGGTCTTCTCTCTTAGAAAGACGAGAGGAGAACCACGGAGTGCAGTAGCTCGAAGAAAAGTTGTTGTCAATACAACTGGTGGAGAAGAGATGACCCTTCATGAGAAGTAGGAATGAGATCACCCTCATGAAACGATTCCTAATTCGGTCTCGCTACCATCAAACTCTCATGTATAAAGGCCCTTCCTACCATCTCGAGGAAACCCTTTTTAGCATGAAGAGTTCTGAGCACTCTGATGTGTGTGTCAAAGTGGTTCAACTTCATAGCATCCAAGATCACCGATGCCAGTTCTGGGAATTTTTGTCAGTTGGTCTCCTGCAAGCATCAGAAAGAAGAAGAGAATACAGTTAATGTTCTTTTCTTATCGTAACTATTCATGTGCAATTGAAGCTAAAACATTTTGTACGTCTATAGGCGTATATTTCAGGAAAAAAACACCACGTGGTATTCGAAAGTTGATGTTGTCAGAACCGAGTAAGTGTGGCATATATCAAGACAGTAACACAACAAAGCTCACATTTGCCTAAAATCGGGACGTGTCAACACAGTTACTCGACAAAAGTTCAAATGTGCCAAGATTTATAAAGTTAAACTGTTTTTCATTTTATAATAAAAAGAAAAGGATAGACACTAAAAGGCACTATTGCTATTATGTAAAAATAACAATCTTATGTTATGTCATTTCTTCTTCCCGCTATCGGCCTAGCACAATGCAGCGCTCAACTCCTCTATATTATAGATCCCCGAGCGATACATTAGACGGAGGAATCCTTCCCTCTGTTCCGGTGTGCCATGATCTTTGGAAGACGATGGCCTACATTGGGAACGAGCGATGACTGCTGGGGTCAGGCCAAAGCAGTTCAGGAAGTTCTCCGCCTTCAGGGATGGGTCGGCTTCCAGCAGATACATCGTTGGTGCAGAATTCGACTTCTCTTCAGAAGCCTCTCCATCGACAGTGAGGTTCACCTTCTTCTTCATGCTCTCCTTGGGCGCCATAAGAGTGGTGAATGAAGATGAAGGATAGCAACCTCATACCTATATATATATACAGTGAAGGTCGGTCCCCGATGACTCTTCATCTTCCCAATAAATGGGCGCGTATCACTTAACGAGGAAGAAAGTAAAAAGACTTTTTAAAAAAGGGTAGGTTCATCGTTAGGAATGAACCGAGTATTTAATATTTTTTTAATCAGGTTGTGCGATACTCATATTGCGTCGCACTCAGCATGCACAGCCATCAGGTTGCGCAACAATCATTATTATGACGCATCTTGTCGCTCAATGTGTCAAAATTGTGCTCAAAATACAACACGGATTTCGAAGCGTCATGCAACATGGGTCGACAGTAACTAAACGCTAAAAAGGGAGGCATAAGTTATGAGTTGTGCCCTACTCTAAAAAAGTGGGTGCACGATGTCAGGAGACGGCCAAACCCTAAATAGGGTGATCAATGAACGGGTTTAATGCTTACCTTCCGTGGCCGGGTTAACAGTCTTTCGTCGTGACGAAGGTGGAACGTACTGACACGCACGTCGCTGCTCTCTGTATGATGAAGCACGAGATACAGGCTCGACGAAGCCCTTTTCTTTCTTAACATCGAATTTCCTGGGCGCCATTAGGGTTCGTCGAAGAAGCTTCTGAATCGGAAAGAAGAAGCGACAGAGTGGTTAAATGAGGAGGTAGGGTTTCGAGAAAATTATGTTAGTGAAATGAAAGGCACAGAGTGTACGGCTATTTATAGCCCAAATAGTTACGCAATCCATGCTGAAGAATCGGGCTCGAGTTGACTGGTGCAACACAGACAGTTCCCTGGCACAATCCAAACAAAACTAGCATAATTCAAAGTATTTCAAAACTTTGAAGCATTTTCAAGTTTCGAAAACTTTGAAGGGGGTCTTATAGAGGCTAAAAATCAAGTTGTGCCACCTATTAAAGTGTTCGATCATCAGATGGCGCCAAAACATTACATTGTGCTAAACAATCAAGTTGCGCAGTATTAGGTTGCGCCAATATTAGGTTGCGCTGGAATCAGGTTGCACAAGCGCTACGTGGCGCACTTTCTCGAGAAGTTGTAACGGCATCATCATTACCTGATAACTGACAGCACAAAAATTAAGGAAAATCCATTCGAATCCCGCGCAACGCGGCGCTCGAAAAGATTTTATCAGCATGTAATTAATGCTGACAGCTGGTTCGCACAAGTCACTGTATGGCGCAAGGATTAATCAGTACAGCACAGAACACCTAGTCAAAGGTGCCAGTCATTGAGTTACGCCCATGCGTAGCATGACAAGTTGGTGCCACTTGATCAACTCTTATTTTTAAAACAGGGTAACGTGGTGCGCAAGCCACTAACTTCACAGTGTGCCCACTGCACTGCCTACGACCATGCGCATCTCAATCAAACGATGCCACGCGTCTACAGGAGTTGGTGTAAACCGCTCGTGTAGGTTGTTACATTGCGCCCACGCGCAACCTGATGAAGCTCGCACAAGGTGATCAAACAGTATTCAGAATAAAGTGACGTAGCGCACAAGCCACTAACTTCACATAATGTGCCTACTATACTGCTTATGACCATACGCATCTCAATCAAACGATGCCATGCGTCCACAATAGTTAGTGCAACCGTTCGTACAAGTGAACAGGAGGCGCACAACCTGAAGCGCAAGCAACCCAGAATAACTGCTAAATAGTTATTTCAAGAACTCTATAAATAGAGTTTCAAATCAATCTCAAGAGGAAGAAGAATTATTATAATCTATTGCTAAAGTGCTGTTGCATCCTCCAGAGGTTTGTGTCTTCGATATCATATCATCCAAGGGATAAAGTAATTATCTTCTGATCAGATTCCTATAGTTGTACTTTCCCAGAAATCAATTGTACTATTGTATTCTTTTCTAAGTTTTTAATAAAACTTTTATTTTTTGTGAATAGTCACCACCGCTATCAATCTGGCTGCTATCCAGATCAGACCCGTCCCTACCGACCCTCGCCTAATCCGCCATCCCCCCATACATCTCCAAAGACTCACCTAGACATTTGCCGTCCAGATCATCCATCACTACCTAACCGTCACCTGACCACCCCATCAACAGCCTCTCGACCTCGACTCCAGTCTATAGTCACCGTCCTCCATAGGGGTGTGCATATTTGGACAGAACAGACCAAATCGAACCAATCCAAATCGTTCGGTCGATTTTTAACCGAACCGATAGTCCTGTCGGATTGGTTCGACTTGACCATTTAAAAAACCGTCCGACTTGGTTTGACTAACGGTTTGGTCATTCAAAAAACCGCTTAAACCAAACCTAGTAACAATGTAAAATTAGGTCTATATCCGGTCCAACTTATCCATCTTACAGTTTGGAGTCCTTCGACTTTGGAATATGACGCGGTTACTCATATTCTAAAATCTTTGACTCTTTCTCTTCCCTAACAGTGTAAACATATGTTACTTGGAGTGACCGCTCGAGGTCTCTTCCAGCCACTCTAGGTAACATATGTTTATTTTCCATTCAATTCATAGATCTATCAGGATTATGATTTATTTTCAAGAATTATTTTGGATTTGTGGAAAAAATTATTATGCAAGTAATTTACTTAGCTGTCCATATATCATACAAACATCTTCCAGATAGGAGATGCTTAAGATTTATTTTTGTGTGAATTTACTTTTTGAAACATTTTTATATACTTGAAATTTTTTGTCTGATCAAAACCGATCAGCCGAACCGATCCAAACCGAACCAAGTTTGTCGGTTTCAAAACCGAACTGACCATTTGGTTAGTTTGGTTCGACTACGATTATTTTTAAGCCGATTAACTTTGGTTCGACTTCGGTTGTGACCAAATAGGTCGACCATCGATCGATGCATAACCCTAGTCCTCCATCCATATTCGATTGGATCAGGCCACCCCAATGCCGCCTCGAGCCATGCCTCTTCCCGCCTCTATCAGCTGCCTCGCCTTCCGAAGTTGGCCGCCGACCTTCGTGCCGAGCAAAGAAACCCTGAGTGAGAGCTCCTCACATCCTTTTCTCTCGTTCTATCCTTCTTCCAATCCCTCACTCTTCTTTTTCCTCATCTTTTTCTTCATTTTCTGCTTCTGTTGCTTTCTCTCTCTTTTAATCCTCTTTTCTCACACCTTATCTTTTCCTATAGAAGAAAAGGGGTTAATAGTAATGATGTTATTTTTTATTATTATATGACTAGTATTAACAGTATGTATGTATGTATGTTTGTATGTACGTACGTACGTACGTACGTATGTATATATGTATGTATGTATGTATACTATTATAATTGCTAATTATTATAATTGTTTCTACTCCTTAGTTATTACTAATAATTGTTTGGTTAGTTTAGTATAGCTTTAGAAAATAAAATATTTATTTATAATATTTTTTTCAAATTTGTTTTATAACAAAAATATATTATTGGGTTTGACTTACATCTATTCTACAAATTGCTTTAAAATATATTATTGGGTTTTGACCTAAAAAATATTGATGTAATATTTTAGTTTGGCCTTAAAATATTTTCTAAAATTTCGAAAATATTATCTAAATATTTTTGACTAATAAAAATATAGTTTCTACTAAAAAAATTCTACTTTGACAAACTTAAGTTTTTAGCCTAAAACAATTTTTAGATTTTCAAATATTTAACTAAAAACATATTTTGCAAATAAATATAGTTTTCAAGTATTATAAATATTTTCTAAAATATTTGTATATATTTATTTACACAAAATCCCATAATTGTCAATCTTGGTCATAACTAATCATGCGTTCCTATTTCCTCGCGAATTTGGACTCTTTCGCATCGACCATGGCAATTGGCCAAATCGGGACACGTCAAATCATTGCACCACCACCAGGCAAGATACCCTGTCATATTTACTGCTTATATATATTCTGCATATTTACTGTTTATTTACTTCCAGTTATATAGTGCAAGAAGTGTTAGTCATATTTTAATTCTTATCTTTAAATTGTGCATATGAACCTAGATTTAATGGACTACCACTTGATTAGTACATTTAAATAAACCTTGACACAGGTGTGCCACGAGGTGTGAGTTGTAGTAGCATTAGAGGGAACTTACATGTTGGCTGATCACCAGTGCGCATGCTTTAGGTATAACTGCTAACATAGGTGCAGTATAGAAGACTTAGCAGTTATTAGAGGTACAGTATCATGGATATGACATGGATAGGTACATAGGGTGGGAAGGACAGTTCCTTAGCGTATGGGCCAAGTATGCACTTTTCCTCTCGTAACCCGTGAGCTCCGCCGGAGACGCGAGTGAGATTGCCCCTACTGTTACTGATGCCCTCTGACGTTCAAGGAACGTTATGGACGTAGGTCCTGGTGCCGAATTGGGGACGATGCCAATCCCGTATAGCTAAAGTGCCCACGCATTGAAGGTTTGTTTTTAAATGCAAATTCACACTAGAATAGGTAGGTGACCTTTGTTTGATGACTTGTCACACTCCGTTTCAATCATGGCATGGGACAATGTCTCATTACGGAATAGTGTGGCATGTCTTGTCCTTGTTTGGTTGTAGTGATTGTCCACTATTTCGGTGATAGAACACTAGGAGATGTTGTGATCCGGAATGTTCTATTTTACCTATGATTATGTTACATATTTTATATTTAGTTTATATGGCATGTTTTTCTGTATCTTATTACGTCCCACTAAGGACCTGGTGATCTCTTCAGGTGTTGATGTTCATGACTTTTTGCAGGAGTACCAGCCAAGATCGTATTCTTTTCTCTCTTTATCAAAGAGGTCTTACCCTTGGATCATCTTTTGTTGCTTGTGACAAATTATGTATTTTGTTATTTCTAGTCTAGTACTTGGTAGTAGATTTATCTACATCCAACAACTTGTACCTTGACATTTTTATATTTAATTGAATGATATCTTTATTTCTTTATTTTTGTTGATGAGATTTAGTGAGGCATGACTATCTATATACTACATTTACAGCTTACGTAAATTTATCATACGGCTGGCATGTACATTACATGGTCCTACGTATTTTAGGACTGGGCTATTACACCTCGCAGACCACTTTGTCCCCCAATAGAAACTGAGTTTTCTTTAAATAATCTTTCCGTCCATCCACTATCGGGAGCTAGCTCGAACCCAATATCTTCTGGAGGAAGAGAAAGTGTTGCGCCTTGATAGTCATACTTCCCGAACGCTGACCCTCCGCGATCTGCACTTTCACTGGGTTCACCATATCTTCCTCAAAATTCACACCCAAGCAAAGGGGGAACCGAAGAAGATGTCATCCAGTAGAGGCCTTGTCATAGATACTGCACATAAGAAGGGGCAAAAAGTTAGAAAAAAGTCGTAAAAAGTGACCCAAGGCTATGCACCATACCTCGGCGATGCAAGAACCCAGTCTTAGCATAACACAGACAAAGCTTCCAAGCTGAGTCCATGCACCACGATACGCACCAGCACATCATCTAGGCGGAGCCTTATCACAAAGTCATGCGCATCTGCTAGTTATGGCATCAGCGCATCATCTAAGCGAAGCCTCATGACAAAGTCATGTGCGTCTGCTAGTTATGGCGTCAGCACATTATCTAGACAGAGCCTCATGGCTAAGTTATGTACGTTCGCGAGTGGTAGGTATCAGCGCATCTTCCAGACCTAGCCAGTCAGCTAGGCTCGTGCGCTTCAATAGTAAGTTTGGTCGGTTCATGTCACTTGATGGTTACCTATCCACACAGCTGAACCCTGTACTTGTGTCACTATGTTCAAGAGAAGCCACGGCAGTGCCTCCCCTACGACTTCCTTACGGACGTTAGCATGCGTCGTATCAACGACGAGCGGCTCCACTATACACTCAGATATCTGGGCCTTACTCTTGCCATATCCCTTAGCAACAGTAAACTTGGGAGCCATGGCAGCAATGAGGTCGAAGAAGAAGAAGGAGGCGAAGAGTTTTCTTGAGAGTTCGAAAAATAACAAGTAGAAAAACTCTCTCTCTCTCGTTCTCTCCAACCCGACGCATATTTATAGGCCACAGCTACGCATGTTTCGATAAGCAATAAAATGAACAGTCGTTGCTTCGGATCAAGCTAGAATTAATTGCTCCTATCCCGAAGTTAATTTGACAGCCTATCAAAAGCGGGTCCTATGACAAAAAGTCATACGCTAAAAGCGTCCATATGCTATGCTTCTTGTTCAAAGTATTTCAAAACTTGTTCAAGTTTTAAAAACTTTGAAGGGTGTCTTATAGAAGCATGGTAAATACAGAAACCATGCGTCCTACAAACTCCACACGTTCCAATTTGTGCGCTTCATAAATCATGTGCCTTATGATCATGCGCCTTGATCCAAAGGTGCCAAAAGGCTACAGCTGTGCCTATGGAGTCATACGCCTAGGTATCCCCTCAACAAGAAGGGCGTTTAATGCTCCACTAGCAAGTATGTCAGATGTCAGCTATCAACTCGAGCGAGGTGCCACGTGCATCTCGAATCCTATGCAGACGACGACAACACATAAACTTAGGGGTCACTCTCCTCACAAACTCATACACCCAGTACTATAATAGTACTTGGCATAGGATAATACAGGCATAGTCAAGCCTTCTCCAGCGTTTGAAAGTACGAGCTGAAAGCAGACGTCTGTGCATACGTCAGAAGCAATCATTACTACTTTTGTCGGTTACAACTATGCCATGCCACGTGGCTTGATTCAACCAACTCTCGCATGTGCCTCAGAAGCCATGCGCCTAGACTTGGTATGTGCCCTAGAAGCCAGTACGAAGTTCCCTTATGCGCTGAATCCTGTGCACGCATCAAATCTTTTTGTTCCGGTATATTAAGATCTTCGAGTCATTAGCACGCACCTCATGTCAAATGACTTAGTCATGCCTATGACGGGTGTCAACAGCACAGGATCTCAGCAACCACCTATCCCAAGCACAGCCACGTGGTAGTCAGTTATGCTACATGCATACAGTTACAACTGCATTCTGTTCAAAAATGCTATGTGGAAACAAATCTCATGCACGCAGCTCTCCTGCATGCCAAAAATCTATGCCCACATCGTATATGCGAACATAGATAGATTTTTCCAGAATTCTACAAATAGGAGGAGTATTCCTTCATTTCAGGGCCTAGAGATACACAAAGAGTTTGAGCATCCCACCGAGAGAGCCGAATTGTTGTCCATCTTGCTGTTGAGGAAAGACTTGCAATCCTCTTTCGCCTTGTCGAATCGTCAGTGGAGTAAAGGAATCAGCTGCAGCATTCGATCTCCATTGTCACACTTCTCCAGAATAAAAAATTCTTGTACTTAGAATTCATGTTTAGAATTTCTTTGTACTTCTTTCGTTTGTTAAACAAAAGTTTGTTCAACTTTGTTCCATGGCAAACAGCCAGGACCTAGTCGCTGCTCCTTGGCCTCCTACCAGTGATGGGCATTGTCAGTCAACTGTTGACGGCTATCATCTATCTGTCTTTAGGAAGTTCGACGGCCTTCAACTAGTACTCAAAATCAGTGAGCCAAGCATGCACCTCAGTAGGATCCTTTGTACTAGGAAGGGGTTTTATATGCCAAAAATTAGCAATAAACCCAGTAGCTAGCTGACGGGCTAGGGGTGTCGCCTGTGCCAAGGTCGTCACTATGCTTCTCTCTCAATGCCTCAGCCTAGTGCTTATGGGCCTACCATTGGACTAGTTGATGGGCATGTATCATAGCGTAGAACATCTGCTGGCCATCAATTTGTTGATCCAGCAATAGAAATGGCATAAATGGCATCGACGAAAATGGAGGCGGTGGAGGCAAAGGAACCCCTTGCTCTGGCATCAGTCCCTGTTGTACGTCTGTCGTGGCTGATCGTTCTACTGAGTAGGATGGCCCCCAAGTGGTGGTGGAGTTCTATCGACATGGTTATAACAAAATTTTGTGAAGGGTTAACTAGAGTCGGGCTTCCATCTTGATGATCCATTATTTGTATCAAAAAAACAATAGTCGTGGATGGATTCAAGCAGGATGCAAGTCAAGAAAATCTTATGAAATCAAGATAGGAGTCAAGAACGATACAACTCAAATGTGGATGAGATCCTATTTTAGTCTAATCCTATTCGCAGGCCCGTTTGGCACAATAACGTAATCGAAATAGCTAACTAGACCTGTATGGGCCACTACGAAAACCATGTCACGCGCCAGTTCCAAAACCCACGGGACCATCAGGTGACTTGGCCAGCTGGTACATACTCAAGGGCAAACTCATTCTATGGAAACCCTCAAAGATGCACTTAAGCTATCTATAAGGTCTCAAATTTAGTATATAAGTCACACATAATGTCTACATCTCATCCACAGTAATAAAGATAAACTAAATCAAATAGATAAATGATGAATGTAAATATGATTCGAGTTGATTAAGAAGTAACTCACGTCAGAGTTACTAAAAACTAAGTTCATACTCCAATAAACTAAACATCAATGAAGTTGTCAATTACAGTTGTACCGTGGTCAGGTGTTGGCCCATAAGCCTATGGATATACCTCGTCTATACATGGAGAAAAGTCTAGGTCCTCAGGGAACATAGCAAGATACATAATATACAAGCCTACTATAATAGTAAATAACATGTATAGAAGACAACAATAATACATGAAAGACAATCTAAGAAGTGACATGTCTAGAGAAGTATGGTACTGGACGTGGCTAACAAGTAAATCAAGTAAATCCTATAGACTGTAGCCAAGGCAAGAGTCTCCCAATCTATTAGTATATCAGTTGTAGTCCAAGGCAAGAACTCTCAATCAAGAGTGGTCAAGTAGCCAATCCTAGTATCAATCTCCTCGCCTAAGAGGATTCAAGGTCAAGTCAAGCCAAACTCATGTCAAGTCAAGTCCAAGTAAAATGGTGATACATAATCAAGTCAAGTCATGTTCAAGGGAACGTAGCATAGGACTAAGCAACTCTATCACGACACACTAGTGAACACGAAGGAGACCAACATAACAAGCAATGAAATATAATAGAAAATAATATGCGTGTACGTAAAGCGAGAAAACAAGGTAAAGAAGCAGATAAGAAGCCAAGTATGAACATAATAAGCATGTATACATATGACACATAGCCCAATAACTTTCCACTTTCAATGACACCATAACCTAGTTTCTTGCCTCTTGACTTCCAAAACTCGAGGCTAGGTTCCCAATACATGGACATGTGTATAAACCATATTAAAATCATGAAACCGAAATTTTAATCATGAATTATACCCATTTTAACTCTAAATTCTAGAATTAAAGTTTTGGACATAGTACATGAAATTTGTCATTTTACACCTATTAGTTAATCATAGAATCGACCTAGAATAGTACCAACACCTACCATGACTTGTGCCTATAAAAATATAATCATTAAACATTCAAAATACTGATTTTGGAACAGAAAAATTTACCACTTTTTATCCCTAAAATTTAGTATCTCCATATGTGCAAATATAAGTCAAAACTACACATAGGAATCAGTTTCTTGGCATACCAAGTTTAGGTTAGATTTTATATAATTAAATAACACAAAAAGATGTAAAATTTGATAAAAGTATAAATTTAACATGGGGTTATTCTCAGATTTAGTTCTTGCATATTTGTTCTGAAAAATTCTCACAACATCTAACTAGCATGCACAATTATTGATTCTAATTTATTTTTCAATTCAACATGCATGCATATGATCAATCCTGGTTCTTTCATGATTAAAATTAATCAAGAACGTGGTTTAGGAGGTGATTTGGTATTTATGTGAAAAGAAAATAACTCATGAAGAAAGATCAAGGAAAGGATTTTGATAACTTACCAAGAAACACCAAGAATGTGGTTGGAGATGAGTCCTTGATTTGCTTCCTTGCTCTATGTGTTCTCCTCCTTACTTGCTTGTTCTCTTCTTGATTTTGGAAAGATGAAGATGATGGTGTTGATGGTGATGGAGGTGGTGTTAATGGTAGTTTAATGAGAAGATGGTGAAGGATGTGTTGTAGGGATAGAAGATGGAAGGATTTGGTGTTGTAGATGGAAATGATTAATTTTATGATGGAGAGGATGAAGAAGAAGGGTTTGGGGTTTATATATATATATATATATATATATATATATATATATATATATATATATATATATATATATATATATATATATATATATATATATATATATAATATATATATATATATATATATATGGATTGTTTTTCTTATGCAGGCCAATCAAGAATAGAAATAGGAGGGGAAAGGTTTCAAAAATCTGGGTTGCTTGTTCGGCCAAGGTTTGGGTGGGTAGTTAGTTGGTAGTTTATTAGGAAAGTAGGTAGTTTGTTAGTTAGGTAGTGTGTTATGCTAATGTGCACGTGGAAAGTGCTATATATGGAAAGCTTTGTATATCTATGAATATATATAATATTAACTCCATATATATGAGTATATATATGGCAACCATATATATGGGTTTATGTATATGAACGTCATTCCATATTTGGGATTGATGAGATTTGGGCTTGATTGATTAGGTTTTATGCAACCTTATTTATATAAAAAGTCTTTAAATATATATAAAATATTTATATAACCATATTTTATGGAATATGCAACAACTTAACTTGTTTCCATATATATGACATGGATATGGCTTTGCCATCCATTCCATGCTTAACATGCTAATCATGAAATATGACTATAATATGCATATTAAATCTTAGCGATGACTAAGGCTAATCATATATAATAAATGTTGTAAATAAATACAAAAATCCACAAAATACACTATTTAAGCGACAATAAAATTTAAAATTTTGGGGGATTACAAATATAATCACGACAATCAACACACAATATACTTGTGTCAATCACGTGTAATATGGAATCAATGCTATATAGAGATACAAAGTATAGTTCAAGTCGTAGTGTACTTGTCTCTTGTCCAATTTACTGACTTTGTAAGCCTAGTCCGAACCTATAAACAAATACAAGGTTTAGGTGTTAGGTTTCCTTTACATACCATGAAATTATGATTGGGTCTAGAAAACCCTATAGAACATCTTAAATATTCTTGGACTAATCCTATTGGCTCATGCATAAATACCCATGTATTTACTATATACCAAGTCCACCAATAATTCTTTTTTTTATTCCAAGTTCAAATTAGCTGCAAAGGCCCAACTAATTCCTAATAACTTCATAAAATTCCTTTATCTTGAGCCTAATAAATTTTTATGATAACTAAGCCAACAAAGTTCAAGTCCACACCAAAACTATCACTCTCTCTACTTGCCTAAACTTATTTTGTCCAACCCAAAGTAAATCCAAGGTCAGCTAATACTAAACCCACATGTTTATTAAAAAAGATTTGCTAAACCCATAGTTTAAGCCTACCTCTAATAATACTGAGCCTAACCAACTATAAAACTATGGTTCGAGCACTGAGGGAGCTCGTCCAAGCAGTACGACGGTCAATGTTGTAGCTGTGGGGACAGGAAGGAGGCGGCCGTGAGGAAACCGTGGCGTTGGATGCCGATCAGGGAGGCGGTCGGCCGAACAACGCAAGAGGAGGCGACTCGAGGGTGGATCCATTGGAGGTCCAGCCATTAGTGGAGAAACCAACGACTCAAGGACAGTTTGTCGGAGATCAAGTGATCGTAGAGTTGTTTAGTTCAAGTCAATATGGCTCGAATGCCTCTGGTCGAGGGTTTTTCAGTGAGGAACGATCCTAGCGTTCACCCAGCACCTGGAAGCGGCATTGCTGTCACGACCCGCTCCTAAATAATCGGTATGACTCAAATCACGACCGGCCTATACTGTCGTAGACAACGGTAGTCAGTCGTCTGAACCTCAGGAATCATCCATGATAAAATATATCGATAAATCATCACAGTAACTAGAACGTTCAAGCAAATCACAACAACACAAAGTCAACACAGAGTCCACTATCAGTATTTTAGTACATCATACATTTGCTAGCTCCTCCGGAGATAAATCTGGTAACCATATCCTCGAAGAAATACTAATACAATTGATACGTTCGCCTCATCAAAATCATATAATACATCAAAAAGCATCAGTATCTGATCTTGTAGAATCTTCCAGGAGTCGTCATCCAAATCTAATATGGTTCACATGTCCTGGTCTAATCTGTCAAAGATCTAGTCAGAAAAGGAGCAAAGTATAATGTAACTCAACAGTACTCAACAACATGATGCAATAGCATATAAAATAACAAAGACAAGTAAACTGGAAAGTACCTGTAAAACCCCTAAATTTCTACTATTATTTTTTATTTATTTTTGTACTGATTTAAAAATTTTGTACGTCGCGCAGTCGTATTGTATGTGGTGCGCAAACGGCGTATTCCACAATTGCTCGTCGAGTGCGAATATGTGCGAGCGTACATTTTTTTTGAAAAATATTTTTATTTTTATTTTTATATTTCAAAATAATTTATATAATAGATACTTTGCTATCATACAAAAATCGCTAAGTTTGTTCTTTACATTTTAAAGACCCTTCAGTTATAAATAGTAAATAAATAAATTTTTATTTAATACTAGAAAAGTATATTTATATAAATATTAGTTGTGCATACATATATATTTCCTAAATATTTTATTAGTTTATTTTTAAATCAAAATATAATTTTTTAGATTTATTAATATTTTATTACTCAAAAGGATATTTAAAAATATTATTATTTCCGAAATTATTATTATTGGTATTTTGAAAAATATATTTGGAAGTTATTATGGCCATTTAAAATTTCGATTTGATTTTTATGAATTAAATTTAAATAGTTTAAAGGTAGAATTTATATTTAATTTGAGTCTAGATTATCTAGATTTAAAATTAGAATTTAATTTGAATTTAGATTTGATTTCATTGATTTAAATTTAATAATTATCAATTGGGGTTTTAAATCAATTTTAATCCTATCCAAATGGGAATTCTCATATCCTATAAATAGGCAGGTACTCCTCCATGAATTTTTTACATCCACAAACTCTCCACAAATAAGTGCATCGTATCTGTGTCCATCCGTTCTTATTCCATTATTATACAAATACATTGCTCCTCCTCCATGCCGACAAACCCGGCACGATACACCAAAATCCTAATCCTAAATCTATCTTAGCTAATTCCGACAGGTAGCACCCGACCCTGTTGTCGCCTCTTCTACACCCCTGTCCGGCCAACTCCATCCTTCCACCACCATCCTGTCGCCCTCTGGCCAACCCCGTTCATCCTCACAACCTAGCGACTCCACCACAGCCCCAAACCCAAACCCGAACTCCGACGATACCATCCGTCGAACCTCGACACAGCCACCCCGCCACCCAATCACCACACCAGACACCAACACCACCACGCCATCATCGCCGCAACCATTCCGCCTACCAATATGCCGTCCAAGCGAACCCGAACCACCACCAGCACACAAACCCATCTCCGCCTCCTGTTCCCTGTCCCAGCCAAGCACCTCGGCCACCAGTCGAAAATACCAAACCAGCCATCGCTAGTAGAACCATCATCGGACCACCGTCGTCAGCACCAACACCCGACCGACACACCCAAAATAATTACCGCCGCCACGGCCATCGCCGGCCGCAGCCGCCCAAACCAAACCACCACCATCGCCACCAAATCCACACACCCAGATACATAGAAAAAGAAAATTTAAAATTAAACCCCATCACCAACCAGCGCTTACCTTCACCGGAGTCGCGCCCAGCCGCCTGCGGCGAACCACCGTCCGCCACACCCGTGCTCGGCTCCGGCCGAGCGAGCATCCCCTCCGCGCAGTCACCGACGATGCCCTGCGCCGATCCCCCGCCACCGTGTCGCGCCGACCCGCTGGAACCCTCCTCGCCGCTCCTCTTTCGACCTCCGCGCCCCGCGCTAAGTCCGCCGACGACCCCGCCGACAAACCCCGCTCTTACCTTTCCTCACTGACCTCTCGGCTCTCGCCCCTCTTTTCTCTCTCTCTGCACCTCTTCTACTTGTCCCCTTGGGTTCTTAGGAGAAGTCAGTGTGTGTGTTTGATATTTTTTGTTTTTTTTTGTTTTACTTTTAACTGATGTATTATTATTATTATTATTATTATACCATCATTATTATTATTATTATTATTATTATTATTATTATTATTATTATTATTATTATTATTATTATCATCATTAACTTAATTCATTATTATTATTATTATTATTATTATTATTATTATTATTATTATTATTATTATTATTATTATTATTATTATTATTATTACTATTATTATTTTAATTATTTTGTTGGTATAGAAGAAAGGACAACAGCAGTAGTGAATACTTATTATTATTATTATTGTTTTTATTATTATTATTATTATTATTATTATTATTATTATTATTATTATTATTATTATTATTACTACTATTTTTCTTAAATTTAATAATTGTATCCCTCAAATTTACTTATACCTAAATATAGTATTTTACTTGGCCACTTTTATAAAATTTTGGGATAGAAACCCTAAATATATTACTGCGTTATTTTTAAATAATTTAAAATAGCTTGTGACTTAAAAAGTGTATTTTTACAAACTTAAAGTTTAGCCTGAAAACCATTTTTTGTTATCTTCAAATATTTATCTAAAAACTATTTTAGCTAATAAGAAAATATTTTTGAGTATTATAAATAGTATTCTAAAAACGTATATATTTTTAATTATTCGAAATTCCTTCGATTATCGTCCAGTCCATGACCAACCCCATTATTCCCGTTCCCTCACCAAATCTGTACTTCCATATTTCTACCCTAACTAAATTGACCCTTCTGGACCCAATGGAATTGTCCGTGCCACCACCCGAGGTCACCATGTATAGTTGTTGTACCAAAGTCGTAGTTCATGCCAGCTTAATCATTGCAGCACATCAGGCGTCCTACCAGGCACGACACCTTGCCTTTACTGTTTAATTTCTTGCTCAATACCATGCATATTTTAATTGTTATCCTTTCAAAACCATATTTAGTTGCAAATTATTATATTTTAGTCTGGCCTAGAGTTAAGGGACCACCTTTGTTTGTGCCGTATACATGGGCTGACACTTGTGTACCACGATGTCACGTGTTTCATATAGATTCGGACTTGCGTACCGACTGTACATCGGTGCGTACAGAACGAGCGTTAGGATATAACTGCTAATATAGTTGTCTAGAAGACTTAGCGGTTATTAGAAATATCGTGGTGTGGATTCAGCACGAGTAGTGCATGGGGAGGGTGAAGATATTTATTAGGCGCAGGGGCTTTCACACCTTTACCTTCGTCTAGCTGCCATTTGTGACTCAGCCGAGAGCTAGTGTGCCGTGCACTTATTTACTTTTCTCTAGATGCCACTAGTGCCTCGGTAACACAAATGTGCCGTGCATTTACCTTCGTCTAGCTGCCGTTAGTGACTCACCCAAGAGCTAGTGGCCGTGCATTTACTTTTCTCTAGACGCCACTAGTGCCTTGGTTGAAATGCTAACGTGCCGTATTTCTAGTCTCGGGAGCCCTTGTGTGGAACGTTGTCTTCAAATTGCTTTTTCATATAGAATGGTTAAGACCTTTATCTGTTTAGTCACATATATTTTTCTGTTGAGCTTTTATTATTCACTTATTGGCATGATATTATGTGTCTTGTTACGTCCCTCTGAGGACCTGGTTATCTCGTCAGGTGTGTGTTCTTGTCTTTCGCATGTGCTCTAGTTCTAGCCGTGACTATCTCCATTTCTTCAAGGGTGATTGTACTTTGATCGTCTTCGCTTCGCTCGCCAAAATCATTTCTTTTCTTATGTATTTTCCTTTACTTGTTGGTAGTGGATTTGTCTCCGCCCAACATATTGTATCAAGACAATTTATTATTATTATATGACATCTTTTATCATTTATTTTGTGTGGATGAGATTAGTTATGGTTCTACTACATTTTACAGCTTATGTATTCGTACGAGGATTCCATATATTGGAGTGTACTTCGTATGAATACAGCTGGCATGTCTACGTTCCTAGTCCTACGTATTTTAGGACTGGGGCATTACATGTTTTTGTGGTGGCCCATACAGGTCAAGATAAATTGTTTGGTTATTTTACCGTACCAAGCAAGCCTGTGTATAGGATTAGAAGTCTAGGATCTCATCCACATACTTGACCTCTTTCCTCGATTCCATATTCGAACTATCGTTCGACTTATCGACTGCATCTTGCTTGATTCCTTCTATCATTATCCTTGTCTTTCCGTCGTGCTTGCTAGAGATTGCCCTACTAGTTAGATGTCCCAAACACCCTTAGCTAAATTCTTTAAGTTGGGTAGAATACCCTACGACCTGACATACCCTTGACCATTAAATAGTATTATCTAGACCATAGAGACTAGAGAAATTTAACCCATTTAGTCAACCAAGCCTTGGTCAATAAAACCATAGAATGATGGTATAGGAATAAACAAGACTTAGATCCTTATGACTCTTAGACTATTCATATTTGTTTTTATTTCATCTACCATCGTGCCTATGTTTTACTATCTAAACTAATGATGCTAATATAGCCTAGTATTTGCAAGCTAATCCTTATCAAGCTTGATCGAGGCATATGCTATTGAGCGGCCGCTCAGTAACATATTGTCTAATTAGAACCGGTGCATGATGGTCTGATAAACCGAGTGCATTTTGGTTCGCTTTTATCTATCGTTTTATGCGGATGGAGACATAGCTAAACTTGTCCTCTAGAGTCCCATCCGCGACTGCCTTGGCAACTCCTTTTGAATTATTCGGTCGCCTTTGAATCACGTGTTCGTATTCGATAAAATCGTCATTGAACTCCTTATTGCTTTCGCCTTTACCTATTAAAGGAGGGCAAAGGGCGTGATACTAGAAATTTCTCTAGCTACTCTATCACCTATAACCCTCAACCTACTCTCAAATCATACCTTCTAGGTATTTACTCCATTCTCTCTAACCTTTATTGCATATTCTAACTTTAACCTCCACACATTTTCCTTCTTGTGTTAACCCATGATTATCCTTGCCGTTATTGAAATCGTAATTTACTAGTGCATCTTTCGTTGAACATTGTGAACTACCTTGTGCCTTCTCACCCCCTGCTAACCCTTAATTTCGAGGACAAAATTCTTTTAAGTTGGGTAGGATGTAAAACCCCTAAATTTCTACTATTATTTTTTTATTTATTTTTGTACTGATTTAAAATTTTGTACGTCGCGCAGTCGTATTGTACGTGGTACGCAAACGGCGTATTCCGTAATTGCTCGTCGAGTGCGAATATGTGCGAGCGTACATTTTTTTTGAAAAATATTTTTATTTTTATTTTATAGTTCAAAATAATTTATATAATAGATACTTTGCTATCATACAAAAATCGCTAAGTTTGTTCTTTTCATTTTAAAGACCCTTCAGTTATAAATAATAAATAAATAATTTTTTATTTAATACTAGAAAAGTATATTTATATAAATATTAGTTGTGCATACATATATATTTCCTAAATATTTTATTAGTTTATTTTTAAATCAAAATATAATTTTTGAGATTTATTAATATTTTATTATTCAAAAGGATATTTAAAAATATTATTATTTTTGAAATTATTATTATTGGGATTTTGAAAAATATATTTGGAAGTTATTATGGCCATTTAAAATTTTGATTTGATTTTTATGAATTTAATTTAAATAGTTTAATGGTAGAATTTATATTTAATTTGAGTCTAGATTATCTAGATTTAAAATTAGAATTTAATTTGAATTTAGATTTGATTTCATTGATTTAAATTTAATAATTATCTATTGGGGTTTTAAATCAATTCTAATCCTATCCAAATGGTAATTCCCACATCCTATAAATAGGCAGGTACTCCTCCATGAATTTCTCACATCCATAAACTCTCCATAAATAAGTGCATCGTGTCTGTGTCCATCCGTTCTTATTCCATTATTATACATATACATTGCTCCTCCTCCGTGCCGACAAACCCGGCACGATACACCAAAATCCTAATCCTAAATCTATCTTAGCTAATTCCGGCAGGTAGCACCCGACCCTGTTGTCGCCTCTTCCACACCCCTGTCCGGCCAACTCCATCCTTCCACCACCACCCTGTCGCCCTCTGGCCAACCCCGTTCATCCTCACGACCTAGCGACTCCACCACAGCCCCAAACCCAAACCCGAACTCCGACAATACCATCCGTCGAACCTCGACACAGCCACCCCGCCACCCAATCACCACACCAGACACCAACACTACTACGCCATTATCGCCGCAACCATCCCGCCTACCAATACGCCGTCCAAGCGAACCCGAACCACCACCAGCACACAAACCCATCTCCGCCTCCTGTTCCCTATCCCAACCAAGCACCTCGGCCACCAGTTGGAAATACCAAATCAGCCATCGCTAGTAGAACCATCATCGGACCACCGTCGTCAGCACCACCACCCGACCGACACACCCAAAACAATCACCGCCGCCACGGCCATCGCCGGCCGCAGCCGCCCAAACCAAACCACCACCATCGCCACCAAATCCACACACCCAGATACATAAAAAAAGAAAATTTAAAATTAAACCCCATCACCAACCGGCGCTTACCTCCACCGAAGTCGCGCCCAGCCGCCTGTGGCGAACCGCCGTCCGCCACACCCGCGCTCGGCTCCGAGCGAGTATACCCTCCGAGCAGTCATCGGCGATGCCCTACGCCGATCCTCCACCACCACGTCGTGCCGATCCCCCGCCACCGTGTCGCGCCGACCCGCTGGAACCCTCCTCATCGCTCCTCTTCCGACCTCCGCGCCCCGTGCCAAGTCCGCCGACGACCCCGCCGACAAACCACGCTCTTACCTTTCCTCACTGACCTCTCGACTCTCGCCCCTCTTTTCTCTCTCTCTGCACCTCTTCTACTTGTCCCCTTGGGTTCTTAGGAGAAGTCAGTGTGTGTTTGATATTTTTTGTTTTTTTTGTTTTACTTTTAACTGATGTTTTATTATTATTATTACCATCATTATTACTATTATTATTATCATTATCATTAACTTAATTCATTATCATTATCATTATTATTATTATTATTATTATTATTATTATTATTACTATTATTATTTTAATTGTTTTATTGGTATAGAAGAAAGGACAGCAACAGTAGTGAATACTTATTATTATTATTATTATTATTGTTTTTATTATTATTATTATTATTACTTTTCTTAAATTTAATAAATGTATCCCTCAAAATTTACTTATAACTAAATATAGTATTTTACTTGGCCACTTTTATAAAATTTTGGGATAGAAACCCTAACTATATTACTGCGTTATTTTTAAATAATTTAAAATAGCTTGTGACTTAAAAAGTGTATTTTTACAAACTTAAAGTTTAGCCTGAAAACCATTTTTTGTTATCTTCAAATATTTATCTAAAAACTATTTTAGCTAATAAGAAAATATTTTTGAGTATTATAAATAGTATTCTAAAAACGTATATATTTTTAATTATTTGAAATTCCTTCGATTATCGTCTAGTCCATGACCAACCCCATTATTCCCGTTCCCTCATCAAATCTGTACTTCCATATGTCTACCCTAACTAAATTGACCCTTCTGGATCCAATGGAACTGTCCGTGCCACCACCTGAGGTCACCATGTATAGTTGTTGTACCAAAGTCGCAGTTCATGCCAGCTTGATCATTGCAGCACACCAGGCGTCCTACCAGGCACGACACCTTGCCTTTACTGTTTAATTTTTTGCTCAATACCATGCATGTTTTAATTGTTGTCCTTTCAAAACCTTATGTAGTTGCAAATTATTATATTTTAGTTTGGCCTAGAGTTAAGGGACCACCTTTGTTTGTGCCGCATTCATGGACCGACACTTGTGTACCACGATGTTACGTGTCTCATATAGATTCGGACTTGCGTACCGACCGTACATCGGTGCGTACAGAACGAGCGTTAGGATGTAACTGCTAATATAGTTGTCTAGAAGGCTTAGCGGTTATTAGAAATATCGTGGTGTGGATTCAGCACGAGTAGTGCATGGGGAGGGTGAAGACATTTATTAGGCGTAGGGGCTTTCACACCTTTACCTTCGTCTAGCTGCCATTTGTGACTCAGCCGAGAGCTAGTGTGCCGTGTACTTATTTACTTTTCTCTAGATGCCACTAGTGCCTCGGTTGAAACACAAATGTGCCGTACATTTACCTTCGTCTAGTTGCCGTTAGTGACTCACCCAAGAGCTAGTGGCCGTGCATTTACTTTTCTCTAGACGCCACTAGTGCCTTGGTTGAAACGCTAACGTACCGTATTTCTAGTCTCGGGAGCCCTTGTGTGGAATGTTATCTTCAAATTGCATTTTCACATAGAATGGTTAAGACCTTTATCTGTTTAGTCACATATATTTTTCTGTTGAGCTTTTATTATTCAGTTATTGGCATGATATTATGTGTCTTGTTACGTCCCTCTGAGGACCTGGTTATCTCGCCAGGTGTGTGTTCTTGTCTTTCGCAGGTGCTCTAGTTCTAGCCGTGACTATCTCCATTTCTTCGAGGCTGATTGTACTTTGATCGTCTTCGCTTCGCTCACCAAAATCATTTCTTTTCTTATGTATTTTCCTTTACTTGTTGGTAGTGGATTTGTCTCCGCCCAACATATTGTATCAAGACAATTTATTATCATTATATGACATCTTTTATCATTTATTTTGTGTGGATGAGATTAGTTATGGTTCTACTGCATTTTACAGCTTATATATTCATACGAGGATTCCATATATTGGAGTGTACTTCGTATGAATACAGCTGGCATGTCTACGTTCCTAGTCCTGCGTATTTTAGGACTGGGGCGTTACAGTACCTAAAATTATGCACTAGCTACGTAAAATATGTGCAATAGAACATCAGTAAGCATGTAGGGTTATGAAGTCTAATGTATAGTGCAATGATATACTAGCAGTCACGTATAATATAAGGGATATCATGTACTCTATACTAGCATAAATAAGGTATAAAGCAATCATATGCTAGCAGTCACGTATAATATAAGGCATATCATGTACTCTATACTAGAAGTCAAGTAAATAGACATAAGGTATAGTACAATGGCATACTAGCAGTCACGTATAATATAAGGTATATCATGTACTCTATACTAGCAGTCGAGTATATGTCTAGGGCTTAGGTGGCTACATGCTTCCTGATTGTTCTCCCTTCTGACATGACACAAGAGACATGCAAGCAAGTAAGAAACATGAAAATATGTCAAGCAAGTTAGTGTAAGCATGCATTTAAAGTTGCTAAGTAAAGTTGAGATACAAGTACTTGCCTTGTCCTTGAAAATAAATGAGTCTCAATATCTCCACCTAGAATAGGGCAAGAATAGGTTAGAATCTAATCAATGGCATTTAACTATCTATTAGCTAATTATCTATATAGACTAAAATTATAAAATATTACTAGCTATATAGATACGCTATCTATGCATAACCATACAATAGTTTATAAAAAAATAATAATATTTTAGAGTAACAAAACATAATAATAATTCTAGAAAAAAGTTTAAAAAAATAATAATCATAGCAATTTAATTTTAAATATAAACTAGTAGCATATTCTAATATAGGAAAATAATATTTAGTAAATTATTTTGGTGTAACCTTAGCAAAATAATCTTTATAACAATATATATATATATATATATATATATATATATATATATATATATATATATATATATATATATATATATATATATATATATATATATATATATATACATATATATATATATATATATATATATATATATATATATATATATATATATATATTGACAAATTGTACTAATTTTATTTGCTATGAAAATGTTACCAAGAAATATTGATAATGACAATGATACTAAAAATAGGAACTAATAACAATATTAATAATAATAGTAATAATAGCAATAACAACAATCAACCCAAAACCAATCCCAGTCCAACCCTATCTTTATTTTCTTTCTTTTCTCTCTCTCCTGGGCCCAAGAACAGGCCCAGCCACTGCTGCTATTTTTTTTTCCTTTTTTTCTCTTTTCAACAGCCCAGCCTCCAAAGCCCATCAACCCGGCCCACTACACATATTCAATCCTACAATCGCTTAAGCTGTTATGAGTTTCCTATTTCACCGGTTCCCAATGGTACTCTAGTCCTAAGCACCATTAGATGGAACTACATGGGTCACTGTAACGCTCCAGTCCCAAAATACTTAGGACTAAGTACGTAGACATGCCAACTGCACACATACGAAGTATACTCCAATATATGGAACCCCCGTATATATACATAAGCTGTAAAATACAGTAAACCATGACAACTAAATCTCATCCACAAAATAAAAGAATAATAATATAAATCAACTATGAATTTGCTATTTGTACATGTAGTTGGGCGGAGACAAATCCACTACCAACCATTTAAAGAGAAGAAATTCATAAGTGATAAAGGAATTTGTCGAGCGATGCGAAAACGATCCAAGTGCATTCATCCTCGAAGAAATAGAGTAGATCATGGCCTTTGCTAGAGCACCTACAGAAAGTCGCAAAGGCACACCTGGAGAGTTTACCAGGTCCTTAGAAGGACGTAACAAGATACAAGAAACAATATGCCATAAATACTGAATATAAAATATGCCATAAAGTCACAAATAAAAAGTAAAGTGATATGACACCAAGTAGGGTCACCTACCCGTTCTATAGTGTACATACAGTTAAGAAACAATCCTTCGACGCATGGGCCCTAGCTATAAAAAGGATCGGCATAGTCCCCAATTAGGCATCAGGGGCCTACGTCCGTAACATTCCAAGAACGCCAGAGGGCATCAGTACAATAGGGGTACGTCCATAACGCTTGGTTAACGTCAAAAGGCATCAGTAGCCTGCGTCTCCGACGGAGCTCACAGGTAATCAAGTGCAAAAGAAGCCCATACGTCAGGTATTGTTCTCCCCACCCAATGCACTTATCTAAGTCGCATCTACGACCATGTAACTCTACTAACTACTAAGTCTCCTAACATGTCTCTATTTGTAGTTAGACCTAGCACATCCGCACGGGTGATCAGCCAATACGCAAGGACCTCTACATACTACTCATCTCGTACATATGTCATGGCACCATCGTGACAAGTTTATGATAATACACTAATAACCGGTAGTCTCTTAACTTCTAGGTCCATATGCAAAATTAAATGCGAGAAAGGAAAATATGACTAGCACTATGTATAACTGAAAGCAAGCAGTAAATCATGAACTGTAACGGAAAGAACTGCGAGTAAACAGGCAGGAATATGTCATAACTAAAAAAAATGTAGACTAACTATAAAAAGTAAATAAGGCAAGTTATTTTGTCTCTGTGTCGTCTGGTGTGGTGCGATGATCCGACAAGTCCTATTTTGCCCAATAGCCGGGGTCGAGGTGTAAGGGTCCGAAATTTAGTAGACATAGAAACGTGCGACCAGTTGTGATCAAGGGGAGTGTAGAAGCATAAAAAATCTCAGCTGAAGACATTCCTTCGCCAAAGAGCAGAAGATGCAAAAGTCTCAGGCTCAGGACTAAAAAGACAAAACAGAAGATATGGAGAGAAGTCCCTTTATTGTCATGTCTACCAAAGTCTAGTACAGACACATCATGATTATACATAAGAGACTAATATGTTCTTCTACAAAGGATCTAGTACAGATTCGACAGAAGCCTAGAGGGATCTACAAGGGATGCAATCTTCATCGAAGCGTAGCCTTTCTTCTTTTCGACACATGCACTGGAGGATTGACCTCCACCGAAGCATGTTCTGATATTCTTATGGGCGCAGCCTCTCAGAAGCATATCAGTAACCCGGCACTTTGAAGAAAGCCAGGGCCTTCAAGACCAGAGGCGCAGCTACCTCCCTATGCCAACCTCAGAAATAAGATGGTGGTAGGCCCCCCTCCCTTTCTTTTATTCCAGAAGCTAGTGTCTGCACTCAATAGGTACAGCTATCTGTCTGCGCCAATCTTTGATGCGCAAGGGTGTCATACCCTTCCTTTCGCAGCCAATGCCTTCACTGTTCAGAGGTGCAGCTACTTACCTGCGTTTGCATGAGGCACAGGATGGTGATATGCTTACACCATATCCGTTTCGACGGCATAGTCATCTGCTCTGGATCAGAAGCTTAAGTCACTTCTCTACAAGAGACTTGGGAACTCCCATCGTAACCAATGTAAGTCAACATGTCGCTCCAAAAGCACAGTAACATCGTCAACCTGAAGCACAAACCTACTTATTGCCTACAGCACAGATTCTCTGGTAGCCCAAAACACAGCTTCATAAGTTGCTCTACATGCACAGAAGTCTCATCGTCATTCGAAGCCAAGTCCACTCGTAGCCTGAAAGCATAGAGGTTTCGTCGTCTCCAGAAGCACGGTCTACTCGTCACCCCAGAAGCGCAGTAGCACTTAGTCCTCACCAAAGGCACAGGAAGCATGGATCCACCCCAATTGGTTTGTTTAAACCGCCTCTTGCAGAGAAGATTGGGATTAAATCATGATTGATATCATATCAGATTTATTTAAATCTTAGATGAGGATCAATTAGACTCCAAATCTAGGATGGAATCCCAAGATTTACTCGGCTATATACAAGCAAGCAAATCGACACACGCCACATGTCACCTCTTTCGATTATGTTTATAACCACCAGAGATCTCGTTTGAGGGAAATCTCGATGTCCACCACGTGTCAGCGTCGCAGAAGCCTACACCGTACAATAACGGTAGATTCTTTTATATCTCAGGAACCCTAATGCACATCGTATATGTGCTCGATTCTCTATAAATAGAAGGAGTTCTTCCACAAAAAAAGAAAGAAAGGAGTAAAAAAAGAGGGAACATTTACAATCGACAATCTTCAAAGGAGCAGCAATCTCCATCCACGAAGAGTCGACCACCCTCATCCACCTATCAACCAAAGAACCAACCAACCAACCATCTTAAAGGGATATTCTCATCTAGACAGCCTCTTGATTGGTGACCCCAGAGTCCTATTAAAGGTGCCAGAGAGACATAGCAAGGTTGATTCGTAGTCAGATCGCCAACGGAGTAAAAGAGCCACTACAGTGCTCGATCTCCACCGTTACACTTTCCCAGAAACCTCTTCTCCCTATACTTAGAATATCCTGTTTAGGACTTCCTTCTTTGTACACAGATACCTTATATGTTTAATAAAGCAAAAAGTTCGTTCAACCTTTTGTTACGTCGAACAAAATGGCGGCTCTGCTGGGAAATACCTTCACCTCCAACAAAAAGGCGGTGACGCAATTTGATGACAACTTGCTGGGAGCTTCTCAAGACATGATGGTCGTACGCTTCGACCAGCAAGCTTTTGAAGATCTCCTCTCTGATGAAAAGTTGAAGACTTCGAAGCGGTTCGTACAACCGAAGAAGACTCGACGTGTCTGGAGGCCTAAGGTGGATACAGCCTGCAGAACAATGTCGAGAACTGCGTCTTAGGACCCCCTTAACGTCAAGGCAACAGAGAAGATCCCGGCTGCTACAGCCTTATCCCCTCGTCCGATTCCCGTCCCGAAAAAGCATTACGAAGAAGGTAGAGGTTTCATGGTTGATCTAACGATGGAACGATGCCAAAGGAAGTGCACACCGGTCCAACCCCTCACGACGGCAGTATTGTCGGCAAGGAGATCTGTCTTTGACAGAATCGCTTTCCCTTCAGGTAAACCTTCGACGGACTCTGAATACTACTCACCCGCTGGAGGTAGTAAGAAGAGATCCCAGGTGGCTCGTGCTTCGTACAACAAGCGTGCGACACCTGCGGCAGACCAGAGGCTCGTGTTGACAGTAACACGTGTAGCCGACGGAAAGCTATACAAGGCTGGCTCTCGCGCTCCGATGCCTCAACCAGTCGAATCTCCCTCCCACTGGGGTACTCCTGTGCATAAGCCAAGCCAGGGGATACATCCCAAGAAGAGGTAGCCATGCGAACAGCATTCCTACTGGAGCGACAGGAGGCTTCCTCGCCAGACCCGCTGTGACCGTGCTTACATGCAGCTTCCTGCATGTACAATGGGAGTGCTACGACGGATCAGCCAACCCTCTCCCAAGCGGAAGAAGAATCTGTGGCACAAGACGTACCTAAATCAAGGCACCCTTGCACCCAAATTACCATCGACTGCCGTTGTCAGCAGACGGCTGAGCCATCGCCGAGGAGGCGCTCCGTCTTCCAGAGACTCTACTCCATACCGACTCCACGCCATAGGCCTAACAGGGGGTCAGTGAACCATAGAGAATATGAGCCCCACATCGCCACATGCTACGTGGCACAGGGTTCGAGAGCTCTCAAGGAGCCTTCCAGAAATCCTCCCATATCGGTTGCTAAATCGAATAGGAGGTCAAAGAACAGCAAAGCTAAGGTACCCGATGCAAGTGTGTTCTAAGGCACTCGTTCCAAATCTGTATTGGGTGCCTTATCAAATACTGGGGGTAGCCAGCCTCCTACCATGCATAACAATCCTGTGTTCCAATCTGACGAGGCACAATACGACACGGATGTCTCCATTGGCGCAGCCAGTCACCAGACAGGGGGTAGCAACCATACTGAGTCCGAAGAAGATCATAATCTTACGGTATATCCTCAAGACAGCGAGACTCAGGCATCTGAGCCAGAAAGTGACGGATCTATGGCTCCCTCGAGTCACCCTCACACTCGGTCTGTATTTATGGCCGACGACAATGAGGAAGACAACAATGAAGCTCTCATATGTATCGAAGTCCTCGAGACGAAGTTAGATACGCTAACAGACACCATAAAGACCATGTCCTCAATCATAATTGACCTCAAGAGTAGCATGGGCCTCGCTGCCTCTACACCTGCGTGTGATCCGCCAACCAATAACGAATCCAGCAGGTTGCCTACTGCCAATCAGACAGGACCATCCTCGTCTACTCCATCGGCTACACGCTTCGTAATGCCGGCCAAAATACAGCAGGCCATCATGGAGCTGTATACTTGTCATGATGCCAAAGAAAAGTAAGCAATATTCTGAAAGATGGGAATCCGGCAGCCATACCCTACCGAGTGGGACAACGTCGTCTATTCTCCTAAATATAATCCGCAGACGCTTACACCTTATGAAGGGAAGGGTTCTCCCCGACAATACTTGAGGTACTTTGCCTCAGTAACGGGGCACCTGCCAAAGGATGACGCCCTCGTGTCTAACATATTCATAGGAGCCCTACAGAGGGTAGCCTATGAGTGGTTCTGCAGTCTTTCGGACGACTGCATCTCATCCTTTGAAGACCTGAAGACTCGGTTCGTGGGCCGATTCTACGAAGGAGGCATAGATATGACCATGTCGACCCTCATGGAAATTATCCAGAGGGAGAAAGAGCCTGTTTGCGTATACATCGAGTGCGTCCGCCAGGCAGGCCTCAGATTACCACCCGGTATGCCCGAGCCCACGCTTATGGACTCCTGCCGCAAGAACATGCTACCCGCTATAAAATTGTGGCACAGTGCTCCCTCTACGGAGTGGATGCCTTTCATTACAGAGATGAATGCCACACAAAAGAAAGCCCAGGATATGCAGCTCCTGGGGCTACACTTTTCTACGCCCGAAGACAAGGGGAGACGCTCGTACAGCAACAATCCCAAAGATAGAAAAGGCAAGCAAGCCATGACCGTCAATGTCTCCAAAGATTCAGCAGCTACGAGTCCTAAGTCTGCGGAAGCACAGAGGCCGAGGGAGACTTACTCCTTCAATGACGAGGATACGCTAGAAATCTTTAAGATGCTTGTCACGACCCACACCCAGTGTAGGGGCACGAGAAGTGGGTACGTCCAGCCTACGCCGCAGTGTCGGCGGTAGAACGCTGTTCTAAGTCACTATCTAATCAACAACTCACGCAATTATATAATATACCTGTCACAATCTCAACTCCGAATGGAGGACAAGTATAAGATACAATAATACTCAATCACAATCTAGGCACGACAAGATAACACATGAGTCTAACAACTATATGAAACTCAAGCAACTAAAATAAACTTCTAAACAACATCTCAAACAATCTCAAATACAACTCAATTTCCACTTATTACAAACAAGTTTTAAAAGTGAAACTAAACCATAAACTAGTAATCTACTCCAAGCTCTAGTGGTCCTCTAGGCTAGCTATGAATCTCCAGGTTACCTGTAATATTTTTAACAGGTCCAGTCAGGACAGGAACGAGCACAAAATCTCAAACAACAGTTCTAGTTATACAATATTAAAAATATAGCAGTAGATAGAAAGAATATACTAGGTAGAGCGTACATGCATCCTGACAGGGTATATCAAAATTGTAATAAGATAAGGCAAGAGAACAGTGTATAACATGTACGAAAATCTGGAACTGCTATCTATGTGAGTTTAGTACTAGTTTCAATATGTAATCGGCTTAGAACTTGATACAATGTTTGGCCTGGCTAATCATACGTGAGTGTATGATTAACACTATACAATGAGGATACAATGGTGATACAATAATTATACAATATAATACTATGGGATATTGATCACATATCTACGCTAACACCCCCATCCCTGACTAATATAGTGGATCCAACCATGACACGTCATGACACGCATTCTCTGGGAAGTAGTGCTCCTTCACAGGAATCGTGTCTATACAATGAACAAGGAAAATAAGGAAGTCTTGCACAAGGCATACCATTTATAAGAGGAATAACATCTTATGACGGGATCCAGACAATACCAATCCGTGTGAACAATGTGTCAAGAGAACATGGATATCTACACTAAATACAAGAAATATAGACGATATCATAAAATAGAAATATTATCAGAGAATGTACTCGCCTGTCATCCTGAATGACTGAGATGAATAGATGTCCGAACTGGTGTCACAGAATCCTATTTAGAGTAAAACAGGTTATAATGTATTCAAAAATAAGGTAACTAGAGTGTATGATGCAATCTATATGATTTCTAAGTCAATCTAGACCAAAGTCAACTCTAAGTCAAACCTGGTCAACTGGCTAGGTCAAACTAGGTCAACAAGTCCAGATTGGTCAAACTAGGAGTCCAACTTGGTCATACTAACTCACACCAAGCCAAACTAAGTCATACTAGGTCAATCTAAGTCAAACAAGGTCATGTCATGTCAAATTAGGTGACACAAAGTCAACTAAGTCAAGTCAAGTCTAAGTCAAAATAGTCAATCTAGTCTAACAAGTCTAGGTCAACTAGCTAATCTAAGACCCCACTCTTAGTATCCTAAGAAACTAAGATACGACACTAACTATCTATAGGTTTTCGACATCTAGACACTAGTTAATACTAACATATCATAGGTATCTAACATATCAAAAATCTAACCAATACCTCAACTAACAACATTCTAACATATAACTTCTAACCATCTATTCTAACTTAGAAACCTAACACAACTAACATCCACTAACTAATATCTAACCATAACATATATGTATATATATCCATCTCTAACTCTAACCAACTAACATATGTCATCTCTAACTAACAACAACATAGACTAACACAATTAACTATCTAACTTATATAAGATATCACCATCTAACTTCTAAGATACCTCTAACCTCTACATAGATTCTAACATAACCACTAACATACTAACATATCCATACATACAACATCTAAATTCCTCTCCACTCCAATACTAACACACACACAAACACATATACCAAATCCACCCCCCTCTCTTCTAAGACACCCACACACATCTATATACAAACACACTACCACTCAACCAAAACACAAATCACTCAACAAACCACACTAGCCTCAAGTTAAATAGGATGGCATGATCCTTCCAACTCTCTTACCTTCACAACACACACACTATACTGAAGAACAGATGGCAACTCTAGAGGGGGGTGAATAGAGTTTATAGCAATAATAGCCAATTAAAAAATCAACTCTTTCACAATCTAAAATTAATCAGAGTAAATGCGGAAATAAAGGAGCAAAAGAGCATACGCAAACACAGCCGATGTTAACCTGGATTCCCTCGTGGAGGACTAGTCCGGGCCTGAGAACTCTAGCTCAGGATTAAATCCACTATTTGTGAAATAGTAGTTACACTCCGTGCCTTTTCTTCAGAAGAGCACGTCAACTTCTTACAATGGATCGCAGTGGCGATGCTTGAAATTTTCCAAGCTACTTCTTGAACTCTTGTACAAGACTCCTAACTGAGAGATGCTGAGCACTCGAGACTTAGGAAACTTGTGGCTAGTAGATGAAGAAGGGTATGGCTTATATTGAGCTTAAGAGAGAAGAGAAGAGAAGATTGGATGAATGAAAATGAAACAATTCTTGGCCTATTTATAGGGTTTTAACAGGCAAATTTCGGCCAAAATTCTGGTAGGAATTTTTAAATATTTGGCCGTTGGACAACTAGCAACCAGCAAGCCCTAAAAATTAGGGTACTGAATTTTAGGGGACAGAGTTCGGCCCGAACTCTGTGTGGAGGCAGAGTTCGGCCCGAACTCTGTCTCCAGAGCACAGAATGGGTCCAAGGGTTCAGTGGGCTGATTTTGGATGTGGAGCTTTATGGATTTGGATAGGTTATGGGTTGAGTCTCAAGAGCCCAGCATAACTCAGCTTACAAACATTCTAGACTCAATAAATATAAAAGTACAAACTCGAAAACGACTTGCATTTTCAAAACTGAGCTGTCGTCTGGCTTGAGCAGAATGTAGTCGTCGTGTGTCGTATTGAATTATCACAAGTATTATTTAGTCAATGTTATCAATATTTGGTTGACTGTGACTTTGTGTCAACAATCTCCCCTATATTGATAATTGACAAAATAATAATTGTATATTCAATATCCATACCTGGACACATATAACGACATAGCTCTCCCATAATTAGTGTCGAGCTTACGAATAGCTCCCCCATAAACAATGCTTTGAATCTTATTGGCCTGTAAATAATATTCTTCCAAAAGCACATATAAACCAAACAGAACAGAATATACACATATCTCCCCCTTTTGGCATTTAGCAATATGAGATATATAAACAATAACTGGCAAACACACCCAAAAAGAGAAGAAACTGCATATAAACTAAGATAATAACCAAGAGTCATAATGACATAGAAACTGATAATAGAACTGCCAAAGTCTCAAAAGCACAACTGATAATAAGTTTACTACAAAGCAAGTACAGAAAAGCAACTAAAGCAAAATACAGAAACATAATCTAAGATCCTCAGTAGCATCATCAAAAGTAGTGCATATCCATCATCGAGCATGAGAGAGCCCGGCGTCGTCCGAAGCATCAGTAAAGGAGCGACGTGGGTCCACAAATGCCGCATCCGGATCCATGTAGCGACGAACCCAAGGGTCATCGATACGGAATCCCTCACGACCTGGGTCTCGCTCCCTAGGAATGGGCATGGAAGGATGACGAGACATGGAATATCGAATATCATGCAGCGAGTTGCTGATAGCACTCATCTGCAAGGTGGTCCGATAATCCAGCTGAGTCCATCGATCGTCCTCCAAAGTGAAACGATCTCGGAGCATGGCCTGAAGAGACTCAAGTGTGGCAGGAGGAGGAGGAGGATCCTGTTTGAGAGGAGGGGCATCTGGCTCATCATCAGAATGCTCAGATACGACCGGTGATCCAACGGCCGCATGAAGCCTCCTTGCCTTAGAGAGGAAGGCAGGGACAGGTAAGAATGGACACTCATCAAGGGGTACATGGAACGCACGAAAGATCATAGGAAGGTATAATGCATAAACCAAAGATCTTGGTTTCTTCCTACAGTTGATCATCCA
Organism: Iris pallida; assembly: GCA_029216955.1. Taxonomy (NCBI): domain Eukaryota; kingdom Viridiplantae; phylum Streptophyta; class Magnoliopsida; order Asparagales; family Iridaceae; genus Iris; species Iris pallida. The sequence goes on from JANAVB010019999.1 coordinate 6,894,233, forward strand.
ATCCATCATTGTGCGTGGAAGGTTAAAGGGAACATGGAAGTGGAGATGGTATAAGGCCGAGATCTCAAAATAAGTGACTTCATCGGTAGAATCCGCTTTGGATAGAATGGTGTTGAAAATGATCCGATGAAGTTCATAGAAATAGGGATTGAGGAATTTAGCCAAAAGCTTACGAGAACGTGTGTTAGGGCTACACAAGTCGTCCTTGAAGCTTTCAAGTGAAATTCCTTCGGGAAATTGAAAGGATCTAGCTTCAACAAGCTTTTTCCAAGAATTTGGCTCTTGAAGCTCAAGATAGTCGGCCAATTCGAAGTAGTCAAAAGAGATATCAACTCCCGCAACTCGTGAGTAAATATGAGTGTCATCATGGGTCAAGTTGCAGTAAAACATTTGAATGGCACTACGATAAATGATCGAATTTGTAGTAAACAGTTCATCAAGGCAAAGGTCATAAAAAAGTGCATCATATTGAGAGAAAATAGTAAAGTTTATGGGGTGTCCCGCAAACACCGGACGTGTCCAAAAATTGCTAAACTAATCATTTGAAGCGTCTAGCGATACAAAAATACGGTCGTCATAAGTGTTTGGATCATGGGGACGTGGAGGATTGAACAACGGATGGATTGGTGGTTGTTGTTCAATGGCCGGTGCAACTGGTGGTGCAACGGGCGGCTCAACGGAAGGAGGAGCATTCGATGAGGATGCGCCCTCAGTCCGAAGTCTCTTCCCGCGGTTGAGCAATCGTGGAGCCATAACACAATAGATAGAAGATAAAAGAAATTTGAGATATAGAAAAGTAAGGGATTATACCTCAAACTAGTGATGAACTATGGAAGAGAATTGAAAAATAATCCTTCGCCTTGAGTTTGGGGAAGAATGGAGCACTAGAAAGAAGAAATTAGGGTTAGGGTTTAGAGAGTTTTGAGTTGGAGAAGTGGAAAAGGTGGTAAGAAGGAAGGAGAGGGAAGAGAAACTGAAAATAAGGGAAGGGTTTCTCTTGATCGGATCAAATCATGGTCATTGGATCTAATTCTTGATCAACGGCTGAGCCTGTTCCCGGTTCTGGAACAGGCAGGCCGAATTCGACCCGAACTCTGGTAGGGGCAGAGTTCGGCCCGAATTCCTGATCCTGGTCACGGAATAGGAATCAGACAGAGATTGAAAAATATTGGTTAAGTAAATGAAAACCAATATAAGACATGAATATAAATATAGAAGAGATTCAATAAGTAAATAAAAGACAACAGATAGTGAGGTTAAAGCAGCAATATGAAGGTTGAAAAATTAGTATTTCAGCAAGTGATAAATAAAAATGAACCGTATAATAAACAAGGAATTATATCATAATTCAATATTTTGAAGCTGCCACGGGTTAGCTGTAGGGGCCGGATCCCAGCTAGCGGTAGTCCTGAGGACTAGTGCACCGTGTCGCTTAGGCTTTTACGCCTTGTTGTCAGAAGGGCCCTTTCGGCTTGTACCCATAGCAAGTTCATCATAAGAGAATCACGATATATTCGATATTTATGCAGGTTGATTTTAATTTATAACAGCTTCATCTAAAATTCCAAGTTCACGACAAAGAAAATTGAAGCGCTCTTCGGATAATGGCTTAGTAAAGAAATCTGCTAACTGATGATCAGTGTCAATAAATTCTAAGTTAATCGTGCCATTTTGCTGATGATCACGCAAAAAGTGGTGTCGTATTTCAATGTGCTTCGTGCGTGAGTGACAAATGGGATTCTTAGTCAGATTTATAGCACTAGTGTTGTCATAAAATATTAGAATGTGCATGAAATATAAGTTATAGTCTTCAAGGGTTTGCTTCATCCACAGAATTTGTGCACAACAACGCCCGACTGCGATGTATTCAGCTTCTGTTGTGGATAGTGCGACAGAATTCTACTTCTTGCTAAACCAAGAGACTAAAGCTTTTCCTAATAAATGACACGTAGCGCTCGTACTTTTACGGTCGACCTTGCATCCGGCGAAACCAGCATCAGAGTAACCAATGAGGTCAAATAATGTTGATTTGGGATACCATAGGCCCACTGTAACCGTACCCTTAAGGTATCGAAAGATACGCTTAACCGCGGTCATGTGTGATTCCTTAGGATTTGATTGATATCTAGCGCACAGGCAAATGCTAGACATTATATCAGGGCGACTAGCAGTAGGATAGAGTAGACTGCCTATCATACCTCGATACTTACGTTGATCTACGGGTTTGTCGCTATCATCTGGTTCAAGTTTGGTTGAAGTAGCCATTGGAGTGCTGATTGGTTTGACGTTGTCAAGGTCGAATTTCTTCAGCATGTCCTTTGTATACTTTGATTGACAGATGAATGTTACATTTGACATTTGTTTGACTTGCAGCCCAAGAAAGTAGTTGAGCTCTCCCATCATGCTCATCTCAAACTCGGTCTGCATACACTTGGCAAAATCTTGACAATGAGTTTCATCAGTAGAACCAAAAATAATATCATCTACATATATTTGTACTAAAAGAATAGTGTCTTTGAAAGATTTTATGAAAAGTGTAGTGTCAATTTTTCCTTTTGAAAAACCTTTCTCAAAGCAAGAAATTGCTTAGCCGTTCATACCAAGCTCTAGGGGCTTATTTGAGGCCATACAACGCTTTCTTTAGCTTGAACACGTAGTCGGGAAATTTGTGATTTTAAAAGCCAGGGGTTGTTTTACATAAACTTCCTCCTTAATAAAACCATTCAAGAAAGCACTTTTAACATCCATTTGAAATAATTTGAAATTTTAAAAATTTGCAAATGCGCAAAGCATCCGAATGGATTCTAATCTAGCAACAGGAGCATACGTCTCATCGTAGTCGATACCTTCCTCTTGGTTGTATCCTAGAGCTACTAGACGAGCTTTGTTGCGTGTGACTAAACCATCTTCATTCACTTTGTTTCTAAAAACCCATTTGGTACCAATAATCGAGTGATTTGCCGGTCTAGGAACGAGTTCCCATACTTGGCTCCTCTCGAATTGGTTGAGTTCCTCTTGCATAGCAGAAATCCAAAATTCATCATTGAAAGCTTCTAAAATGTTTTTCGGCTCGATTTGTGAAATAAAGGCAGTACTAGCAATAGAGTCTCTTAATGATGATCTAGTAGTTACTCTACGTGAAACCTCACCGATTACCAAATTTTCTGGATGTGATGGCTTGAAAGAGAATTTCTTTGGCAAGCTCTCCAGAGAATTGGTTTCGGTTGTGGTGTTCATTGGAGTAGACGTTGATGGCTCAACATCGTCATCAAGAGTAGCTGCTGCACTGTTATCTTCATCAAAAGTCATATTTGTAGACTCTTCCACAATTAATGAGCGTTTGTTAAAAACTCTATATCCCTTGCTCTTGGCAGCATAGCCAAGGAAAATACCTTCGTCAGCTTTGGCATCAAATTTGCCTAAGTTGTCTTTGGTGTTAAGGATAAAACATCTATAGCCAAAAACTCTAAAATAAGAAACATTTGGGGTTCTCCCAAACCAAAGCTCATAGGGTGTTTTCTTCGTAATAGGACGAATAAGTACCATATTTAAAATATGGCATGCTGTACTGATAGCTTCAGCCCAAAAGTATTTCGGAAGTGAAAACTTGTTCAACATGACTCTAGCCATATCGCCAAGAGTCCTATTCTTCCGCTCCACAACACCATTTTGTTGAGGAGTTCTTGGACAAGAAAACTCATGATCAAAACCATTTGAATCGCAAAACGTTTCAAAATCAGAATTTTCGAACTCGCCTCCATGATCACTTCGGATTCGAGTAATCATGTAGCCTTTTTCGTTTTGAACTTTCTTAACAAAAATCTTGAAAACAGAAATAGCATCACTTTTATGTGTAAGAAAGAAAACCCAAGTAAATCTTGAAAAGTCATCAACAATAACAAAGGCATAGAGTTTTCCACCAAAACTGGCTACTCTACTAGGGCCAAATAAATCCATATAGAGTAGTTGCAAGGGTCTAGTAGTGCTCACAGAGTTGATGGAATGAAAAGATGACTTGGTTGCCTTATTCAACTCACATTCGGCACATACGGTATCCTTTTTGAATGTGATATCGGGCAAGCCTCTAACTAGCTTCTTGGTCGATAGCCTGGATATAGTATCCATATTGGCATGACCAAGACGCTGGTACCATAGTAACCGTTCATCTTTATGAGCATATAGGCATCTACCTGCATTGTTAGTATCTATAGACAAATAGAAAATATAAATATTATCCTCACTTACCCCTTCAAAAATAATGTCTCCTGTTGACCTATCATAAATAAGGCATTTGTTTTGTCCAAAGTTAATGTCATATCCATGGTCAGCAAGATGACTGATGCTGAGCAGGTTATGCTTTAAATCGGTCACTAGACAGACATCCTTTATTACGGGAGAGGGAGGATGACCAATATTACCATTACCTATAATATAACCTTTTAGGTTATTGCCGAAGGATACATATCCTTCTCTCTTCATCGATAGTGATGCGAAAAGATTTGCGTCTCCCGTCATATGCCGCGAGCATCCACTATCGAGAATCCACTTACTCTTAGTTGAGGAGGGAAGGTCCACCTACATCAAGAGTAGATGTGACCTTTGATACCCAAGTTCTTGAGGGTCCTGAAAGTTAGTTTTTGGAAACCATGCATATATCTTTCTATCTACTAATCTTCTAATTCTACATTGTGGTAAAATATGTCCATGTAAACCACAATAAGTACATGTAGCATCCCTATTTACATTAGGAGCATGCTGATGATGTCTATAAGCAGAATAATAAGGAGAAGTGTGATGATATGTAGATTTAGCATGGTGATGATGACTATGTGGAGTGGCATGGCGATATTGTCTATGATGATATTGTCTATATGGCATGACATGATGATTTCTATATGTAGAGTGATGTTGATTGTGTCTTTGTGCAACATGGTGATGATTGTATCTATGTGTAGCATGATGATTTTGTGACATATGATGATTATTTCTACGTGCATGTGGTTTGTGTCCTTTGTGAAAGTGTGTGTACATGTAAGCATGATTATGAGCAGCATGAGGATGACGTGGTTGACTAGTATGAGTGGTGTCATGCTTTGTGTGTGTCTCATGTGATTGGGTTTGAGGTTGAGCAACCTGTTTTCCCAATTTAGTCTCTAGTTTCTTAGAGACAGCTTGCAATTCAGTAATCTTAGCATTCAAACCAAATATTTTAGTGATAGATATCTTGTGTCTACTCTTTTCTTCTGCAAGCTCCGTGTTGAGTGTTGTGATTTCTTGTGTTTGTTGTTCAATGCGTGTTTCGGCATCATGTAAGCTTATTTTAAGCTTAGATACCTCATCAGTGATATCCGTGGGTGAAGTGTCTCTAATGTTATCAAGTAATAGAGAGAGTCTTTGAATTTCAACTTCATGACTTTTGATTTTGTCCTTGGCATGTTTGTATTTACGAATGACCTTTTTGTGATCATTAAGTAAATCGGTGAAAGCATCGCCAAGTTCATCAAAAGTGAAGTCGTCAAGAGTTTCGTTTGATACCTTGTCGGACGTCGCCATTAGGCACACATTAGCCGTATCTTGAGGAGAGTCCTTTTCTTCCTCGGAGTCACTAGCTTCGCTTTCATGCCAAATACTTGTGTTGGCATATTTCTTTGAGGTAGTCTTCTTGTATGGCTTCTCATAGCGGTTGCTCTTCTTCAAGAATGGACAGTCTTTTCGGACGTGTCCAGTCTTCTTGCAACCGTAGCAGGTTGGCTCTTCTTCGTCATCTTCTTGTGGTTCCTTCTTTTTTCGATTGAAGCGAAGGAATCTCTTGAAGTTGCGGACCATGAGAGCTTGATCATCATCATCTGAGTTGTCGTCATCTATCTCTTCGGGTTCAGCCCTCCGTCGGTGAGCTTTGAGTGCGATCTCCTTAGCCTTAGGAGCAGGCTCTTCGAAGTCCTTGAGGTCAAGCTCATGAGTCATTAGCTTTCCCATCAAGGTCTCCATGGACATGGTTATGAGATCATTTCCTTCTATAATGGCTGTCACCTTAGGTTCCAAATCTTTGGTAGCCCCCTAATAGCTTGAGAATCTTCTCGTGATTTGAATATTGCTTGCCGAGCGAAGACAGGGGATTGATGATGTCGAGGAATCTTGTGAACATTTGCGTAATCGTCTCGTTTGGCTTCATCTTGAAAGCCTCGTATTCTTGAGTGAGACGGATTATCTTTGATTCCTTGACTTGGGTGGTTCCTTCATGCGTCACTTCTAGAAGTCTCCATCCTTCGTGAGATGTGGTGCATGTAGATACCCTGTTGAACTCATTCCTGTCTATAGCACAGAATAAAGCATTAATAGCTCTCGCGTCTAGACTTGCCTGTTTCTTTTCCTCGTCAGAATATTTGTCATGTGATTTCTCAACGAGATCACCATTGACAACTATTCTGGCGGACTTTTTGTAACCGTCCGTGACGATAGTCCACAGGTCAAAGTCTAGCGACTTGAGATAAAAGCTCATCCTTGTTTTCTAATACGTGTAGTTAGTTCCATCAAATAGGGGAGGCCTATGAGTGGACTGTCCTTCACCGTGATTGGAAATCAAGGATTATGTGGTTGCCATGGATCAGCTCTAGGATGTAAGTCCTTGTAAAGAGAACAGAGCTCTGATACCAATTGAAGAACAGATGGCAACTCTAGAGGGGGGTGAATAGAGTTTATAGCAATAATAGCCAATTAAAAAATCAACTCTTTCATAATCTAAAATTAATCAGAGTAAATGCAGAAAAAAAAGGAGCAAGAGAGCATACGCAAATACAGCCGATTTTAACCTGGTTTCCCTCGTGGAGGACTAGTCCAGGCCTGAGAACTCTAGCTCAGGATTAAATCCACTATTTGTGAAATAGTAGTTACACCCCGTACCTTTTCATCAGAAGAGCATGTCAACTTCTTACAATGGATCGCAGTGGCGATGCTTAGAATTTTCCAAGCTACTTCTTGAACTCTTGCACAAGACTCCTAACAGAGAGATGCTGAGCACTCGAGACTTAGGAAACTTGTGGCTAGTAGATAAAGAAGGGTTTGGCTTATATTGAGCTTAAGAGAGAAGAGAAGAGAAGATTGAATGAATGAAAATGAGAGAATTCTTGGCCTATTTATAGGGTTTTAACAGGCAGAATTCGGCCAGAATTCTGGTAGAAATTTTCAAATATTTGGCCGTTGGACAACTAGCAACCAGCAAGCCCTAAAAATTAGGATGCTAAATTTTAGAGGACAGAGTTCGGCCCGAACTCTGTGTGGAGGCAGAGTTCGGCCTGAACTCTGTCTCCAGAGCACAGAATGGGTCCAAGGGTTCAGTGGGCTGATTTTGGATGTGGAGCTTTATGGATTTGGATAGGTTATGGGTTGAGTCTCAAGAGCCCAGCATAACTCAGCTTACAATCATTCTAGACTCAATAAATATAAAAGTACAGACTCGAAAATGACTTGCATTTGCAAAACTGAGCTGTCCTCTGGCTTGAGCAGAATGTAGTCGTCGTGTGTCGTATTGAATTATCACAAGTATTATTTAGTCAATGTTATCAATATTTGGTTGACTGTGACTTTGTGTCAACAATCTCCCCCATATTGATAATTGACAAAATAATAATTGTATATTCAATATCCATACCTGGACACATATAACGACATAGCTCTCCCATAATTAGTGCCGAGCTTACGAATAGCTCCCCCATAAACAATGCTTTGAATCTTGTTGGCCTGTAAATAATATTCTTCCAAAAGCACATATAAACCAAACAGAACAGAATATACACATATCTCCCCCTTTTGGCATTTAGCAATATGAGATATATAAACAATAACTGGCAAACACACCCAAAAAGAGAAGAAACTGCATATAAACTAAGATAATAACCAAGAGTCATAAAGACATAGAAGCTGATAATAGAACTGCCAAAGTCTCAAAAGCACAACTCATAATAAGTTTACTACAAAGCAAGTACAGAAAAGCAACTAAAGCAAAATGCAGAAAAATAATCTAAGATCCTCAGTAGCATCATCAAAAGTAGTGCATATCCATCATCGAGCATGAGAGGACCCGGCGTCGTCCGTGCATCAGTAAAGGAGCGACGTGGGTCCACAAATGCCGCATCCGGATCCATGTAGCGACGAACCCAAGGGTCATCGATACAGAATCCCTCACGACCTGGGTCTCGCTCCATAGGAATGGGCATGGAAGGATGACGAGACATGGAATACCGAATATCATGCAGCGAGTTGCTGATAGCACTCATCTGCAAGGTGGTCCGATAATCCAGCTGAGTCCATCGATCGTCCTCCAAAGTGAAACGATCTCGGAGTATGGCCTGAAGAGACTCAAGTGTGGCAGGAGGAGGAGGAGGAGGAGGATCCTGTCCGAGAGGAGGGGCATCTGGCTCATCATCAGAATGCTCAGATACGACCGGTGATCCAACGGCCGCATGAAGCCTCCTTGCCATAGAGAGGAAGGCAGGGACAGGTAAGAATGGACACTCATCAAGGGGTACATGGAACGTACGAAAGATCATAGGAAGGTATAATGCATAAACCAAAGATCTTGGTTTCTTCCTACAGTTGATCATCCAATCCATCATTGTGCGTAGAAGGTTAAAGGAAACATGGAAGTGGAGATGGTACATGGCCGAAATCTCAAAATAAGTGACTTCTTCGGTAGAACCCGCTTTGGGTAGAATGGTGTTGAAAATGATCCGATGAAGTTCATAGAAATAGGGATTGAGGAATTTAGCCAAAAGCTTACGAGGACGTGTGTTAGGGCTACACAAGTCGTCCTTGAAGCTTTCAAGTAAAATTCCTTCGGGAAATTGAAAGGATCTAGCTTCAACAAGCTTTTCCCAAGAATTTGGCGCTTGAAGCTCAAGATAGTCGGCCAATTCGAAGTAGTCAAAAGAGATATCAACTCCCGCAACTCGTGAGTAAATATGAGTGTCATCATAGGTCAAGTTGCAGTAAAACATTTGAATGGCACTACGATAAATGACCGAATTTGTAGTAACAAGTTCATCAAGGCAAAGGTCATAAAAATGTGCATCATATTGAGAGAAAATAGTAAAGTTTATGGGGTGTCCCGCAAACACCGAACGTGTCCGAAAATCGCTAAACCAATCATTTGAAGCGTCTAGCGATACAAAAATACGGTCGTCATAAGTGTTTGGATCATGGGGACGTGGAGGATTGAACAACGGATGGATTGGTGGTTGTTGTTCAATGGCCGGTGCAACGGGTGGTGCAACGGGCGGCTCAACGGGAGGAGGAGCATTCGACGAGGATGCGCCCTCAGTCCGAAGTCTCTTCCCGCGGTTGAGCAATCGTGGAGCCATAACACAATAGATAGAAGATAAAAGAAATTTGAGATATAGAAAAGTAAGGGATTATACCTCAAACTAGTGATGAACTATGGAAGAGAATTGAAAAATAATCCTTCGCCTTGAGTTTGGGGAAGAATGGAGCACTAGAAAGGAGAAATTAGGGTTAGGGTTTAGAGAGTTTTGAGTTGGAGAAGTGGAAAAGGTGGTAAGAAGGAAGGAGAGGGAAGAGAAACCGAAAATAAGGGAAGGGTTTCTCTTGGTCGGATCATATCATGGCCATTGGATCTAATTCTTGATCAACGGCTGAGCCTGTTCCCGGTTCTGGAACAGGCAGGCCGAATTCGGCCCGAACTCTGGTAGGGGCAGAGTTCGGCCCGAATTCCTGATCCTGGTCACAGAATAGGAATCAGGCAGAGATTGAAAAATATTGGTTAAGTAAATGAAAACCAATATAAGACATGAATATAAATATAGAAGAGATTCAATAAGTAAATAAGAGACAACAGATAGTGAGGTTAAAGCAGCAATATGAAGGTTGAAAAATTAGTATTTCAGCAAGTGATAAATAAAAATGAACCGTATAATAAACAAGGAATTATATCATAATTCAATATTTTGAAGCTGCCACGGGTTAGCTGCAGGGGCCGGATCCCAGCTAGCGGTAGTCCTGAGGACTAGTGCACCGTGTCGCTTAGGCTTTTACACCTTGTTGTCAGAAGGGCCCTTTCGACTTGTACCCATAGCAAGTTCATCATAAGAGAATCACGATATATTCGATATTTACCCATAGCAATTGTGCCTTCACTAAATTATAGAATTAAATTATGTCGTAGCCCTTTGTGTTAGCTTTCCGAAACTTTAAACGGATCATATTTTCGTGTCCGGAAGCTCCCGAAATCGCAAAAATACCGAAACGCGTTCGTCTTTCGTACAGCTGACACTCAAATAATTTTACAGAAAGTTTCAAAACGAAATTGGCTTATTAAAATTTATATTTGGAAAGCTAACTTCGATACGGTTCTTTTTAAAAAAATGGGAGATAAATCTGAGTTTAAGCTAAAAGTTATGATATTTCTAAATTGCTTTGGTTAGTAAAATGTGGATGACGAATTTGAGTTATTTTGGACAAAAGAAACACATGTATGCCAAGATACTTGGATACCGACATAGGTATCCAAATGAAACTCATTCTAACCATCCTAACTAAGATCAATCCACTCTCTAACCATTCTAAAACTAAATTTAAATATCTATTTAAATTATTATCATACATACATACACATGTGGTGTGCTAATTTGGGATCTATCAAGTAGGACACAAGACACATATCTAAAATTCTCAAGAGAGCTCCAAATGGCCTCAAATTAAAATCTAATGGTTGTACATGCATGGGGGTGGATCCTATGGATTCAAATCTAACTAAAATACAAGTGAAATTGAAATAGAGAGATGGTTATACCTACTAAAAGTGGGATCCCAATGATACACTCAAAGGACACGGTTTCGACACGAAAGCTCCTCCAAAATGGACACCCTTCCTTGCTCATTGCTTCCAATCCTTGCTAGCACCTCCTCCTTGGTTGAATGAGAAGAAATGATGAAAGATTGGAAGAAGAATGGAGAGATTTGGAGATCAAAATCAAGAGGGAAGCTCTCAAGTTTGGGAAAGAACAAATTAGGGTTCTATGTAGAGGTAAAAAGAGGCAAGGATTTTCTTAAGGATTCTTTACAGGAAGGGGGGACACTTGATGGCTGGTCATTAGATGAATTTGGGTTAGTTTTACATGTAGATGAGTGGCTTGGACTTGTCCACCCAATTCTAAGCCTTCATATTGGTTCAATTAGTCATAAGGCTTTCTTTTTCACAAATATCCTAATAGGTAAATATCCTACTATGAAATATCTAGATATTGTTAATCTAACTTAACCATGAAGTCTCTAACCTTCTAACTAAACCTCCATGAGCATCATTAACATCTAGGTTTAGTCAAAACTAGGTTAGTCTCTAACAATTCAATTAGCACAATATTAATTAATCAAAATTCATTTTCATTAATAAGTTAAAAATGACCAAAATACCCTTAGTCTAAAAAGTCATAATTAGTCATCCTAATCACATGGTTAGGTCTCCATGGTCATGGTTAGTCTCTAGGTCATGCAGTCCCTAGGGTTACACTAGTTAACCATCAAAATCACAATTTAACATTTTAAATAGTTTTAAAATAATTAAAAATCACCAAAAATCATAACATGGTTTAAATATCATTATTAAATGATTATAATTAAAAAATTCAAAATTACCCTTATTTTAGAAACTGGGTGCTACAAGTCTACCCTCCTTAGAAAAATTTCGTCCTCAAAATTAAGATGGTCGTACTCCTTCTAGGTTAAACTCCCGACAATCAAGGTCAAGAAAACTATATCTAAAACATACAAATTGTGGTCCTACTGGTCGTGATATCACAGTCTTGATCAGGGTCAATATACTATCTATCACAGCACAAAACATCCTGACAGGTACTAATGGAATCACACAACAAGATGGTAAGAAGAATAGGAAAGAAAGACCTGCTAACCCGTCACCCGTAGCGTCTGTCTATGCGACTGTCAGTGCAAAAGTCCTGTCCCTCTGGGGTATATCCCTCTGATGGTACGGGGCACGGTGCTGCGCTACAGGTGGCCTACATCCCTCTATCTAATCCATGATACTCAAGTAATATCCATACTGATATCCTACTCCATTATACTAGGGCACCATCTATATGGTATCTATTCTACAATCTGATAATCATACCCGTCTATCCAGAACCATGTTACCAGAATCTTCGTCACACCAATAAGTATGGCTGCGATAATCCATAGAGTCTGCAACTAATGTATATACCTCTCGAATCATGGTATTTAAAATTTTTGTATTACCGCTAGCTTGGCACCAAAAACTTTAAATTCCCACATCCAAGAAATACATCCAAAATCAGACTCTATCTCATCGCCAAACCAACTAATATGGCTGTAGAAGACTCTAGATTCTATGACTGAGGCAACCTAGCCCATAATTTTATCTTAGTAGAAAATTAAGTCAATAATGAATACCAAGAATTAAATTCAATGATGAACAAGAAAGTAGACAGAAACTGTCGGAATTGAATTTCGAGATAGTTTATAATGAGATTCTCATGGGTCATCCCAGGGATCTTCTCAAGTAGTGCTAACTGTGATTGAGTAACTCTTTATACTACCTAATCCTATATCCTAACAGCAGGCTCGTAGCAGCACTCTAAGTCGAGCACCACTACGAAATTGCACTAGTTGCGACTCTGACCTGCATGGGCCACCACAAAAATGTGTCATGACCCGCACCCAGTGTAGGGGCACGAGAAGTGGGTACGTCCAGCCTACGCCGCAGTGTCGGCGGTAGAACGTTGTTCTAGGTCACTATCTAATCAACAACTCACGTAATTATATAATATACCTGTCATAATCTCAACTCCGAATGGAGGACAAGTATAAGATACAACAATACTCAATCACAATCTAAGCAAGATAAGATAACACATGAGTCTAACAACTATATGAAACTCAAACAACTTAAATAAACTTCTAAACAACATCTCAAATAATCTCAAATACAACTCAATTTCCACTTATTACAAACAAGTTCTAAAAGTGAAACTAAACCATAAACTAGTAATCTACTCCAAGCTCTGGTGGTCCTCTAGGCTAGCTGTGAATCTCCAGGTTACCTATAATATTTTCAACAGGTCCAGTTAGGACAGAAACGAGTACAAAATCTCAAACAGCAGTTCTAGTTATACAATATTAAAAATGTAGCAGTAGATAGAGAAAATATACTAGGTAAAGTAGAGCGTACATGCATCCTGATAGGGTATATCAAAACTGTAATAAGATAAGGCAAGAGAACAGTGTATAACATGTACGAAAATCTGGAACTGCTATCTATGTGAGTTTAGTACTAGTTTCAACATGTGATCAGCTTAGAACTTGATACAATGTTTGGCCTGGCTAATCATACGTGAGTGTATGATTAACACTATATAATAAGGATACAATGGTGATACAATGATGATACAATATAATATTGTGGGGTATTGATCACATATCTACGCTAACACCCCCATCCCTGACTAATATAGTGGATCCAACCATGACACATCATGACACGCATTCTCTGGGAAGTAGCGCTCCTTCACAGGAATCGTGTCTATACAATGAACAAGGAAAATAAGGAAGTCTTGCACAAGACATACCATATATAAGAGGAATAACATCTTATGACGGGATCCAGACAAAACCAATCCGTGTGAACAATGTGTCAAGAGAACAAGGATATCTACACTAAATACAAGAAACATAGACGATATCATAAAACAGAAATATTATCAGAGAATGTACTCGCCTGTCACCCTGAATGACTGAGATGAATAGATGTCCGAACTGGTGTCACAGAATCCTATTTAGAGTAAAACAGGTTATAATATATTCAGAAATAAGATAATTGAAGTGTATGATGCAATCTATATGATTTTTAAGTCAATCTAGACCAAAGTCAACTCTAAGTCAAACCTGGTCAATTGGTTAGGTCAAACTAGGTCAACAAGTCCAGATTGGTCAAACTAGGAGTCCAACTTGGTCATACTAACTCACACCAAGCCAAACTAAGTCATACTAGGTCAATCTAAGTCAAACAAGGTCATGTCATGTCAAATTAGGTGACACAAAGTCAACTAAGTCAAGTCAAGTCTAAGTCAAAATAGTCAATCTAGTCTAACAAGTCTAGGTCAACTAGCCAATCTAAGACCCCATTCTTAGTATCCTAAGATACTAAGATAGGATACTAACTATCTATAGGTTTCCAACATCTAGACAGTAGTTAATACTAACATATCATAGGTATCTAACATATCAAAAATCTAACCAATACCTCAACTAACAATATTCTAACATATTCTAACCATCTATTCTAACTTAGAAACCTAACACAACTAACATCTACTAACTAATATCTAACCATAACATATATGTATATATATCCATCTCTAACTCTAACCAACTAACATATGTCATCTCTAACTAACAATAACATAGACTAACACAACTAACTATCTAACTTATATAAGATATCACCATCTAACTTCTAAGATACCTCTAACCTCTACATAGATTCTAACATAACCACTAATATATCCATACATACAACATCTAAATTCCTCTCCACTCCAATACTAACATACACACAAACACATATACCAAATCCACCCCCCCCTCCCTTCTAAGACACCTACACACATCTATATACAAACACACTACCACTCAACCAAAACACAAATCACTCAACAAACCACACTAGCCTCAAGTTAAATAGGATGGCATGATCCTTCCAACTCTCTCACCTTCACAACACACACACTATACTACCATCTATACAACATGAATCACACACTAGCACATATCCTCTATCAATCTCACTTCTCTCTACTAACCACACACATCCTTATCTCATTCAAACACACACACTATACTAACATATATTTCATAACAATAATTAATATATATATATACATATATGTACTATATCATACATATTCTTGACAACCTATGATACCTACATTCACATGATATCCATACTACATAGGCTCATAGGTTACACAAAATGCCTATATCGTATAGTCGCTCTTCTACTTAAAGCCAATACTGTACCGATTGGCCTTCACTAAATTATAGAATTAAAGTATGTCGTATCTCTTTGTGTTAGCTTTCCGAAACTTTAAACGGATCGTATTTTCGTGTCCGGAAGCTCCCGGAATCGTAAAAACACCGAAACGCGTTCGTGTTTCATACAGCTGACACTCAAATAATTTTACAGAAAGTTTCAGAACGAATTTGGCTTATTAAAATATGTATTTGGAAAGCTAACTTCGATACGATTCTTTTAAAAAAATGAGAGATAAATCGGAGTTCTAAGCTAAAAGTTATGATATTTCTAAGTTGCTTTGGTTAATAAAAATGTGGATGACGAATTTGAGTTGTTTTGGACAAAAAAACACATGTCGGCCAAGATACTTGGATACCAACATAGGTATCCAAATGAAACTCATTCTAACCATCCTAAGATCAATTCACTCTCTAACCATTCTAAAACTAAATTTAAATATCTATTTAAACTATTATCATACATACATACACATGTGGTGTGCTAATTTGAGATCTATCAAGTATGACACAAGGCACATATCTAAAATCCTCATGAGAGCTCCAAATGGCCTCAAATTAAAATCTATTGGTTGTACATACATGGGGGTGGATCCTATGGATTCAAATCTAACTAAAATGCAAGAGAAATTAAAATAGAGAGATGGTTATACCTATTGGAAGTGGGATCACAATGATACACTCAAAGGACACGATTCCGACACGAAAGCTCCTCCAAAATGGACACCCTTCCTTGCTCCTTGCTAGCACCTCCTCGTTCGTTGAATAAGAAGAAATAATGAAAGATTGGAAGAAGAATGGAGGGATTTGGAGATCAAAATCAAGAGGGAAGCTCTCAAGTTTGGGGAAGAACAAATTAGGGTTCTTTGTAGAGGTAAAAAGAGGCAAGGATTTTCTTAAAGATTCTTTATAGGAAGGGGGAACACTTGATGGTTGGTCATTAGATGGATTAGGGTTAGTTTTACATGTAGATGAGTGGCTAGGACTTGTCCACCCAATTTCAAGCCTTCCTATTGGTTCAATTAGTCATAAGGCTTTCTTTTTCACAAATATCCCAATAGGTAAATATCCTACTATGAAATATCTAGATATTGTCAATCTAACTTAACCATTAAGTCTCTAAACTTCTAACTAAACCTCCATGAGCATCATTCACATCTAGGTTTAGTCAAAACTAGGTTAGTCTCTAACAATTCAATTAGCACAATATTAATTAATCAAAATTTATTTTCATTAATAAGTCAAAAATGACCAAAATATCCTTAGGCTAAAAAGTCACAATTAGTCATCCTAATCACATGGTTAGGTCTCCATGGTCATGGTTAGTCTCTAGGTCATGCAGTCTCTAGGGTTACACTAGTTAACCATCAAAATCATAATTCAACATTTTAAATAGTTTTAAAATAATTAAAAATCAACAAAATTATAACATGGTTTAAACATCATTATTAAATGATTATAATTAAAAAAAATTAAAATTACCCTCATTTTAGAAATTGGGTGCTACAATGCTTACGAAGAGTGGCAAACAGTCCATCCCGGCACCCAAGAGTCCTGATAAAGTGGGAAAGGTGGACCATCCCAAGTACTGCCTTTATCACTAGTACGTCTATCACTCAACACGGGACTGTTACATGTTGAAGGGGCAAATTCATTGCCTCATTAACGCCAACATGATTTCATTGGATTACGAGGAGAAGATCGTCACGGCCAACATGGTTACTCTCCAGTTCGGGAGTTTTCCAGCCACAGAGGTACAAGATGGCGTCAACCCTATTCCAAAGGCGACAATGGACGTAGTCAACCTTCCGCCAACATGGGACAGCGCTCAAGGGCTCGTCCCGTTCACCATGCCTCGAGGCGAAGTCATGTTGATACATCCTGACTTGGTCTCCAACATGATGACATTTGCGACCCTTTCTGCAAAAGGAAAGAAAAGCAAGGCATGTCGTATGGTCTCGATGTCGATCGACGATGCTTTGGTGACCACCCGCTTGGCGCAGAGGCAAGAGAAGAGCCAGGCTCCTGACCAAGAGGAGTCTCCACCAAATACTCCCCCTGTCCCAGATATATCAGGAGCAGGTCCACCTCAGATCCATGAGGCACCAGAGGCGAGTCCATCTCGGGCCCCTACCATGGATAAGCAGAAACATAAGGACGTTCGCTTCGACAAACCTCTCAGAAAGGATCCGATAATCAGGCCCATCAGACCCTACACCTTCAATATTCTAATTGTTACTTCTGTTTTTTGTTATACATATTTCCAGTATACATGTATAGATTTTGACCCGTATATTATTTACTGTATTTCCGTATTTCTTTATGGCTTGCCTTGATATATCTTGACTAGGGTTGACCTTGGGTTGGTTTGGTCCAACTTGACTTGCTTTGGATGGCTTGGTTCGGTTTATTTTGATGGTTGGTTCCACATGTTGAACCATCCCCTCCCTTTATAAACCTTCAACTACTTTCTCTCTCTTCCTTTACTCTTCATTACTTCTTCTTGTTCCTCATAACTCTCTCTACCTACCAAGAAACCCTAGGCAAGTGAAACTTGCTTTATGGAGGAACCTAATTCTATTTGTTCTATTATCTTTCTTACATGATTCTATGACACTTTAGAACTTGGCATTTTTTAATTTGGTGGATATTTTCTTCTATATCTAAGTTTGTGCCATTTTCAATTTTCTTGGATTTTGATCTATCAAACTTACTTATTTTCGAAAACTAAGTGCTCCATGTGGTAGAAAATTTGATTCTACACAATTTTGACCTTTGAAAAGTTAGATTTCGACTTGTTTTGAGGAAGTTATGGCCAAAGCAAGTTTTGGACATCTTCTATGTTCATCTGTCCTGGTTCTGGCAGGGACGATGAATAGTGCCTGGCTGCATAGTGCCAGTCTGTATAGCTGCATAGTGCCAGTCCGTTTGGCTGCATAGTGCTTGGTCGCATAGTGCCAGTCCGCATAGCTGTATAGTGTCAGTCCGCATAGTGCCAGTCCGTATGGATACATAGTGCATGGCCGCATAGTGCCAGTCCGCATAGCTGTATAGTGCCTGGCCGCATAGTGCCAGTCCGCATAGATGCAAAGTGCCGTATAGTGCCTATTTTGGCTGTTTTTTGATGTTTTATGCCCCATTCGGCTGATTTGTGGCCAGAATTTCTCCCAACTCCCAACATGAAAGTTGTAGATCATTTTCTTGGCTTCAAGAATATGTTACTAGCTATGTTATGCAAGTTTCTCTCATTCATTATAATGTAGGGATAGAACATGATAGTGGCCCGTCGTGGCGCACTCTTGACAAGCAACCTTGGCATGATAATGACATGATAGTGGCCTGTCGTGGTGCACTCTTGACAAGTAAATCTAACATGATAATCTTGATATGCTGTTGTGACGACTATCTTGACTTACTATGTAACTCTTGTCTTGACACCGTGGATGTTTGTGCTTGTATAAGCCATATGTTTCGTCTTACATCATGTCCAGGGAATGAATTCCTGGTTAACACGGTCAGGAATTCATACTGAATCTGACTAGGATAATAACTAGATTGATCAAGTAGTTCATGAAGAGATTTCCTAGATACAGGCAGTCCCGTTATCTAGGCACTTTAATTGGACTTGTAGCCTGCCGTCGAGTAGGACACATTTCCAGCACACTGTCATGTGTTGCACCTCCAAGTCACCTAATCCAACTCTCTCAACTTGCAACTGGATAACCTGGATTAAGTCTGCAGGGCTTGTGGCTATTGGAACATCTCATTTCATCTTGCTAGTAACTAGGCTTGTGATAACCCTAGTTAGTTAAAGTATCAAGTCGTACTCTTTGCTTGGCCGTGAATATTGGATGGAGTCCAATCATGTCTAGTCTTTTCTAGATCCAGTACATGGCTATATCATGACATGCTTGTTTACGCTTTACTCTTAGCATTAAAAAGCTAGAGACCTGGTTCTGTTCAGGTGAAGGGTTACAATCTCGGTCCTTGTTTGGTTTAAGGATTGTAACCTGGCTTCCGGAATAGTTCTTCGTCATCTCGTCATTTGTTGCCTTATTTACATTTTATGTCTTCTTGTTATTATTCTTGTTTATGTTCTGATATGTTGGTTTTAGTTCCTAAGTGAAGCCTCCCTTGTGGCACTAGCTCTTTCTGGGGTCTGACCCAGCTGGTTTTGTATGGCCAGATTTTGGAGCAGCACCCGAGGATCTTCCAGCCTTCCAGCCAGATGGTGAACACTAGAAGAAACCCTGGAAACGAGTGGGTTTTTATTTTGCTCTCCCGATCTATTGCAAAATTATTCTTTTGAGGCATTTAGCCGTCGAGCAAGTGTTAGCTCGTGTTGAATACTTGTATTTCTTGTCTACCTAAGGGCTGTAACATGATTGACAAATCTTAGGGTTGATCATGTATGACTGAAACTCTTGCTAGTCCTCGCATTTTGTACGACTAGCTTCATGATCATCTGTATATGAAATGTATGGGATGCCTTACTATTGAATATCTGATGGTCTAACATCTTGTAACTATTATTACTTCTATTATTACTTGCTTGAGATTGAGACACTAGGCTTGTTCTTGACCATAAGAGACTGATGGATTGTAGATAAACCCTCATACATCTAGACAACCGTGACCATATATCGAAGTAGATTACACTTCTATATACGTAGCTGGTTGTGTCTGTCCCCCGCTCTCCAGTATTCTAGTTCTGGGGCGTGACACTACTGCAGTTGGCTAATACTCCGGCTAGATTGTCACTTTTTGATCTCTTTCACCTCTCAAAAGTTACCCGAGATGCGCTCAGTGAAGCTTTACAGAACGACGAGTCCTTCCTCACCCAGGTTAAGCCACCGAAAGTGGATCCTGCAGCTTGCCCACATTGCCACAGCGTGGTCGAAGTGATTCCCAGTATCACTTTTACTCAACAAGACATGTTGCTAAAGAATAACCAGCACAACCGCCCCCTCTACTATACGGGGTATGTCGGTGCCATTAAGGTTGATCGCATCCACATCGACGCAGGTTCCTCTTTGAGTATTATCCCAAGAAGCATGCTTCAAACTTTAGGGGTTCCGATGCATCGGTTGACAGCCTCGAACACAACAATTAGTGGCTTCAATGCGGAAAAGAGCGAGCCCTTGGGCAAAATTTGCCTGAAATGTCAGATCGGCGACCTTCATACTGAAGTCACTTGCTATGTCATTGATGCAGACATAAATTATAACATGCTGCTAGGGCAACCATGGACCATGAGTATATGATTGTCCCTTCCATCCTACATTAGTGCATAAAATATAAGGCCAACAACGGGACTATCAAAACGGAGTTCGCTGATATCGACCCGTTCCGAGGACTTGAAGCCTACTGTACAGATGCTGATCTATACAAGTCAGTCCCCTGGGAGACGACAGCAATGATGTTAATGACGAGGCAGAGATAGCTTCAGAAAGCGCAGCAGTGGTCGAAGAACCTTTAAAGGTTCGGCTGAAGGGGAGGCCTCTCAAGGTGTCAGCACCCCTTATTGTTAAGCTTCGGGGCAAAGCTCCACCTTCGCCTCCAGTGATGATGAAAGATGGTCAGGAGCCTATACGAGTGAGGTTACCCCGGAGGTCCCCAAGGCCGACCATGAAGGTGCAGGAGCATCCGACCACCATTCCCTTGATGGTCAAGCTGAAATGGAGGCGTCCTCCTTCTCCTCCGGTGGCAGCTCTAGCCCTCACTGACGAAGAACTAGAAGATTACGTCTGCACCGATACAGAGGCCCACTCTTTCGATGACGTAATCCCTCGGGACAATATCCCACTTCATCAACAGAAAGTTGTCATCGAACTACTCTGGCGTGTGCTGGAACACCAAATATTTCCTAGATAATTCTCTGTGTAAACTGCAGATGCAAGTGACAACTGCCAACCATGTGAGCCGAGTTGTCCCTGCCCGAGGTGCCTACTTCATAGTTCCAGCCAGGAAAAAAGAAGAGGAATCCATCATATTCGGTCGACTGGAGCATCCGCAGCAAATAACTCCTAAAGACCCAGACCTCAACAGCGGCAAAATACAGTTCTATCGCTACACGACGTAGGCCAAGAACCTTATCCAGAAGATGGGCTACAACCTGAATAGCAACAAGGGGCTCAATTATGGCAAAGTTCGACGTCTTCACATACAGATTCACGCTCCAAAGGGAAAAGCTAAAAACTACTACCAACGTACTCGTCGAGGGCCGGGTATGTTACACCTACGACCACCTCAGAAGGTTCAGAAGAAGAAGTCATGAGACACTCACAATCTTTCGACTCCTCAACTTGGGACTCCGATACCAGCATAGGTCAAGTCCTTAAGAAGATGTTGTCTGCTAACATGATCACTAATCAGTTAACCGTCGAAGATAATCAGCGCAGGCGGTTACAAGAGCTAGAAGCGTTAGATGAAAAGTGCTTGCTCGCGCAGCAAAGGATTGAGCTTTACTAAGCTCGCATCTCTAGGGCCTTTAAAAAAAAGGTCCGTGAAAGATCCTACCAGATGGGCGACCTCGTCTTGGCAGTACGAAGACCGATGGTGATGACTCATAAGAATGCTGGGAATTTTGAGCCCAAGTGGGAAGGACTGTTCCTCATAGAAACGGTGTACTCCAACGGTGCTTATCGGCTAGCTAAGCCTAATAGGGGCTTGCTAATGATGCCCATCAGCAGCAGGTTCCTAAAGAAGTATTACGTCTGAAGACAGAACCAGCATAGGCACCCACATCCCCTAAAAAGGGTGCCCATCAGTTATGGTAAGGGGATCTCTCGCTCTCCCTCCTATATATTCTCTCAAGTAGATGAAGCACTTCACGTCCACATTGTAACTCCTCTTCCCGTAAAATTTTTGAAATATTTTTTTATTATTTATTTTGATTTAAATAGTGATTTTTAAATTTGTTTTTATTAATAATTATTTAGTTAATTATTACGGTAGATGACTTTAGCCATGGTGGAGTTTTGAAGTACAAGATGACTAGAAATCCTGGCACGGATAGTGCAGTAGCGTGCTTTGACTAGTGTTTAGCTATGGTAGGGGAATGCCAAGCCATAGGAGTGTCCTAACTAGGAAAACCAGGCCAAGTTGCGACTTAACCTCTCTAGATGTTTAATTATTTATTAATTAAGTTATTGACTTGTAGAAGACCCGGTTGTACTTAGCTAGTCCGAACTAGACTCGAACCGAGCCCAAGCCATGTAGACCCTTAGTGCGACCAAGACGGCCACATAGATATACTGCATGTATATGGGTGTTTTATTTTAATGATCAATGACTAATTATAAATATTGGTTAAATAAAATATATTATGCTATTAAGGTTATAATTTTATATATATATATATATATATATATATATATATATATATATATATATATATATATATATATATATATTGTTATTTTCGAACATGATATGTTTTCTTGAAAGGTCATTTTAGGTTTGTGGGACCTTTGACTAGAACGGTATATGTATGCATATATATTGTGTGTGTTTATTTGATTAAATGAAATATAGTTATTAATAATTTTGTGTATATATTTATTTCGTGTTCTTAATAGTTAAATGGTTATTATTTATTAAGTGAGATATATATATATATATATATATATATATATATATATATATATATATATATATATATATATATATATATATATATATATATATATATATATATATATATATATATATATATATATGTATGTATGTATATATGTATATACTAATATTATATAAATAGGTCAATATATATATACATGTTATATACATGCGTATATATATGCGTATATATAGATATATCTATATATATAGGGCAATATGTATATATGCCAATTAATATATATATTCCAATTAATATATATATATATAAAAAAATATGCCAATTAATATATATATTCACACGTATATATACATGTATTAGTGATAGCCTAAATTAAAGCAATAAGCCAAAGCAGCCGGCCCAGCCTTTCTTCCCCCCAAATCCGAGAACAGCAGAACACCCCTGTTCCCCCCCCCCCCCCCCCCCGCTCGGCCTAAAACAGAAACAATACCCGATCCTAAATTCATATGTATAAATACATATTTACACGAGAGGGAGGGTCGAAAAACAAAACCCTAGCTCTACCCGAACCCATGCGCGCCCCCCTGCATGCGCGCCGCCACACGTCGCCGGTGGCAGGCCGAGCACAGCCGTGGGTGGTAGCGCGCGTATGCGCGCGAACAAGAGCAGTAGCAGCAATATGCAACAGCCGTATGGTTGGTGTCCAAGTTTGCGACGGAAGTTCGGCCAACTCGCTCGATCATTCTTCGAACCAGTTTTGCAGGTATACACCCAACCTATACAACTTCAAATGTCCTCAAATAGATTTAATTATAGTGCGCTAGATTAGCCAAAAAATTGACACCAAAACTGGCGAATAACTGTTCAAAAACAGGACAATTTCGTGAACCAGCACCCAACTTTGAAGGCCTTTCTCGGTCGAACCTTTGATCAAATTCAAAATCCACATGAAGGCAGTTATAGATAGCATGTAGGGCTCCACAACCCAATTTGCAGAAGTCGATTTCATCGACTACGCGCCAAGAAATCGGTTCCCAAAGTTTACCAAAAATCTGTTTTAAAAACTAGAAAAATCCTTCGATACGACGTACGTCCCGCCAATCCGGGCGACGTGGTCGCGAACCGAAAGCATCAAAAGGTGAATAACGGCTTCTTGGACGTGTGGGCTTTGACAAAATTCAAATTGGTTGCGTGTGCGCGACGAATTTGATGCGTATCCGTCGAAATTCACTGTATCGACCTCTGTGCAAATTTCTTAATTAGTCTGTGCACATTCGTCAAATCGAGACGAAACTTGTGCCAACAGGACCGTATCATTTTTCTGGTCGTGTATGCCAAGTTTGGTCCAATTCTGAGACAGTTGATCGGATCGCCGTTTTACGGGCCCCACGATCCGATTCAACGGGCAATTTTATGCAAGACCTGCCAGAATCTAAAACTGGACATACCATTGGGTTCGTATCATCAAAATGAATCCGTAGACATATAGTTTGACAACTTTAGAGACCATTAATCCTGGCATGCTTTTCGGTGCAAAGCGGGTCCAACGACGGACACCGTTTTGACCCAAAATTACCGTTTTGCCCCTATGTCCAGAATTGGACTTAAGGACAGGAAATACTAGCTAATTTGACTATTCTGAGAATGTTGGTAATATTTATTTCAGCTTTCGGGGACAGTTGTGATGATTTGGACTTTATGGCTTAGCAGTTGACTATACTTTGTTGAATCTGCGTGCAACCTCCAGGCAAGATACCTTGCCTCCCTCTACAGTTTAATTTCATGCTTATAGTATTTTTCTGTGATTATTTGGTTATCATTTGGTTACTCTAGTTCTATGGATTTATATGTTATTATCAATTCTCTATTCGACTTGATTTATATATGTTCTTCATACCATGTTCACCAGTTCTTTGACTTGCCTGTATATCATCTTCATGACTTGATAGTGTAGCTATGCTAGGCTTGTTCACCTTATGAGTTCATATTAGAGTTATCCTTACCTGGGTCTTGACTGAGTTGAACCTTGTCGTTATTTGTACCTCGACTGGTTCGTGTCATAGAACGAATACGTGTA
This sequence comes from Iris pallida, assembly GCA_029216955.1. Lineage (NCBI taxonomy): Eukaryota > Viridiplantae > Streptophyta > Magnoliopsida > Asparagales > Iridaceae > Iris > Iris pallida. The sequence goes on from JANAVB010019999.1 coordinate 6,918,967, forward strand.
ATTGAACTGCTAAATCTTTGTTATTGTTTCCTTGGCACCAGAGAGTCCACTCGGGACGAGGATTAGTGATTAGTTGCACCAGAGAGTCCACACTCGGGAAGAGGGTGTTTGTTGTGTTCATTGGCACCAGAGAGTCCACACTCGGGACGAGGGTTGACCATTGCACCAGAGAGTCCACACTCGGGACGAGGGTGTTTATCGTGTTTACTTGCATCAGAGAGTCCATACTCGGGACGAGGATGTAGTACTTGCACCAGAGAGTCCATACTTGGGACGAGGGTGCCTTGTCGTGAACTAACCAGAGAGTCCACACTCGGGACGAGGGTTAGTGATTTGTTCAAACCTGCGAGTCCACTCGGGGCGAGGGTTTGGTATTCTATTGATCTCGTGTTCACTTGTTCATCCAGCAGTTCAGTTACGTGTAGTTGTTCTTGTATTCTAATTTATAGTCACCTGTCAGTAGCCACTTGTCATTAGTCACTTGGTAGCAGTTTGGTCGTAGTCTCGTGCCATGTTAAGTGTCTTTTCTTGTTTATATCCCGTTTATATTATTATGCTTGATTAAACTACTAGATAGGCATGTTTTTATGTATCTTGCTATGTCCTCTGAGGACCTGATAATCTCTTCAGGTTTAGTGATTGCATGGAGTTAGCTAGTAGTTCTGGATGGCAGATGTGATGATACGCTTGCGGGATTCAAGTATCATTATTACGTTTGTTATCCTTTCATGCTTTACATTCCTTATCATGAGATATCTTGTTTATTGATTCAGTTTAGAGACTCTTGTTATATTCCTTGGAGTCTTATCGAACATATATGCTAGTGGGCTGCAGACCACGACCCATAGTGTTCATCCATGTTTCGTACACTTATTGTGGATCGAGATATAGATTTGTTTGCCATGATTTGGCAGCATACCTAGCTATGACAGCATTTATGTATTCGAATCGGGCTGGAGTCCGCTTGATGCGTAGCTGGCTTGTTCACGAGCTCGCGTCCGAAAAGCGGGTGCGGGTCGTGACACATATTACCTCTGAATTGCTCCTCTATGCCTGAAAGACGCGACTACCATGTCCACATTACCTATGAGTAGTCGTTCTTCTCGCATCAATTTTATGATTATTCCGGCGGTCTAGAAAACAGTTCACGTCCAAATTACCTCTGGATTGTTGTTTTATACTCCGGCAAAGATCAAGCCTACCACGTCCATATTACCTCTAGTTAGACATATCCATTATGAAGATTCCCTCTTTACTCTCGAGACAAAAGCAAAGGGAACAAGAAAGCTTCTACATATAAAAACATGTGGCTACAAAGATCTATTACAGACTCTTCGTAGTTACATACACAGAAGCAAAAAAGATGAAAATACGGTACAAGCTCTCAATAGCGCGGGCGAGGCGGTGACAGAGCCAATCACTTCCTGGTCAAAAGGAAGCCACCGCCTGAAACTGCTACTGGCCCGAGCCGGGGATGAAAACCAGCACAGGACTCCGCTATCTCCCCAACTGGCTGGTGAGAGCAACTACAGCAGCAGGCCTTGTTATTCCTCAGTTCGGATGGCAAGCAATCCTATCCCAGGAAGCAGAGGTCCGAGATGCCATTGACGCCCACGACATCAAGGATGCGGGACGTCTTGAGATCCAATGGTAGTTCTGCTACAGCTTCTTTGGATAAAAAGATTTGCCACCGATAGCCGCCTCAAGCAAACTCTAGGGTCGTCAGGAGCTGAACATCAGGCAAGCAAGGCCATTATTGAAGCAGCTGAGTCTTCTCTTGAAGGAGGACAGTCCTTTATGTAGGCTGTTTGCGTGGTCCAAGCACGAGCCAGACATCGGTCAGAAAGAAGCTTATAAGTTAAGCTAAAGCTCCACTCCATGACAGATGGCAGTGCTGCGAGTGACCAAAGGAACGTGACTCTAAACCTCCTCTGCTAAAGAGATTCGCAATCCCGGCAAAGATGCGAGAGGCTCCAATATCAAGAAGCCATCAAGAGCCCATGCTCTGAAATGATGACTCTGGACAATTAATGCTAAGAGCCAGGCGTGACACCAGCTATCATCCAGCTCGTGCAGTCCTGACGCGTGTTCATGCTTCTATGAAAAGTATCTCGAGCTTGACTCAAGTTCAGGACACTTTAAAGGGGGTCTTGTAGAAGCATAAAAAATCTTAGCTGAAGATATCCTTTCGCCAAAGTGCAGAAGATGCAAAAGACTCAGGCTCAGTGCTAAAAAGACAAAACAGAAGATATGGAGAGAAGTTCCTTCATTGTTAAGTCTACCAAAGTCTAGTATAGACACATCAAGACTATATATAAGGGACTAATTATGATCTTCTACAAAGGATCTAGTACAGATTCGACAGAAGCCTAGAGGGATTTACAAGGAATGCAATCTTCATCGAAGCGCAGCCTTCCTTCTTCTCGTTGCACACGCTGGAGGATTGACCTCCACCGAAGCATGTTCTGATATTCTTGTGGGCGCAGCCTCTTAGAAGAATATCAGTAACCCGGCACATTGAAAAAAGTCAGAGCCTTCAAGACCAGAGGCGCAGCAACCCCCCTGCGCCAACCTCAGAAACAAGATGGTGTTAGGCCCCCCTCCCCTTCTTTTATTCTAGAAGCCAATGTCTGCACTCCAGAGGCGCAGCTATCTACCTGCACCAATCTCATATGCTCAAGGGTGTCATACCCTTCCTTTCGCAGCCAACGCCTTCACTGTTCAGAGGCGCAGCTACTTACCTACGTTTGCATGAGGCGCAGGATGGTGATATGCTCACACCATTTCCATTCCTACGACGCAGTCATCTACTCCGGATCAGAAGCTTAAGTCACTTCTCTACAAGAGACTTGGGAACTCCCATCGCAACTAATGCAAGTTAACATGTCGCTCCAAAAGCACAGTAACCTCGTCATCCTGAAGCACAAGCCTACTTGTCGCCTACAGCACAGTGACTCTGGTAGCCCAAAACACAGCTTCATAAGTTGCTCTACATGCACAGAAGTCTCGTCGTCATTCAAAGCTAAGTCCATTCGTAGCCTGAAAGCACAGAGGTTCCGTCATCTCCAGAAGCACGGTCTACTCGTCGCCCCAGAAGCGCAGCAGCACTTAGTCCTCACCAAAGGCGCAGGAAGCATGGGTCCACCCCAATTGGTTTGTTTAAACCGCCTCTTGCAGAGAAGATTGGGATTAAATCATGATTGATATCATATCAGATTGATTTAAATCTTAGATGAGGATCAATTAGACTATAAATCTAGGTTGGAATCCCAAGATTTACTTGGCTATATCCAAGGAAGCAAATCGGCACGCACCATGTGTCACCTCCTTCAGTTATGTTTATAACCACCAGAGATCTCATTTGAGAGAAATCTCGATGTTCGCCACGTGTCAGTGCCGCAGAAGCCCGTACCGTGCAATGACGGCAGATTCTTTCATATCTCAGGAACCCTAATGCACATCGTATATGTGCTCGGTTCTCTATAAATAGAAGGAGTTCTTCCACAAAAAAGAAATGAGGAAAAAGAAAGAGGGAACATTGACAATCGACAATCTTCAAAGGAGCAGCGATCTCCATCTACGAAGAGTCGACCACCCTCATTCACCTATCAATCAAAGAACCAACCAACCAACCATCTTCAAGGGATCTTCTCATCCAGACGGCCTCTTGATCGGTAACCCTAGAGTCCCATCAAAGGCGCCAGAGAGCCATAGCAAAGTTGATTCATCGTCAGATCGTCAACGGAGTAAAGGAGCCGATGCAGTGCTCGATCTCCACCGTCACACTTTTTCCGAAACCTCTTCTCCATGTACTTAGAATATCCTGTTTAGGACTTCCTTCTTTATAAACAGATACCTTATACGTTCAATAAAGCAAAAAGTTCGTTCAACCTTTTGTTACGTCGAACAGGGAGATATCGAAGCGAATTTGGAGTAAGTGAAAACTTAATCTATTTGTAGAAAGTAATTAATTATATATATTTTTAGTAAAACAATTTTACACAGATAAAAATTTGGAAACGATATATTTTATTTTATTTTATTCTTTCTCCAAAATATTTTTAGACTAAATACTTGAAATATGGGAAATGCATTTTTACGTCTAAAACATAGATTTGTGTGTGTATATATATATATATAATAATATTTTAGGGTTTCTAAGCTCCAAAATTACATGTAGAGTTGAGCACAACAAAACTTATATTTTTGCTAAGAAATACTTTCTAGAAAAATATACCAAAATACTAATAATAAAGTTAATGATAAAAATTTAATTAGTTAATACATATATTCTGTTCATAAGTGTACATTGGTTAATAGGAAAACGAATGATGGCAAAAATATCAACCTTCTATATATCTACTGTTTAAAGTAGATAACTAATGATAAGGGATAACCAACAAAATAATCATATTAAAAATAATAAAAATAATAGCAATGATAATAATATTAATAATAATACTAATAATGATAATACCATATGGAGCCACAGAGCTTTGTTCTCCTCGCACCTACCCATGAATCTAAAACAAGGGAGAGAGAGAAGAATGGGTCAGAACATAAGAGCATCATTACTAGTTGGGACTCTCCAATGCAAGTTGGAGTTCAAAATTTCAAATAAAAAGGTAAATGTAGAATGGGTTGTGTTTGTATGAGAATACTAGAAAATGATAAAGTGAGCTCCGGTCCCAAAAATTATGTGGTCAAAAATTAATGTAGGAAAAAAATAATATAAAATTTAGAATCTAGAAAGTTGGGCTCCAAATTGGAACTTATTATTCTACAGAACGAGTTTCTACAATCTAGAATCTAGAAATTTGGAGGCCCAACCCTTAGCACCCATGGATGGGTTGGGACCGAAATTGTAGAAATTGGAACTAGGATGAGACTTATTATTCTACAAAAATGAGCTCCTACATTCTAAATCTAGAATCTAGAAAATGGGATGGACCTTACTAATGATGCTCTAAAGAGAAGGGGGAAGGAAAATTTTCGTGGAGGGAGAGAGATGGAGCTTAGAGGAGTCTTACTGATGGGATAAGAAGGGGCGGAGTTGACCCACCAGGTCGGACCATTCGGCGCTACGGCGAGGCACCCGGTTGGAGGAGGATGCCGACGGATCCCGGGGAAGCAGACAGAGGTTTGATGCTGCAGGCGCGGAGGGTCGGAGACCGAACCGGCTGCGGCAGTGCGCTCGGGCGCGGCTGACCGGAGAGGGTGGCCCAGGCGGAGAGGAGCTCGGCGCTCGCGGTTCTGAGCGGAGGCGGAGGCAAGGAGATCCCAAATCTGGTGGAGTCACAGCGTCGGACGTAGGGATCTCGCCGCGGAGTTTCTGGCGATGGAGTCGGCGACTTGGAGGGCGGCGCCGGGGGTCTCAGCCAGGATAGGATTCTCTATCCTTCTCGTGGTGGTGGTGGTGTTTCTATTGAGCGCCGGTGTTGGCGAGGTCGGGGGAACGGACCAATATAGCGGTAATGGGATTTTGGGCGGATGCGGTGGATTTTTGGCGACGGTGTGTGCTAGCTGGGGTGGTAGTCTTGGGGTCGCCATGGTTGGTCGGGAACGACGACGACGACGGATGGAAGTGACGCTGCGACAGTGGTGGTGATGGTGGTCGTAGCTACGCCGGTGGTGGCAGTAAATATGCTGGTGGTGGCGGTCGGGTGTCGGGTGACAGTACAAGGAGGCGGTGATGGTGATGCTGATGGGGATTGCGGTGGTGGTCAAGGGAGACAGGATGTCGACGTGGTAGGGTGGTGGTGTGCTGACGGAGATGGTGGTGGCAGAAGATCGGCGGAACGGCGATGTGTCTGCGGGTTGGTCAGGAAGCAGAGTCGGAGATCTGTAGGGAGATCCGGTAGTGGAAGAGGCGGTGTTGTATCCTGCGAGACACTGGACAGTTCGGTGTCCGGGGCTGTCGGACACGGGAAAAGAATGTATATGTACAAGAAAATACATAGTGAATGGGGAAAGGGGTCACGGACACGATGCACGATCTAGTTGTGGATGGAAAATTTTGGAATTTTGTAGAGAACAATGACAGAGCTCCCCTTTATATAGGGTTGAGGTCTCCTATTAGAATAAGGACTGGGATTAGTTTAAACCCCTGTAGAAAATTGCATACCAATTCAAATCGATTTAAAAATAAGTTTATAAAATCCAAATCAAGCTAGAATAAACCTATTTTTAATTTAAAACTATTTCAAAATAAAGCCAATATAATATTTTTCAATTTAAATCATCATGATTACTTAAATATTAAATCAAACCATTTCCAAAATAACTTTTTATAAATAATAAAAATATATTAATAAAGAATTTCGAATTTCACAATAACTTTTCAATATTTGAAATATATTTTTATAAATAAATAAAACAATGATAATTAGTTTTTGAAAAATAAAAGTGCACTGAAATAAATTTCATGTCACTCGCACACAGATAGTATATTTTCATAAAATAATAGTTTTCTAAATTCCTTCTTATATTTGTACAATAAAATAAATAACCTTTTTTAAATATATTATTTTGGCAAATCTCAATGTGACAACTTTAAGTAAAATATTATTTACGTATTATTTTGAAAACTAAAATTCTTCTATATCAATAAAGCTATAGTAACTTTTATAAAAACGTACCTCGTCAACTCGCACGCGACGTACAAATATGAAATGCAAATTCGCACGCGATGTACAAATACGAAACGCAAACTCGCATGCGACGTACCAATACAAAAACAAAAATCGATGCCAGTATTAAATAAAAAATATTAGGAGAAAATTTAGGGGGTTTACAGTCACCATAAAAATGTGTCACGATCCAATCCTAAATAATCGTGTACGACTCGGATCACGTCCGGCCTATACTATCGTGGACAGCGATAGTCAGCCGTCTAAACCTCATGAATGACCAATGATAAAATATATCGATCACTCATCACAGTAACTAGAACTTCAAGCAAATCATAGTAACACAAAGTCACCACAGAGTCCACTATCAGTGTTTTAGTACATCGTACATTTGCTAGATCCTCTGAAGACAATTTCGGTAACAATATCCTCGAAGCAATACTAATACAACTGATATATTCGCCTCATCAAAATCATCTAATACATCAAAAAGCATTGGTGTCTAATCTTCTAGAATCTTCCAAGAGTGGTCATCCAAATCTAACATGGTCCACATGTCCTAGTCTAACATGTCAACGATCCAGTCAGGAAAGAAACAAAGTACAATAAAACTCAACAGTACTCAACAACATGATGCAATAGTATATAAAATAGCAAAGGCAAGTAAATAGCAAGTAAATTGGAAAGTACCTAAAATCATGCACTAGCTATGTGAAATATGTGCAATATAACTTCAGTAAGCATATAGAGTTATCAAGTCTAATGTATAGTGCAATGATATACTAGCAGTCACATATATAAGGTATATTATGTAATACACTAGCAGGAATAAGGTATAAAGCAATGATATGCTAGCAGTTACGTATAATATAAGGCATATCATGTACTCTATACTAGCAGTCAAGTAAATGGACATAAGGTATAACGCAATGATATACTAGCAGTCACGTATAATATAAGGTATATCATGTACTCTATACTAGCAGTCGAGTATATGTCTAGGGCTTAGGTGGCTATATGCTTCGTGATCGTTCTCCCTCCTGACACGACACAAAAGACAAGCAAGCAAATAAGAAACACGAAAACATGTCAAGCAAGTGAGTGTAAGTATGCATGTAAAGTTGCTAAGTAAAATTGAGATACAAGTACTTGCCTTGTTCCTGAAAATCAAATGAGTCTCAATATCTCCACCTAGAATAGGGCAAGAATAGGTTAGGATCTAATCAATGGTATTTAACTATCTATTAGCTAATTATCTATATAAAGTAGCAATTATAAAATATTACTAGCTATATAGATACGCTATCTTTCCATAAAATAGTTTATAACAAAATAATAATACTTTAGAGTAACCAAATATAATAATAATTATAGAAAAAAGTTTTAATAAAAATAATAATCACAGCAAATTAATTTTAAATATAAACTAGTAGCATATTCTAATATAGGAAAATAATATTTAGTAAATTATCTTGGTATAACTTTAGCAAAATAATCTTTATAACAATATATATATATATATATATATATATATATATATATATATATATATATATATATATATATATAGACAAATTGTACTATTTTTATTTGCTATGAAAATATTACCAAGAAATATTGATAATGACAATGATACTAAAAATAGGAACAACATTTTTGATAATAATAATAACAACAACAATAATAATAGTAGTAAGAAGAAGAAGACTATTAATAATAGCAATAACAACAATCAGCCCAAAACCAATCCCAGCCCAACCCTATTTCTATTTCCTTTCTTTTCTCTCTCTGCTGGGCCCAATAACAGGCCCAGCCACAGCTGTTATTTCTTTTTTTTCCCTCTTTTCAATAGCCCAGCCTCCAAAGCCCATCAAATCGGCCCACTACTCATATAAAAATAATAACTTACTCTCTTCTCTCTCTTTTTTCCCTATTTTTTCTCAACAGCCGCTCTCTCACTGCAACCCTAATCCTTGTTCTCTCTCTATCTCTTTTCCTCAATTTACTCAACCACTCCGCAGCCAGCACAAGAAGAAGAAGATAAAGAAAAAGGGCATAAAGAAGAGGTCGACTCACCTTGGTGGTTGTGGCGGTAGCACGATCGATCCGGTATGGTGCGCTCGAGGAGCCTCAGCGGCGACAACTTCGACATGGCGGCATATCTGGAGTCACAGCCGACGAACGACGACTAGGGGTCGTCGGATCTGGGAAAAGACTGAGGTGGCAGCGCTTGCAGGGCTCCGGCGGTGCTGGCATGTTGAGTAGGTCGACGAGTCTTGGTGTCGAGACGGTCTGGCAAGTCTCCGGTGGAAGAGCATAGCGGAGACTCAAGCTACGCGACAAATTCAAGTCGAGCGGTAGTCAACGAACTCTGGTGGACGTCGACGTCTAGGTCCTTACTAGCTGGGGTCGAGGGACGTCTCGCGGTGGTGCAGATCAGTCGCAGCGGTCGGTGGGGTGAGGTGTCAGAAACAAAGATCTGTGTCCGATCTGGACGTAGCAGCATGTGTCCGGTAGTGCGTTGGTCGGACACGACGGGGCTTCAAGCTCCAGTGTTGATGTCGAGGCAACGACAAAGCTTCTTGGCGGTAGAAGTCCGTGTCCTGACTCCTTTAGGACACGGGAGCTCAACGGCGACTCCGACAAAGAAAGGCCGGACACAGCAACTCCATCTAGATCTAGGGTTAGGGTTAGTATTTGGATGTGATGTCGGGCGTGTATTGTATCTGGGGACACAATAGGACACGGAGACTTGGGTAGAATGTGGATTCTTTAATCATGGCATGCCAAGGGGCACGGACACGAGGAATTTTGGTATCCTGGATTTAATCATCTGACAGGAGACATAAGATACGGTAGAGGTAGGGGTGACATGGGCGTGTCCGTGTAGGGGTAGGAAATGTAATTGTAAAAGAATAGATTAATGAAATGGATATGGACACGGTGGGACTCGATAGGACACGTTCATTAGGACCATAGGATTAGTAGTTAGAAATAATCAATCAGCACTAAATGATGGCTATTTATAGCACCATTAGGAAAGTCCTAGAATCTCTAGGCACATGGGTTGAGGGAGCATTCCTAGAATATTCCAGATTAATCCTGATTAATTTTAATTAATTCAGATTAGTCTAATAATTCTAGAATGTTCCTACTAAGTCATGTGACTAGGCATTCCATAATGGATTTCCTAAAATAGCCAATCCACTTAGGAGTAATTACAAATCTGCCACTCAATAAAAGGAAGCTATAATTAATTAATACAGTTAAATATTCTAATGAAAATTAATAATCTAAATGAATTCAAATAGAATATTCTAAATAAAATATTCCAAAAATTACTAGAAATAAATAAAATATTAAAATAATTGATATTTTGAAAATAGGGGGTTACATATTTATCTTAGAAAATTTTCGTCCTCCAAATTTCAAATCCTATGATAGACACGATTATGAATATCCAAGTACGTAAAACTAAATAGGTGCGAAATGAAATCAAAATATCAAAATGACCAGCACGATCAAAATACAAAAATTTGAAGTTGGTGAACTTGGCATGATCAAGAAGCAAATCGAAATTTAGACACGATCATAAACCATCTTATTACGATCAAGTATCTAAGCATGATCAATTATAGAATAATGATCAAAGTCCAAGCATGGTTAAAACTATGGGTGGGGTCAAAATATAGGTATTATCGAAACTAGTTAGGCACAATAGAAATAGTTACGACCAAAAGGGATAAAATTGCCTAAGCACAATCAATTATAGAAAGGATGCGATCGAATATGAATTTGGAAATAGCGTAAATTGGCATCAGCAGGAATCAAATTTAGGCACGAGCAAAACAAAATCAAATTCTAGAATGGAGTCGAAGAATGATCAAAAATTAAATCGTTTAGGCACAATTTGATTAATAATCAAATAATTTAATTCACGATCAATGTCAAATTTAGACATAATCAAATTATGATCAAAATTTACGCATGATAATAAGTAATATAGCCAGGATAAAGATAGAAATGAAATCTGATAATATATTTCTATGAAGGATTGAACGATGATCTAATGACGATAGAATATTAAATCACCACAATGAGTAAAGGTAATTCAAAAACAGAAAATGTAGAAAGAAAATCATCTCATTAACGTCCTACAGACCCATCTTCTAAGCTTGCTAGATAAACTCTCAGCACCAAGGAACAAAGGTAACTACCCAGGCACTATAACTAATTCTATTTGGGATCAAGGAATTATCTAATTCAATTAAATCAAATTGTCAAGCCGTTCCATATAATCTGCCAATTTGATTTTCCTAAATCAACCATTTTCCAAACATTAAATTCTACTCCTATTTTTGACTTCATCAAAGTTATAATCTCAATTGTTGATACAATCCTTACTAAGTCGATTCATGATATGTGTATCCGAAAAATCTCAATCCTCGAAAGCTAGTGACTAAATCACTAATCAAATTTGAATATCTTCTTATAAAAATCTCAAAATACCATCATATCTCAAACATGTATAAAAACTTTCTTATTGTAACATGAATCTGAATCAAAATTTGAATCACCAACGTTTCTGAATCTTCCAACAAAATCTCAACTTAATGGCCCTTCTTTTCTTTAATCACTATGCAATTATTCCAAGAGTTGTATGCCAATATCCTGGTCTTAATTCCTCATTATTACTTTGGCACAACTATTCTCTTTCAGAACCCATTAATTCTTCTATGGTCATATTCATCCTTTATGTATCCAATCTTAAAAATTAATCCCTTTGATGTTTCTCTACTTGATCCTCATATTCTCAAATTCCCTTATTATCTAAATTATAGTTCCCAAATTTGCTTTCTCTGTGGGAGAACCTTATCAAATTTCAATCCTTCTTTCACCAACCTTTGATTACTTATAGATATCTCTATCATTCCATATAAAAAAAATTCTTGCATTTAATCATAAAAGTAAAAATTATCATTTTTTTTATTTGTTCGAATCCGATATCACCACTAACGGTTCTGTTATCTTCTTCCTGTATAAGCCAAAAGCCTCTCAAAACTTATTACCAAACCTGCTTACTCATAGTCTTATTCTACTACCTTTCTATCCTTACCTGTCTAACCTTATTATAAAACTATGGATCCCAAGGATACATTTACTAGAAATGAGCTAATAGGGTTGGTAGGTATCTATCTATGCTCCCATATATATATATATATATATATATATATATATATATATATATATATATATATATATATATATATATATATATATATATATATATAGCTACTAAAAGATATACCCATAGTTATCCACAACATGTATATTTGTTATCTAGTATACATAGATGTTTACAAAGTATTTATATATAGCTATCAAAAATATGTAATTATCAGTAACATATGCAACAGATCCAAGTTTGAGCCATGAAAGAGATTGGGGCAAATGGTATTTGAAATGGTCCTAATAAACTCTAGGAAAAATCAAGTAGAAATTCTATAGTTCTATTCCTATTGGCTATGGTATTAGAAGTGATCTCTGAGAGTTGCTAGGAATAGATTATTCAGTTTAGGACAAAAGCAAAGAGATCAAAATAATTCTGGTATTGGTTTCTCAATGGTGATTAGATGCCAAACAATGTGTATCTAGGAAATGGAATAGTCTCAATAGTATCCAAAAATCATACATATCCGAAATTACTTCACCTAGAATTCATGCCCTGCCAGTGTATATCTGGCTGCAGAGAATTCTTGGTTTCATGACTCAAAGAATGATAGGTACCGAATAATCTCTCAACTTTACCCATTTTCAAATGATATTGACGGAACAACTCAAGTGATCGAAACATGATGCATCTAAGACATTGTCTCAATAATATTTGAAAACCTACATATACCTAAAATTACTTCAACTTAGAGCCTATGCCTCGTTAGTGCGCTGCTGGCAGCAACGAACCTGTAGTTTCTATGATTCAGATAAATGGCTGCAGTGCACGTCTGCCACGCCATAGTAGGTCAATGAATATTCTCTCAATTGTTATCCATTGAATTTTAAAGGAGCACCTTGATAATTTAAATTCAAGCAAGTTTCCTATTTACTAAGGAGAGTTGACCATAATCGAAAGAAAATTGATGTGGTATCAGTGTAAATAAAGGTTCCTAAGAATCAAGTGATTGACCATCAAATAGAAAGAAATGAACTATAAGGGTTGACTTAAGCCAAGAGAAGTATATGTTCTCTAACCTTTCTCTAGTATTAATGGATCGAGGTCAGAAGCTTATAGACACGAAATTTGATCAAAACTCGACTATAGCTAATTTAGTCAGGTTCAAGCGTAAAAGGAATGGTGATGTTCCAAGATGAGAGAAAGAAATTATTTTTGGATTATGGGAATACTTAGGGAATATTGACATATACTGGAACTATTCTAGAGAAATAATTCCTCGCGACCAATGAAAAATAACAGGTTGGGCCTGTCACACTCACTTTTCAATTTCAAGGGTATTTTAGTAATTGTTATTTATTTCAATTTTTATGATTTTTATTTGAATTTTTATCTATTTATTAATTGGATTGCTTGCAGTGTGATTTGATTGGTTGCAGACTGGTGACTTGGTAGTATAAGTAGTTTGACCTTAGTCAACCTTCATTAGAAGCCTAATAATGTAATTAAAATTCACATTTTGTTTTTAAAAATTTATTTAGATTTAATCTCTATTTTTGGAGTAGTTTAGATGATTTTGGTCATTTTAGCCATTTTGGCATTTTGTGATTTTCTAGATATTTTGACTTGTGTTGTGCTAGCAACTGGTTTAACCTTAGTGGACATTGTATAGGAGCCTAACCATGCCTTAAAATTGTTATTTTATTTTTAGAATTTATTTTAGGCATTAGTTTAATTTTAAGGCTTTAATTGATTTATTTTAGCCTTTTTGCATGCTTGCCTTTAATTGATTTATTTTAGTGTGCTTGGATTTCAGTGCTATTGACAAGTTGTGCTTTAAACTTTTAATTTTGATCATCTTTAGAATAGTAATGCTTTATAGTTAATTTCAGTTTTTTTTATAATCACCAGTTTTCATATAGGATGATAAACTGCCTTACAGTCCGATGATTTATTATTTTTTCTTATCTTTTCCAGAATGGCACCCATGACCAGAGTCTATCCCCAATGCACAGCTGTAATTCCGGATGAGACTGAGATTGTATTTTCCCCTTCTATTGCTCAGGAGGTGTTAGTAGCCTCATCGGAGAATTTTTCTCCATCTCCTATCCTTCAGGAGAGGGCTGTAGTTCAGCCGGAGACTGAGGGCCTCCCTTTGCCTCCTGGAGTGGTATCCCATACCATCCCTGATGGGGCTCATATTTATAGACTCCTTCAGGATGTACGGGAGGTACAAAGACTTCAGGCTGAGCTTATGAGAGAGCAGAGTCTCAGTATCCAACTGTTGTGGGATTATATGCATTCGAGGAGAGAGCCTAGTCCCAAGAGAGCGAGGAGCAGTTTATACCCAGAGCCCCAGGAGTACCCAGGCTTCCAGCCAAGACCAGTCTATCCAGTTCAGATTCCTGTCCAGCAGAGGCCAGTTGAGCGGGTGCTTATATGTACTTTCTGTAATAAGCTTGGGCACGTATGGAAGGACTGTAGGAAGAGACTAGGATTATGCCTATTTTATGGGTCAGCTGCACACAAGATACGAGACTGTCCTAGTACACTTGCCCCTAGTCGAGGCCTACCTCCAGGAGAGAGTTCCAGCTACCAGACCTAGTAAAGGTGAGTTCTTGACCCAAACATTATCCAATCTTGATGATTACTGTACCCTACCATAATGTTTGTATGCTTGATACCTTATAATACTTTTAATCTAGTATTACTATAGTGACTAGATGAGACCCCAGACTGATTACCTGCCATAATCATGTATGATATCTTTCCAACTACATGATTTAGATAAGTTTTCTTAAGACCATGATTGTTCGGGATTTTAACCTAGAAGGGTAGGATCATCTTAATTTCGAGGACGAAATTATTTTAAGGGGGGTAGATTTGTCACACTCACTTTTCAATTTTAAGGGTATTTTAGTAATTGTTATTTATTTCAATTTTTATGATTTTTATTTGAATTTTTATCTATTTATTAATTGGATTGCTTGCAGTGTAATTTGATTGGTTGCAGACTGGTGACTTGGTAGTATAAGTAGTTTGACCTTAGTCAACCTTCATTAGAAGCCTAATAATGTAATTAAAATTCACATTTTGTTTTTAAAAATTTATTTAGATTTAATCTCTATTTTTGGAGTAGTTTAGATGATTTTGGTCATTTTAGCCATTTTGGCATTTTGTGATTTTCTAGATATTTTGACTTGTGTTGTGCTAGCAACTGGTTTAACCTTAGTGGACATTATATAGGAGCCTAACCATGCCTTAAAATTGTTATTTTATTTTTAGAATTTATTTTAGGTATTAGTTTATTTTTAAGGCTTTAATTGATTTATTTTAGCCTTTTTGCATGCTAGCCTTTAAGCTTTTTGACTTGGGCCCATTTCTACTTGAGAAAGAGTTGGCCCAAGTGAAACCCTAAGCCCTAGAGACCCCTTTGGCCGCCCAACAGCAGTAACCCCCTCCCCTTCTCTTTATTTGTAGAATTGTAACCTTCACAAGGAAACCCTAATAGATCTCTCTCTCCAATACACCTATTTCCTTCATCCGGAGTCCGTTTCTTCCCAAACGAACTCCGTTATGCTCATCGAGGAGAGAAGGATCTGTTGGAGCATTTCTAGCATGGAGGCGGAGGCTTTTACTAGAGGGAAATCGGCCGACACGACAACCGAGGAGCCTCGTTCATTGAGTTTTTGACACTCAATAGGTAAATCCTAATCTACCATTGTAAATCTAGAATTTCTTTCATTTTTGCATCCATATAGGTGCCTTAGACTTGCCCACAAAATTTGGTTAGATTTCGACTTCGTTTGATGGCGGTATCGGACACGTGTCGGTCCTTTACGGCACGTGTTCGACGAAATGCCGCTTAGGATAGAAAGTTGCTATTTTTCGATTCTGTCTTCATGGATGTTTAGATATTAATATTTTGATAGAATTTTGTGAAGACGGATTTGGTTTTGACAACGTTGCAGCGGCGTTTCGGGCGTCGGACGCACGTGCACGGATCCCGTGCACGAGGCCGTGCGTGCCCTGCTGTCCGCGCGTTGTATCTCGATGCACAGGCCGTATTTTTGCGTGAAATTTCTTGAGCATATGGGGGCAACCTCTGCCCCCATGCTCGTAAAATTTTACGGCTTTTCGTTGAGCGAGTGCGGAGAAATCGTGCGTGCACCGCTCAGCCACTGTGCATTCAGCCCGTTATTTTGTCACTGAAACGGACTTCATACGCGCACACGATGCCGCAAAGACCCATTCCAGGACCCGGGACATGTTGACCTATACCTAGACTATCCAAGGAACGAATCTCGAGTCGCGGCGTGGCCCGACGAGCGAGCCACGAGAGCAGAACCGCGCGCACGAGGGCGCGCGCAGCAGGCCGCGCGTGGTGCGGGGCTGCGTGCGTCGCTTTGGCGTGGCGTGTCACTGCATGGCCGTGTCCTAGACCTACCCCGGGATCCCCCCCAGCTACGTGCACAAGCACCGGCTTTTTCGTTGTGTGTGCGGCGCTCAATCGAGCGAGAACGCACGCGTTGCCACGCGATATCGAAAAATTCCGATACGCGTTCTGTGGACATGATACGGACACAATTTCGAACCCGAGAGTATACGAGTGCATCACATGGGTCGAGACCAACGTGTATGTCGAGTTTTGCGGGTTCGTTTGGTGTATATTGCATTTTGGGTCGTTGTGTGAAATGGTTTTCTTTAAAATTTTGATTTTTGAGTTAAATGCGATATTTTGATTTTCAGCTTCTTAGCTTACAAAATTTGAGTTTTCAGGACTTATATAAGGTTTCGGATCTATGGGAACCAACTTTTGGTTTTGTTTCATAATTTTCCATCAATTATGAGTATTTGCACTTTTCTATATATAGCTATATATTTTTTTTTTCTATATATAGCTATATATATATAGCTATATATATATATATATATATATATATATATATATATATATATATATATAGTGCCTATCCAATGAGCATGGTAATAAAATGAGCAAATGAGCACAAACAATCTGCACTATTGGATAGGGAATGGTTAGGATTCTAGATTTAATATAAACCTTTAATTACATCAACAAAGATTGATATCTTAAATTTCATTCCAAATTTTCCTCTCCCGATCCCAACAATCCTCTCAGCTGTACCTTCTTCTTCGGTGGCGGGCATACCGGAATCCTCTTCCTCGTCACAGCGACCTCGTCCACATCAGAATTATTTTCTGTCTTTTTTTTTGGGATTCATAGATCGGTATGGGTTTCTAAACTGCTCACCTTGGGTTGGAATGGAATTGTAGGAAAGGGGAGGATGAAATTTGGGGATCGGGATTGGGAGCGCTAGTAGCAGTAGCAGTGGCACTGTCATTGTGGTGGTTGGAGAGGTCGCGGAGGGAGCGATCTCGAAGAGGTCGTCGTCGGTGAGGGAGCCAGAGGGGCTGGTATGGATGAGGATGAGGAACACCGGGGGGGGGGGGGGGGGGGGGGGGGGGGGTGTTGTGTTGGGGGGGTCCTCCTCCATTTGTTTGTTGATTTGTACCTATTAGTGTTGCATGACCGAGCTAGCTCATTGTATTTTCAAAGTAGATTTTGGTTCTCTCCCTTTAGAGATTACAGAGCTCGATTGAGAGATTTCTCTATTAACATACTTGTTTGCTCTGTTACTTTATCATTTGCTGAATTAAATATTTGAATCCTCTGATAGTTTGAAGTTTTTCTAGAGTATATTATGTAGACAAACGAGGTTAAATAAAGGTGTATAGAAAGAGTAGCCAAACTAGATTCGTCAAGTAGCAGCCAAGAGCTTTCGATGACATAATTTCTCTTACACATAATTTCTCTTACACTTCATGCTTGCATTTAGTTATAGGTTGAGGCCACCTCCTGTGCAGATTTATGAGAGCCGTGGAAGATATTTGCAGGTGGAGAAAGATGATTGAGTACGTTTGCATAGTTTTCATGTCATAGTTTTTAGAACATCTCTTTCAATTTGTTAATTTTGTTTGCTCATAACATATAAATTAGAACTATTTATCAACCATACGCTGTTAAAACTGTCTTCCATTTCTAGGGATTGCGCTCAGCTTCTGGTGAAGTCCTATTCTGCTGCTCCTCTGGACAAGTTGAGGTTGTGTACAAGAAGTACTCGAGCTTGCAGTTTGGTGGTGCGGTGCATCCGTTTGCAATTGAACTTGAACTGGTGGAGTAATTGAAGGTTGTTGGTGGAATTATTTAAGTCATCTTGTTGTGATGATGGGGGAAGGATTTCTTGTGTATTCTTTTATTCTTAGGAGTGGTGGTGATGCGTGCTTGCATTTTTTAAGGAACTGACTGGTTTCTTCTTATGTTTTGAAAGTACTCGAGCAAATGAAGGTTGTTGGTGGAATATATTTTGTTTAAGCATAATATTGTTGAATGGTGTTCATGGTTTGAAAGTTCTTCAATAAAGCTCTCTTTAGTAAAGCTCTCTTTCTGGTATGAATAACTTTGATATATGACAGTATAAAGTTCAATTTCATGTTATAGTGGTTGTGAACAGCCGAAAGTTTTTCAAATGCTTCAATTTTTTGTATTAGAGTTGTGTGCTGCTTGTGCTTTGATACATATAGGCATCGTTTGGTTCGTGGAATGGAAGGAAAGGAAATCAATTCCTTGTCATTTTCTTTCCTTTTGGAAACTTTAATTCTCACTGATTTTTCTTTCCGATGTTTGGCAATGTCAAGGAATTTGTATACTTCCATGTGGAAAAATGATTTCTTGCTTGGATGGATGGAGTCACTTTCTCCTTCTAATTTTCTTTCATTGGGAATCACTTTTCTTTCCTCCTCAAGTCCTTTGTCACCCAAACATAGGAAAGTAATCACTTTTTTTCCCAACCCGGAGATTTCGCGCACCAAACATGGCCTATATAGTTGAATTTGATTTGCTGATTGTGTCCATATATTCAAAAGGTTTTGCAGTATAGAATGAGCTTTGATATACGACATGTCTTGAACTTAACAAAAAAATAGCACAAAACCATCGGAAGAGCATAATAAGCTATCCAGATTACATCCATCCTCAACTCAATTAGTTTATATGATTGCCAATTTTCAGCAGAAAAAGAACCAAAAAAACGAAGAACCATATTTCGTTAAAAAAACATGTAACAGTAGTAGCAGCTTTCACATCATTTCCATTTCGCTTATCAAACAGACCTTAACCAAACACTACTCAGAAACCATATTGCCAGATTGGTTCTGCAACTTACATCCATACTGTTGTCAGATGAATATACAAAGTAATGGTAAAATAAAAGGAGACGAGTGCATATTTGTGAACCATTTTAGAAACAGGACCAGAGAACATCACAACAGAGGCAATGTCAAACATATCAAGAACAAAATATCCACTTCTTGAAGATTGTTTGTTTATTTATGTAGTGTATATTGAGGAGAAAATTAAGTAATGAAAATACTACCTACATCTTCACCATCATCATCATTCATAACACATATGCCTACCTCGGAGGAGTAAAAAAACAGAGTCAGGTCAGAAAATAGACTAATTCCTATAAAAATCTATCTTTGGTTTTTTTTTTTATCTCCGTCTCCTCTCTAGCTAGCTAGAGAACCTAGAAAACAAACAAACAATAACAATACCAAACAGAGGAGACCTACAAATAAAAGACAAAAGCAAACAACAGGAATAATTCTTCTAAAGTGACCAAAATGTACATAAAGAGGGGCGACCAAGTTCAATAAGATGCCAGGGTGGGCGCGTAGCAAATGAAGATGCCAAGAATGGCTCTTCGGGTCATCGTCCTCAGTAGAAGTTTCCTTTTTACGACACATCTCGAGCACATTACTGTGGCTGTTGGAGTGGGCACGGCTGATAAAGGTGGGGCTGCATGCGGGCCGGTAATTGTGGAGAAGTCATCCTGCTTCTCTGACGAAGACGGTGGGGAATGGAAAAAATACAATGGGTGAGAAGTAGGAGGAAGATGATGTGGACAGGTCGTTGCGACGAGGGAGAGGATTCTGGTATGCCCGCCACCGGAGAAGAAGGTGCAGCTGAGAGGATTTTTGGAATCGGGAGAGGAAATCTTGGTAGAGGAAAATTTGGAATGAAATATAATTAAGATATCAATCTTTGTTGATGTAATTAAGGATTTATATTAAATCTAGAATCCTAACCATTCCCTTGAAACCAATGGTGTAGATTGTTTGTGCTCATTTGCTCATTTTGTTACCGTGCTCATTGGATAGGCACTATATATATATATATATATATATATATATATATATATATATATATATATATATAAAACCCCGTTGAAACCCATTGCTAATGTATACATGTTGAGAATGGGTCGAGATGGTTTTAATTTCATATTTGGATTCACTAAACCTATTTCAAAAACAATTGGTTATTCTTTCTTTTTAGCATTTGTATATATATATATATATATATATATATATATATATATATATATATATATATATATATATATATAGTTTTCTTATTTTGTATATATATATAAAATATTATATTAAATTGTGATATACCATGGTTGTGTTCGATGTTTTTAATCTCAGAATTTACCTTATTTCAGTAAGCTCCAGGACACACACACACACACACCAACATTTGTTAGATTTAAGGTTTCGTTTGTATTGTAAATACACATGTGTGTATATACCTCCATGTATATAGATATTTTATGCTTGATAACTCTCTTAAAATAGATTGTAGTTGTGTGTATGACTATAAGAGTTCTAGGACAGATTTGGTTTATCATTTCGAGCCTAGTTTAGTCCAATTGGCCGACAAGTTAACCAAATTGACAAAAGTCAACTTTGGGTCAAACTTGATCCAATTCAACTCAAACGAACTCCGAATGACCTAGAATTTTGTGTATGTTCTAGAAATTAGTAGACGGGCTAGTTGACCAATGTTTGACCAGGTTTGACCAACGTTGACCAGGTTTGATCAGAGTTGACCAAGGGTTGACTTTGACCAAAAGGGACATAGAAGCATGTAGTCTTGCATTGTAGCTATTTTCTTTAATATTTTAGACTTGGTTGTGACATGTGTATACTTTAAATAGGTTTATATTGCCCCGGTTTAGCTACACTTCATCATCAGCAGTTTGGTTTGCCAGGCGAGTACATTCTCTGATCTTTTCATACTTCTTTGGATATGTTCTCTTGTTATAGACTAGTATACTTGATGCTGACACGATGTTCACACAGATTAGTACCCTATGGATCTTTCATGCGATGTTATCCCCTCTGATACATCGAGTATGTCATGTTCATGTACTTTATCATGGCCATCATGTACTCCATGTATTTATATTTATCCATGTACACTCATATATTTTCATGTACACTCATGACATATGAGCTCCATGTATAAAGTAGTTGTTATCCAAGTGAAATAACATAACATGCATTGATCCTTGTGTATTAATTGGGGGCAGGGAGAGTGTAGTTGGTTATGTGATCATTATCCCCAGTAGGTATCCATGTGCACTCCATAGTTGTATCCGTGTACAACCCAAACCGTTTACATAACCAATTCATGCTCTGAATCATGTAGAAGGTTACATTTCTCTATTATCATATTATATCTTATTTTATATTCTCTTTCTTGTTGATTTTCTTTACAACAATTCATGTATAGTTTTCTATAGCTTGCTTTATATGACCAATCTTGATATGAACTGTTGTGAGAGATATGTGCTCGTTCCGTCATGACTGGGCATGTTGAATATTTTACAGGTGATGATGAGGAGTACTGCCCTACTTATTATGGCATTGGCTTAGATGACACTGGCGACGTGGACCCTCAGAAGGATCCCACAGTCGCTGAGGACTTGCCCGTAGTCTAGCTGTGACTTAGTACTTTATTTGTCTTTTTATTTGAGACTTTATGAGTTGTACTTGAGTTTTGTTCGGGTGGTTTACACCTAGACTTTTATTTATATCCGTGACTCTCTTGAGATTCATTCTTCTATTCCATCTTAGTATTGTGATTGAGTTACTTATTATTTAATCTCCATTCGGAACTTATTTTAGATTATGTTAGATATTATGACTCAGGACAGCATTCTACCGCCGACACTGCGGCGTAGGCTGGGCGTTCGTCACTTCTCGTACCCTTGCACTAGGTGCGGGTCGTGACACATTTTTAGTGGTGGCCCATGCAGGTCCCTAATCACAACTAGTATGATTTCGTGATGGTACTCGAACTAGAGTATTATTACAGCCTGCAGTAGGATATAAGATATAAGTTAAGGTACTCAATCACATTAGGAAAACTCTTATCAATTCTTGCTGTTAATTATCTCCTTTTGAAAACAACTGTCCTCCTTTGATAATTTTGCTTCTTTTTCAGTATTTGATTCCTTGTTCGATCTGTCTTCAAGATAGTTAAGGAGACACGATTTTATCCCTCCGGTCCATGCAGGACCAGATTCGCATTAGTGCGATGTCGTGGTAATACGACAATTTAATTGTATTACTACGAGCCTGCTATAGAGTATAGGAAGTAATGTGTTAGAATGAGAGGATACTCAATCACAATTAGAATTTCTTGAGAGATTCCTGGGACGATCCTTGAGAATCTCATTTTGAGCTTCGATTTAAATTCCCTTTCCCTTATTTTAATCCACCTTCCTCCCTTGATTCTTGCATCTTGTTTGAACTCTTTTCACCAATACCCTTACTTTCTTGTGCTTAATAATGGTTAGGAAGATGGCTACACTGCTATATACTCATTGGTCAAACGCATGGCTAGAAGGATTACATTAAGGAATTGGAATACACAGAGACTTTGACTAAGTTATAAGGGCATTTTTCTAAATGGATGATTTATTGATTAGTAGTTTGTAAGTTGGGATATTACCAAGGAAATTTATCTTGAGATTCTAAGTAGTAATCACCAGAGGATTATAAAATTATATTTTGATACTGGAGGAAAATAGTTAGAATCTATATAAATCGATTTCAGGAATTGATGTGATTCATGAATTATTGGATTATGATTATACATCTTTGAATGTATATAGATTGGTTTGATAATGAAAAAAAGGGGTGGCAGTATGAACTATTAAATTGAGTCGTACAAGTTGCGATGAATATTTTATTGAATTTCAAATTTAAGTGGAAGCAATGATATTAAAAATTTTGGTTTAAAAGATTGGAAAGATATGAAAACGATTGTTTTGGAAGAAAAAAATCTCAAATTTGAAATCGTGTCAATTGATTGAAGATTTAAAAATCTATTTAGATTTTGGTTTAAGAAATAGTGATTATGTTTCAATGACTTGGAAAGAGAAATTATGGTTGATAAGTGCGTTAAAATACTGAGCTGTAAATGCTAGATTGCCGTCATAAGCTAAGTGTCTATTTTGAGGATTATTTGAGATAATAAGGAGTTTTTTTAGTTATGAAGTGATATAGAATTTTATGGATTCATGATTTATTAACTCTGTAGTTTAAAGTTGGATTGAAATGTTAAATTTTGGAAAGGTTAGTAGTAATGTGATAAAAGTTATTATGAGATTTATGAAAAGGATTTAAATGTTAGTCGTGATTTGATTGGAAGGCTTAGAGTGAATACAAATTGAGGTAGTTATTTTGAAATTTCTTTTTAAAGGAATGTAATGGTAGGCCACCAAGGTAACCTTAATGAGATAGAAGTGTTCCACGCTAATTGCCATATCACTCATGACTATAATAGTAATATATACTCCAGTGTTATTAGTCGTCTGCCAAACTATGGGACTGTATCTCAATTTTGACTTACTCAACCTTCCCTCAAATCTAGATCTTTTATTGTGACTTTCTAATCGTTTGTATTTGATCGTTTCTTAACAGTATTCTCCCTTTAGTACTGTGTCCCTAAATTATTTCACTGGATTCTTAATTAAATTTATTTCATGCTTCAACTTGATTTTTTTATTCTTGTATTAGTTGTCACCTCTTGAACCCTTACCATGATACTAAATTACTTTCTGACTTAAATTCGATATCCAACCATGACTCAATTCTTTCGACCCGACATGGGATGGTGTTCTTCATGTTCCTTAAATGATTAACCTTGTACCTTATCTTGATTGCTTGACCAGCTTAGTTAATGATCTTGGACTATTTTTTTTCTTCTTCATCATTACCTTCCTTACTTATATTTTGACTACCTTACGCTGCTAATTTAGCCTTAGTTTTGCAAGCTTATCTCTTTTTCAAGCTTGATCATGACATATTTTATTGGGTCGACCCACTAACATATTGTCTAATCAGAACCTGTGTATGATGGTCTGATCAACCTAGTGCACCTTGGTGCACTTTCATATATTACTCTATGTGGATAGAGGCATCCCTAGAGTCTCATCTACGACAGTTTGGCAATTCTCCTTGAATTATTTTCGTCGTCTATGAACCACGTATTGTACTCAATAGCATCGTCTTTGAACTCTTTTTGCTTTTATCTTTCACATATTTCAGAAAGACAAGGCACTGTACTTAATAGGTCAACCTATGGTATCACGTTTAGCTTCCTTATCAAAAGGAAGAAATTGACTTGTTTCTATATCATCGTAGTATCCTTTAGGATTTCAATAGTGTTGAATTCTAATTAAACCCTCGATCGCGACCAGTCGACTTGGTCATTCTCCTTATCATCCAATATTTGGAACCTTATTCAATTGAATTAATTCAAATGTGACATGGATTTCCAAATCTTGGATACTCATGCTCAGACTTCAATGACCTCGTTCTCCATTTTGCCCAAAACTCGATTCATCCTGGAATTGATCAACTTAGATCATATCGAGACTAAATTTTCTTATATATATATATATAGTATGCTTGGATTTTAGTGCTATTGACAAGTCGTGCTTTAAACTTTCAATTTTGATCATCTTTAGAATAGTAACACTTTACAGTTAATTTCAGTTTTTTTTATAATCACCAGTTTTCATATAGAATGATAGACTGCCTTACAGCCCGATGATTTATTATTTTTCCTTATCTTTTCCAGAATGGCACCCATGACCAGAGTCTGTCCCCAGTGCACAGCTGTAATTTCGGATGAGACTGAGATTGTATTTTCCCCTTCTATTGCTCAGGAGGTGTTAGTAGCCTCATCGGAGAATTTTCCTCCATCTCCTATCCTTCAGGAGAGGGCTGCAGTTCAACCGGAGACTGAGGGCCTCCCTTTGCCTCCTGGAGTGGTACCCAATGCCATCCCTGATGGGGCTCATATTTACAGACTCCTTCAAGATGTGCGGAAGGTACAAAGACTTCAGCCTGAGCTTATGAGAGAGCAGAGTCTCAGTATCCAACTGTTTTGGGATTACATGCATTCCAGGGGAGAGCCTAGTCCCAAGAGAGCGAGGAGCAGTTTATATCCAGAGCCCCAGGAGTACCCAGGCTTCCAGCCTAGACCAGCCTATCCAGTTCAGATTCCTGTCCAACAGAGGCCAGTTGAGCGGGTGCCTACCTGTACTTTTTGTAAGAAGCTTGGGCGCGTATGGAAGGACTGTAGGAAGAGACTAGGATTATGCCTATTTTGTGGGTCAACTGCACACAAGATACGAGACTGTCCTACTACACTTGCCCCTAGTCGAGGCCTACCTCCGGGAGAGAGTTCCAGCTACCAGACCTAGTGGAGGTGAGTTCTTGACCCATACCTTATCCTATCTTGATGATTACTGTACCCTACCATAATGTTTATATGCTTGATACCTTATGACTACTTTTGATCTAGTATGACTATAGTGACTAGATGAGACCCCAGACTGATTACCTGCCATAATCATGTATGATATCTTTCCAACTGCATGATTTAGATAAGTTTTCTTAAGACCATGATTGTTGGGGATTTCAACCTAGAAGGGTAGGATCATCTTAATTTCGAGGACGAAATTATTTTAAGGAGGGTAGATTTGTCACACTCACTTTTCAATTTTAAGGGTATTTTAGTAATTGTTATTTATTTCAATTTTTATGATTTTTATTTGAATTTTTATCTATTTATTAATTGGATTGCTTGCAGTGTGATTTGATTGGTTGCAGACTGGTGACTTAGTAGTATAAGTAGTTTGACCTTAGTCAACCTTCATTAGAAGCCTAATAATGTAATTAAAATTCACATTTTATTTTTAAAAATTTATTTAGATTTAATCTCTATTTTTGGAGTAGTTTAGATGATTTTGGTCATTTTAGCCATTTTGGCATTTTGTGATTTTCTAGATATTTTGACTTGTGTTGTGCTAGCAACTGGCTTAACCTTAGTGGACATTGTATAGGAGCCTAACCATGCCTTAAAATTGTTATTTTATTTTTAGAATTTATTTTAGGCATTAGTTTATTTTTAAGACTTTAATTGATTTATTTTAGCCTTTTTGCATGCTAGCCTTTAAGCTTTTTGACTTGGGCCCATTTCTACTTGAGAAAGAGTTGGCCCAAGTGAAACCCTAACCCATAGAGACACCCCTTGGCAGCCCCACAGCAGTAACCCCCTCCCCTTCTCTTCATTTGTAGAATTGTAGCCTCCACAAGGAAACCCTAATAGATCTCTCTCCAAAACACCTATTTCCTTCATCCGAAGTCCGTTTCTTCCCAAACAAAATCCATTGCACTCGTCGAGGAGAGGAGGATCTGCTGGAGCATTTCTAGCATGGAGGTGGAGGCTTTTGCTGAAGGGAAATCGGCCGACACGACAACCGAGGAGCCCCGTTCATTGAGTTTTTGGCACTTAATAGGTAAATCCTAATCTACCATTGTAAATCTGAAATTTCTTTCATTTTTGCATCCATATAGGTGCCCTAGACTTGCCCATAAAATTTGGTTAGATTTCGACTTCGTTTGATGGCGGTATCGGACACGTGTCGGTCCTTTACGGCACGTGTTCGACAAAATGCCGCTTAGGATAGAAAGTTGATGTTTTTCGATTCTGTCTTCATGGATGTTTAGATAATAATGTTTTTATAAACTTTTGTGAAGACGGATTTGGTTTTGACAACGTTGCAGCGGCGTTTCGGGCGTCGGACGCACGTGCACGGATCCCGTGTACGAGGCCGTGCGTGCCCTGCTGTCCGCGCGTTGTATCTCGATGCACAGGCCGTATTTTTGCGTGAAATTTCTTGAGCATGTGGGGGCAATCTCTGCCCCCATTCTCGTAAAATTTCATGGCTTTTTGTTGAGCGAGCGCGGAGAAATCGTGTGTGCACCGCTCAGCCACTGTGCATTCAGCCTGTTATTTTGTCACTGAAACGGACTTCGTGCGCACACACGACACAGGAAAGACCCGTTCTAGGACCCGGGACACGTCGACCTATACCTAGACTACCTGAGGAACGAACCTCGAGTCGCAGCGTGGCCCGACGAGCGAGCCACGAGAGCGGAACCGAGCGCACGAGGGCGCGCGCACTCAACAGGCCGCGCGTGGTGCAGGGCTGCGTGCGTCGCATTGGCACGGCATGTCGCTATGTGGTCGTGTCCTAGACCTACCCCAGGACCCCCCCACAGGTACGTGCACAAGCAAGGGCTTTTTCGTTGTGTGTGCGGCGCTCAATCGAGCGAGAACGCACGCGTTGTCACGCGGTATCGGGAAATTCCGATACGCGTTCTGTGGACACGACACGGACACGATTTCGAACCTGAGAGTATACGAGCGCATCACGTGGGTCGAGACCAACGTGTATGCCGAGTTTTGTGGGTTTGTTTGGTGTATATTGCATTTCGGGTCGTTGTGTGAAATGGTTGAGTTTTCTTTAAATTTCGATTTTGAATTAAATGCGATATTTTGATTTCCAGCTTCTTAGCTTACAAAATCTGATTTTTCAGGACTTATATGAGGTTTCGGATCTGTGGGAACCAACTTTTGGTTTTGTTTCATAATTTTCCATCAATTATGAGTATTTGCACTTTTCTATATATATATATATATATTTTTTTTCTATATATATATATATATATATTTTTTTTTTCTATATATATATATATATATATATATATATATATATATATATATATATATATAACCCCGTTGAAACTCATTGCTAATGTATACATGTTGAGAATGGGTCGAGATGGTTTTAATTCCATATTTGGATTCACTAAACCTATTTCAAAAACCATTGGTTATTCGTCCTTTTTAGCATTTGTATATATATATATATATATATATATATATATATATTTTGTATATATATATATATATATATATATATATATATATATATATATATATATATATATATATATATATGTCACGCCCCAGTACCGAAATACGGAGACGGACTAGGCCAGCTACTCCATATGAGGTACGTAACGTCATACGGCGATCGTGGCTGTCGAGGGACTAGGGGGTACATGCTACAATCAAGTCTCCTATGGTCCCACAGAGTTCTATGTCTCAATCAATCAAATCACATCAGCAAATAAATGAACATTAAAGATAAAGCAGTAAGGCATCCCCGACGCTTTATCAAAATGATCATGAGAGACTAGCTTTATAATTTAGCTATCTCAGAGAGTCAGGAGTACAAAATTATACACAGCTGCAGTCTGTTTAGTTACAATCATGTACTGACAAAAAATATCGAGTAATCCGGCTAACAGGTGCCTGTGGCTAAACGCCGCAAAAGTATAAGCAGGAGTGGTGGAGAAGAAACCCACTCGAGTCCCCGAACCGCCATGCTCCTAGTATGCACCATGGATGTCAGGGAGGAAGATCGTGTCCTCCGGCTCTGCTACAAGATCTGGCCAAACAAAACCAGCGGGGTCAGCTCCGAATAGCAAGTACCGCCAAAGGGGCACAAGAGTTAAGATTAAAAACCCAGTTAATAGAATGATTGATAATAGTAATACTTATGCTACTATTATAGGGTAGCGCAACATCTGCGAACCCATATGGCACCCTTACAAGGGGAGAGCTGCGTAAAAAGTCACGCAAACTCAAGAAGAGAGCTGTGTGAAAAGTCACGCAGGCTCAAGGAGAGAGCTACGTGAAAAGTCACGCAAACTCAAGGAGAGAGCTGCGTGAAAAGTCACGCAAACTCAAGGGAAGAGCTGCGTGAAAAAGTCACGCAGACTCAAGGAGAGACACGCTTCCAACAAGAAGCGTGCTCAAACAGGAGCACACTGCTCACTGTCTTCTCCAAACAGCAAGAACACCATGGCTGAACCCAAGCTTCATAGCATCATAACTTGGCCATCCGAACTCCAAATCCAGATTTCCAAGGTTCCAACTTGGGTGAAACTGAATGCTCTTCCACATGGAAGCATCAAAAACCCATAAAATCCAACTAAAGTAGATCAAATCATGCAAATCCGAAAATGATTAAAACTTAGATCTACAAAAATCAAAGCTTCAAAATAGAAATTTCCAAGTTCTAAACTAGTATAGATTGAAGAGAAGAACATGTTTTGGCAAATAGTTTTGTAAGAAATCATTAACAAAATTATGGATCCATCTCTTGAGCAAGTTGGTACTTGCCTTGGTTGGTGGAGGAAATAAATAAGAGGAAGTAAAATGAGAGGAGAGAGAATGAGATGAGTTATATATAAAGATCTTGGACCCATGGGTTCATGATGAACCAAAGGGTTCAAGATGAACCATTGGTGAACCAAGAATAGGTTACCCAAATGAGCCAAAACTGTAGGCCCAAATGCAGAAAATAAATTAGGAAATAATATTTTGTCGAATATTTTTGGGAAATGCATGAAAAAATACTGCATAATAAATATCGTATAAATTCAAGGTAAATATAATTTATCAGTTTACGTATTAAAATACATATTCTAGGATTGGGGAGTGACATCTCTATCCTTCTTAGAAAAATTCCGTCCTCGGAATTCCAGCCAAGACAGGATAGTGAAATCAGGGCAAGCAAGGCACAATCATATACAAGTTAACTATCATAGCAGTTATTATCATACATCATAAAGTGCAAAATAAGCAGGTACAGATAAGCATGGAATCGTGTCAATAAGGTACAAAAATATACCTTATTAGTCAAACAAATGCGGATACCGAGATCTGATCTCGTCCTCGCGCTCCCAAGTTGACTCTTCCAAAGAGTGATGGTTCCAAGAAACACGGACAAGGCTTATCGTCCTATTCTTGAGTACCTTCTCTCGCCGGTCTAAAATAGATACGGGTTGTTCCTCGTAAGTTAGGTCGGTACCAACGACTAACTCAGAATGATCGAGGACATGACTCGGATCCGGGACATACCCACGTAATTGGGACACATGAAACACATCATGTATGCCAGTTAACGAAGGCGGAAGGGCAAGTCGATAAGCCACATCGCCTACCCGAGCGAGAATCTTAAAAGGACCAACGTATCTTGGACTAAGCTTTCCTCGGGTTCCAAATCTGATGATACCCCGAGTAGGCAAAATCCACAGAAACACTTGGTCGCCAACTCTGAACTCTAGAGGCCTACGATGCTGATCTGCCCAATGACGATGTCGGTCCTGCGCAACTCGAAGGCGTTCTCTGACCAACTTAACTATCTCCACAGTCTGCGTGATCATCTCTGGTCCCAACAACTTCCGTTCTCCGACGTCGTCCCATGCCAAAGGGGACCTGCACTTTCTTCCATACAATGCTTCGAACGGGGCCATCTGAATGCTAGCCTGATAGCTGTTGTTATAGGAGAACTCCACTAGAGGAAGGTGGTCCTCCCAAGATCCGCCAAAATCCAAGGTGCACGCCCTAGCATATCTTCTAACGTCTGAATGGTTCTTTCTGATTGCCCGTTAGTTTGTGGATGATAAGCAGTACTGAATCTTAACTTGGTTCCCAAACTTTGGTATAAGCTCCGCCAAAAATGGGAAGTAAACCGCATATCCCGATCTGATACTATACTAACTGGAATACCGTGCCGCCTTACTATCTGCTTCATGTACATTTTTGCTAGCTGTTCAGTAGTCTGTCCAACTCGGAAGGGAAGGAAATGAGCGACCTTCGTGAGTCGATCTACTATTACCCAGACTGCATTCTTACCAGTCGGGGATCTAGGCAAACCGGTCACAAAATCCATCGTGATGTGCTCCCATTTCCATTCTGGGATAGGAAGCGGCTGTAGCAATCCTGCTGGTCTCTGCTGCTCGGCTTTCACCTGCTGACATACCAGACACTTGGATACAAATCTCGCTATCTCTCTTTTCATGCCATTCCACCAAAAGTACTGCCTGATATCTTGATACATCTTCGTTCCTCCTAGATGAATGGAGTAAATAGAACTATGAGCTTCGGACATAACTTCTTGCCGAAGGTCTCCATTCGGTACACAGAGTCTGTTTCCAAACCTGAGCGTACCATCTTCATGAATCACTAACTCCTTCCTACGGCCTGATTCACACTCCGATCGCAACTTCTGAATCTGTGGATCTCCTGCTTGTGCTGCCTTTATCCTCTCTACTAAGGTTGACTGAATCTGCATACTGGTCATTCTTCCTATATCCCTTGGCAAAACTACTTCGATTCCCATACTATGAAGGTCTTCTAAAATATGCTTCTGCGAGGTCAAGATAAAGGCACTGTCTCTCCTACTCAGTGCATCTGCAACTATATTCGCCTTGCCTGAATGATACTGAAGATCTAAGTCAAAATCTTTCAGTAGTTCTAACCATCTTCTCTGCCTCATATTCAAATCTTGCTGCGTGAATACGTATTTCAAACTCTTATGATCAGTATAGATCTCTACCCGATCTCCGTATAAATAATGCCTCCACAACTTGAGTGAAAACACCACAGCTGCTAACTCCAAATCGTGAGTCGGGTAATTCTTCTTATGGTCTCGAAGCTGTCGAGACGCATATGCTATCACCTTTTCGTGCTGCATCAATACACATCCAAGTCCCTTCCCAGGTGCGTCACAATATACTGTAAAGCCTCCCGCTCCTACTGGAAGCGTCAAGATCGGGGCTGACATCAATCTCTTCTTCAATTCTTCAAAGGATGCCTGACAGCTAGCTAACCAAATAAACTCTACGTCCTTGTGCGTCAAACGCGTTAAGGGCGCAGAGATCTTGGCAAAGTCCGCCACGAACCTTCTGTAGTAACCAGCTAATCCTAAGAAACTTTGCACTTCTGCAACCGTTCTCGGGACTGGCCAATGCTCTACGGCCTCAATCTTCTTCGGATCCACTGACACTCCTGCCCCAGAAATTACATGCCCCAGGAACAAAATTTGATCTAACCAGAATTCACACTTGTCGAGCTTCGCATAAAGTTGATGCTCCCTCAATGTCTGTAAGACAGTCCTAAGATGTTTCTCATGCTCCTCTTCACTGCTGGAATAGACAAGAATGTCATCTATGAACACCACCACAAATTTATCCAAATACGGCAGAAAGGTGCGGTTCATTAAATCCATGAATACTGCGGGGGCGTTGGTTAGTCCAAAGGGCATTACTAAAAACTCATAATGCCCATATCTAGATCTGAATGCTGTCTTCGGTATGTCTTGCTCCCGGACTCTTACTTGATAGTATCCCGACCGAAGATCGATCTTGGAAAAGACACTGGCCTTGCTCAACTGGTCAAACAGGTCATCAATCCTTGGTAGTGGGTACTTATTCTTCACTGTTACTGCATTCAGCTTGCGGTAGTCGATGCACATCCTCGTCGACCCATCCTTCTTGGGAACTAGAATCACTGGCGCGGTCCAGGGCGATTTACTGTCTCGGATGAATCCCTTAGACTTCAACTCTTCTTTATGTTGATACAACTTATCCTGTTCTGACGGCGACATTCTGTAAACTCTGTCTGCAATAGGCCTCATTCCAGGGTTCAACTCAATGCTAATTTCTACCTCTCTGACTGGGGGTATCCCTGGGAGCTCATCAGGGAAGACGTCGAGAAAATCTTCGACCACTCTCGGAATCTGTCCTGGCTCTGACACTGCTGCTGAGATGACGCCTCCGGCCTGATTCTTCATGGTTCGAGTAAAGATGAACTGCTCCATCCCAGGAACGCTGAATATGACCCTACCTCCTCTACAATCAATTGTCGCATGACTGTCTCTCAACCAGTCCATGCCAAGAACGATATCAAAATTCTCCATAGGGAATTCAATCAATGATGCGGGCAGTAAATGCCCACACACCTCCACCGGACATGAAAAGTGCACTCTGCTAACTTCTACGAGCCCATTGCCGGTGAGTATATCCATCCTCTCCGACAATGCCTCAAACTCTAATCCAATCCGTGTAGCATATTGTGCAGAGATGAATGAATGAGTAGCGTCTGAATCAAATAATGCTACAGCGGGAAATAAGGTGACGAGAATTTTACCTGCCACCACGTCACTAGACGCTAGAGCCTCTCCCAAGGTCAATATGAGAGCCTGGCCTCGCGGAGCCCCTTGTTGCGACCTTCCTCGACCATGCTGTTGCTGCCTCTGAGGGCCTTCGGCTTCCTGTGCCTGGCGGAACATCTGAGCCTGCGTTGGTAGACACTGGGCTAGGGGCCTAACTGCTAATACTGGCCCTCCACTCGGGGTTGCCACCGGAGCTGGCAATGCTGGAAACTGCTGAGCTGGCCCTCCTGGCCTCTGCATCACAGGACAAGTGGAGATACGGTGGTCTGAACTACCACACCTCAAGCATAAGCCATTCGCTGACCGGCACACCTCCCTCATGTTCCCTGCCTTCCCATAGAATGTACAGCCCTGGGGTGCTCCCTGACGCTGTTGTTGGTTCCTCGGCTGCTGATGCCGAACTGGTGCTGTATTAGTTGACACGGCCGTCCTTCGCGGTGCTCCTGCATCATGAATACGTACACCGGGTGCTGGTGTCGATGTTCGCTGCGTTGCTCCTCCTCCAACCTGGGAATGAGATCTCTTCTGACCTCCTGTCCTCGATGCCAACCTCTGCTGGATAAGCTCGTACCTCCGAGCGGCCGTCAAAATAGCGTTAAACGTCTGGTAGTCGTGTCCTTCCACAAGCTGTAATAGTTCCAAATAAAGTCCCTGCTGGAGCCTCATAACTTTCTCTGGCTCCGTTGCCACCATTGCTGGTACGAAACGGCACAATCTGCAGAACTCTGCTGCATACCCATCTACGGTCTTGCCTGCTTGCTTGAGACTGATAAACTTCTGCTGGAGCTCATATCGAGCTACTACGCCAAAATACTTGGCCTTGAATCTGTCACTGAAGGTGGTCCAACGAACAGGGCATCTTGCATCAACTTCTTCTGATGCCCACCAGTCGCGGGCAAGATCTTGAAGTACCAGTTTGACCTGATCAACCTTCTCATCATCTGGAACCTTGGCTGCCACAAGAATGGCTTCGTTGTCTTGAATCCAGGCATCCGCAGTGATAGCATCCTCCGTGCCATCAAAATACCTCGGGTTCAAGCGACGAAACCTTCCTGATGCTCCCGAGTCAGCCCCGACACTCCTCTCAAGAGCTAACTGAATTCCTTGGTTCAGCAACACGTTCTGCTCCTGCTGCCGAGTCTGTTGCTGCTGGTTAGTGACAAGAAACCCCCGGATGATCTCCAGGAGTGCTACGGCGTCTGGTACTGCCGTCGCTGCTGGTGCTGCAGGAGTTTCAATAACCTGCGGCTGTACTGCCTCTGGTTCCACTTCTGCTTGTGCCTGCCGTGGGGAAGGTTCTCTCCCATGCTGGCGCCCAGTCGAGCCATGCTCTTGCTGCTCTTCCTCATGGGCCTCACCCGCTACTGAGAATGAAGCACCCCTATAGAGAAAGATATAAGATTATCAAGTCCGAACAAGAAAGATTTCGAGGATGCAAGTCAGGTTAAAGATCAAGGCAAGGACAGAGAATTCGAAACGGAATTTCAAGGGAACAAGTTTTGATTGAGACTCCTAATAATTCGCAATACCCCACAAGTCTGAAAATCAGACCTGCATGGGCCACCACTAAAACCTTGTCACGCCCCAGTACCGAAATACGGAGACGGACTAGGCCAGCTACTCCATATGAGGTACGTAATGTCATACGGCGATCGTGGCTGTCGAGGGACTAAGGGGTACATAATACAATCAAGTCTCCTATGGTCCCACAGAGTTCTATGTCTCAATCAATCAAATCACATCAGCAAATAAAAGAACATTAAAGATAAAGCAGTAAGGCGTCCCCGACGCTTCATCAAAATGATCATGAGAGACTAGCTTTATAATTTAGCTATCTCAGAGAGTCAGGAGTACAAAATTATACACAGCTGCAGTCTGTTTAGTTACAATTATGTACTGACACAAAATATCGAGTAATCCGGCTAACAGGTGCCGGTGGCTAAACGCCGCAAAAGTATAAGCAGGAGTGATGGAGAAGAAACCCACTCGAGTCCCCGAACCGCCATGCTCCTAGTATGCACCATGGATGTCAGGAAGGAAGATCGTGTCCTCCGGCTCTGCTACGAGATCTGGCCAAACAAAACCAGCGGGGTCAGCCCCGAATAGCAAGTACCGCCAAAGGGGCACAAGAGTTAAGATTAAAAACCCAGTTAATAGAATGATTGATAATAGTAATACTTATGCTACTATTATAGGGTAGCGCAACATCTTCGAACCCATATGGCACCCTTACAACCAGACAAGGACAAAAGGTGCCGTATGGAGTCGGGACGTGTCGTACTCTATAACATTCACATAAATTAAAAGGTATAAACAATAAAATCTCCTGATCGTGACTTCGGTCGATAGCCTATCGCAGCACAATAACCAACCCAACAATCAAACAAGAACATGGGTTGGATCATGCACCAGGATAGACCATGTTCCTCAGTCATTCACAAAAGTAGCACTTCACAACCAGAATAGGTCTTCCGTTCATAACTTCGGTCCACAGCCTATCATTATACGATAACCAACCCAACAATCAAACAAGAACATGGGTTGGATCACGTACCATGACAGTCCGCTTCTCTCAGTTATTTATGGAAGGTAATAGGATACAAGCAAGTCATTTTCACGGCCAATCAAGTCTACGAGTTTCTAGTGGGACGAGGTTATCCTCGCGTTATGTTATTAGAAAATCCTCAGATCGTATCTTTCCAGCAAGGCTAGCCCACCCAGGGGTTCGCGTAGACAGGTGTTATTGAGCACAGGTCCCTCGTAAGGCCACCTTGCCAAAATATGTAATATATAGCAAGAATTAATCGGATATAGTCATCCACTCGTTGCAGATGACACAGTATCCGTGGAGACCAGCCGGCACGTCAAGACAGTATCTTAAGGCGGCTGGTGTAACACGATCTCGGGATTTTGCCCTCCCCATGCATCTAGTACATTTAGTTGCCTAATTTAACCCTAGGTGAAATCTTGGACTCACATGCTGTGGCCTGCATGATTATCCTCCTAAAGTCGTACTTTAGTACGAGTACCCCAAGGAGGATCCATGTCAATCAGTATGTCAACATGTTCTACCCTCCTTAGTGTAATGCATCATTACAAATACGCCACGTGGAGTTACGAGTCATTTGTCGAGCATGAACAAGAACTGGGACATTTAGGTACATGTATCAGGTAGGAACACTTTGTTCTCCGGGGTCATATTAGTGCTTATATCATGCTCGGGACAAAAGACGTAAGGATATAAAATGGTCATATAATATCTGATAAAATATCAAAAGCGTACACACAAAGCACGCACGCTCAAGGGGTGAAAAGTCACGCAGGCTCACTCAAGGCAGCGTGCGTGAAAAGTCACGCAGGCTCACTCAAGGCAGCGTGCGTGAAAAGTCACGCAGGCTCAAGGAAAGAGCTGCGTGAAAAAGTCACGCAGGCTCAAGGAGAGAGCTGCATGAAAAGTCACGCAGGCTCAAGGGAAGAGCAGTGTGAAAAGTCACGCAGGCTCAAGGAGAGAGCTGTCTGAAAAGTCACGCAGGCTCAAGGAGAGAGCTGTGTGAAAAGTCACGCAGGCTCAAGGAGAGAGCTGCGTAAAAAGTCACGCAGGCTCAAGGGGAGAGCTGCGTAAAAAGTCATGCAGGCTCAAGGGGAGAGCTGCGTAAAAAGTCACGCAGACTCAAGGAGAGAGCTGCGTGAAAAGTCACGCAGGCTCAAGGGGAGAGCTGCGTAAAAAGTCACACAAACTCAAGGAGAGAGCTGTGTGAAAAGTCACGCAGGCTCAAGGAGAGAGCTGCGTAAAAAGTCACGCAAACTCAAGGAGAGAGCTGCGTGAAAAGTCACGCAAACTCAAGGGGAGAGCTGCGTGAAAAAGTCACGCAGACTCAAGGAGAGACACGCTTCAAACAGGAAGCGTGCTCAAACAGGAGCACACTGCTCACTGTCTTCTCCAAACAGCAAGAACACCATGGCTGAACCCAAGCTTCATAGTATCATAACTTGGCCATCCGAACTCCAAATCCAGATTTCCAAGGTTCCAACTTGGGTAAAACTGAATGCTCTTCCACATAGAAGCATCAAAAACCCATAAAATCCAACTAAAGTAGATCAAATTATGCAAATCCGAAAATAATTAAAACTTAGATCTACAAAAATTAAAGCTTCAAAATGGAAATTTCCAAGTTCTAAACTAGCATAGATTGAAGAGAAGAACATGTTTTGGCAAATAGTTTTGTAAGAAATCATTGACAAAATTATGGATCCATCTCTTGAGCAAGTTGGTACTTGTCTTGGTTGGTGGAGGAAATAAATGAGAGGAAGTAAAATGAGAGGAGAGAGAGAATGAGATGAGTTATATATAAAGATCTTAGACCCATGGGTTCATGATGAACCAAAGGGTTCAAGATGAACCATTGGTGAACCAAGAATAGGTTACCCAAATGAGCCAAAACTGTAGGCCCAAATGCAGAAAATAAATTAGTAAATAATATTTTGTCGAATATTTTTGGAAAATGCATGAAGAAATACTGCATAATAAATATCGTATAAATTCAAGGTAAATATAATTTATCGGTTTACGTATTAAAATACGTATTCCTGGATTGGGGAGTGACAATATATATATATAATATATATATATATATATATATATATATATATATATATATATATATATATATATATATATATATATGTAGTTTTCTTATTTTGTATATATGTATAAAATATTATATTAAATTGTGATATACCATGGTTGTGTTTGCTATTTTTAATCTCAGAATTTACCTCATTTCAGTAAGCTCCAGGACACACACACACACCATCATTTGTTAGATTTAAGGTTTCGTTTGTATTGTAAATACACATGTGTGTATATACCTACATGTATATAGATATTTTATGCTTGATAACTCTCTTAAAATAGATTGTAGTTGTGTGTATGACTATAAGAGTTCTAGGACAGATTTGGTTTATCATTTCGAGCCTAGTTTAGTCCAATTGGCCGACAAGTTGACCAAATTGACAAAAGTCAACTTTGGGTCAAATTTGATCAAGTTCAACTCAAACCAACTCCGAATGACCTAGAATTTTGTGTATGATCTAGAAATTAGTAGACGGACTAGTTGACCAATGTTTGACCAGGTTTGACCAGCGTTGACCAAGTTTGACCAGAGTTGACCAAGGGTTGACTTTGACCAAAAGGGACCTAGAAGCATGTAGTCTTGCATTGTTGATATTTCCTTTGATATTTTAGACTTGGTTGTGACATGTGTACACTTTAAATATGTTTATATTGCCCTGGTTTAGCTACACTTCATCATCATCAGTTTGGTTTGCCAGGCGAGTACATTTTCTGATCTTTTCATACTTCTTTGGATATGTTCTCTTGTTATAGACTAGTATACTTAATGCTGACACGATGTTCACACGGATTAGTACCCTATGGATCTTTTCATGCAATTTTATCCCCTCGGATACATCGAGTATGTCATGTTCATATACTTTATCATGGCCATCATGTACTCCATGTATTCATATTTATCCATGTACACTCATATGTTATTCATGTACACTCATGACCATATGATCTCCATGTATAAAGTAGTTGTTATCCAAGTGCAATAACATAACATGCTTTGATCCTTGTGTATTGATTGGTGACAGGGAGAGTGTAGTTGGTTATGTGATCATTATCCCAGTAGGTATCCATGTGTACTCCATAGCTGTATCCATGTGCAACCCAAACCGTTTACATAACCAATTTATGCTCTGAATCACGTAGAAGGTTACATTTCTCTATTATCATATTTTATCTCATTTTATATTCTCTTTCTTGTTGATTTCATTTACAGCGATTCATGTATAGTTTTCTATAGCTTGCTTTATATGTCCAATCCTGATATGAGATGTTGTGAGAGATATGTGCTCGTTTCGTCCTGAATGGGCATATTGAAAATTTTACAAGTGATGATGAGGAGTACTGCCTTACTTATTATGGCATTGGATTAGATGACACTGGCGACGTGGACCCTCAGGAGGATCCCACAGTCGCTGAGGACTTGCCCGTAGTCTAGCTGTGACTTAGTACTTTATTTGTCTTTCTATTTGAGACTTTATGAGTTGTACTTGAGTTTTGTTCGGGTGGTTTACACTTAGACTTTTATTTATATCTGTGACTCTCTTGAGATTCATTCTTCTATTCCATCTTAGTATTGTGATTGAGTTACTTATTATTTACTCTCCATTTGGAGCTTATTTTAGACTGTGTTAGATATTGTGACTCAGGACAGCGTTCTACTGTCGACACTGCGGCATAGGCTGGGCGTTCGTCACTTCTTGTACCCTTGCACTGGGTGCGGGTCGTGACAGGGCCAAATATCTAGTCTATAATCTTCATGGTTTTAATGAAACATTTTGGCTTGGAATGGTTAAAAAATCAAATAGGATTTTTGACCAAAATTAATAGAGAAATTTGAAATGGTCTATCAATAGGCTTGCTAAAGGAGGTGTCACGACCCGCACCCACTGTGAGGGTACGAGTACGTAACAGCGCCCAGCCTACGCCGCAGTATCAGTGGTAGAACGCTGTCATAGGTTACTATCTAACCAACAACTCACGCAATATATAATGTACTCATCATGATCAACTCCGAACGGAGGACAAGTATAAGATATTGTAACTCAATCACAGTCTAAGCACGCTAAGATAACACAGAAGAAATAACTAAGAAACAGAAGACAACTACTAAAATAATAATAACTCTCAATAATCTCAATATTATACAAGTCTCAATCAAAAACAACAAGTTCAACATGAAGAACAGATACTAGTCTACTAAACTAAATCCCGATCAGCCCTGAGTATCGGGGCCAAGGTAGCCATCCCGTCTCCGGGTCCATAATATGTAGGGCATGTGTCCTCAAGACAATCATCTGTAAAATTTTCAACAGGTCCAGTCAGGACAGAAACGAGTACAACTCATCTAGAAAACCCAAGTAAATGACAGAGAACTATAAAGCAGTTATAGACAGTTGTATTAATGAACATGGCAGTTTATATTCATGTGATGGTATAGAGAGACAGATAAGTACAAGGAAAGTAAGTAACTAATCAAGAGAAGAATCATGGCAATAAAGAGTGTAAAATAGAAACTAGCTGAACTAGAGTAACATGGTATGAGTCCAGACAGTAAATATAGACAAGTGTAACTCCAATGTAAGTCCAGTACAAGATGAATCTAATACAAGATGAATCTAGTACGAGACGATTCCAATCATAGTGATCAATGATTCCAGGGTGAGTCTAGCCTATACTCTAACAGTGTATTTTAAAATACCGAGATCGACATGTAAACGGCTGTAGGTAATACGACACATTAATTACACACCTGGCCGGGTGTGAGATGGCTATCATTCCAGTAGATTCCAGTTGATTCCAGTTGGAAGATTCCAGATTGGGGTATGTCTACATGTCTTACTATAGTATTTCCCCTCCCAGCAAGTGAATCCAGAAATCCGACACAATGATTCAAGATGAGTCCAGCCAGAATATGTTGATACCAGTAAATGATTCCAGAATGATTCCAGTAATAGAGGCCAGACAATAAATGTGTGTCGCATACATAAATCCAGAAATATCCATACGTATTGTAACAGAGAATCACATACAACTAACTAGAACTGAAGTACAATAATTGACAAATAAATGAGAAAACTATCAGAGAATATACTCGCCTGATACTCTGAAAAGAGTAGTATAATATCAGATGCCTGCACCAAAGTCACAATGTCCTAAATGGAGCAGTACAGGTTATAATGTGTTTAAAATAAGATAAATAAAGTTTATGATGCAATCTACATAATTTCTAGGCCAATCTAGGTCAAAGTCAATTCTAAGTCAAACCTGGTCAACTGTATAGGTCAAACTTGGTCAACTCTGGGTCAACCAAAGTCAACATCTAGTCAAACTAGGTCAATATCTAGGGTTACATTGGTCAACTTGTCAAATGGGTCTCTATCTAGGTCAATATCTATAGGGTTTGTTTTTAGTGATACTAGGCAACTTGGTACTAACCAACATTCTATATTAAGCTATTTTATTACTTCCCATGTACTTATCAAGTTACCCCTATCTTATGTCTATATTTCAAGCTCACAAATCCCATTTACCACTTATATATTATAACACAATAACTTACATATCTATATATATAGAGGTACATAGAACATGAAGACTAGACATGTGAGAACATGGCATCAATAAGGGGGTGTAGTGTGTGTAAGGGTGTATGGGTGACATTGTGACAGGAATTAAATAGGGTGATGTGTGTAGAGAGTGTCATGTGTGTGACAGTGTGTATGTGACTGAAAATCAGATAACTAAACTAAATTAGGTGCAGACTGAGCTAATGAAGTTCAAGGCTGATACAAACAAAGGGGGACTGAACAACTAGTGAAGGGAAAATGAAATGGGATTAAATTCTAACTAAAATGGACTGTCACTAAGGTTAACTAATACATGCATATGGCTAAATGTCATGAACCAATGGCCTATTGGCCAACACTCAAACTCAGTGAGTATCTAACTGATACTCACCAAGGTTCCTGCAGCTCCTGCTACTGCTGCATGCTTGCATGCTTGCAGTAGGCCAAATGGCCCTGAAAGGGGCAGGATCCCCTGCTTCCTGCCACTGCCCTGCTATAGGCAGGGCCTAGGCTAGTTGTTACTGCTGCATCCACTGTAATGCAAAACCAGGCCAAGCCAAGGAAAATGCCCAAATGGCTGGCCAAAGCCAAGCAATTATAAACCCTGCTACTGCTACTCAGGATACCAACCCAAATCCAAACTTCTCCCTTCTCAGGTTTCTCATTACCTGTCAATGGATTCATACCCAGGATCCCATGGATCCCAACCATCACAATACACAAATTATACTTAATATCTCAACAAAAACCCTCACTATCAACATTAACTTATTCCAAAATCTCAGAATTCAAACTGAACATTCAACATCAACCTATATTAGAAATTCCTAATTTCGAACAAATCTTATGTGACACCCAATCTCAGGAATCAGAACCCGAACTCAAATCTCAGAAAAACCTAGAACTTATCTCAGACCAAGCCATCTGCTTGCTAATGCAAACCAATTACGAAAGCCAAAACATCCTCATAATTCTTAGGTATCTCGAAATATCAACTCAACAACCCAAACCAAATGTCAAACTCTCTCACTAAATCCTTCAAACTCAGCATCACATATTCAAATCCTAACTCAGGTATCCAACTCAACATTCACTGATACTCTCAATCTCTGAACTGAATGGCCTATGGCCTAAGGAAATGAGCCAAAAGTGGCCAAGTGAGGCTGCTTACAGCAGTACTAAACGTCCTGCTGCTCTCAGAGCTAATGCAGCATCCCCATGGCCAAATGTCTAAAGCCCAAGCAATATCCTAATCTTTCGTATGACACCAACTGACACTTACAGTTCTAACTAACACTGACTATACAAAATCTAATATACTAACTTAAAACCCAATTCTCTAGGTAATCTAATCCCTCAACATTACTAGTAAACCGAGTATCCCAATACTCAGTTCGAAATATCGAACCCCAAGTCCAATCAAATAACATGCAACCCTAAACTAATACACGTGTCAGAAAGGTGTGCGTGTGTGTGAACCATGAGTGGTGTCAGTATGTCGAGAGTGTCCAACCCAGTGTCCAAAATCATGTCAGCAACAATCAGAGGATTGCAGTAAACCAGAGTGTCAAGTGTTATGTGAGCACGTGGTCGAGTGATGTGCAAGTGCGAGTGAGTGCCAAGTGTGTACAGACATGTGGACATGTCACACGTGTCTAATGGAACACCAACGAGTCCAAGAATTAGGACACGGGTGTCCAAACCCAATATCGAATAGTGACAGTAAACTACATCAGGGCAGCCTCGTGCAGCGAGGACACGACCTCGTACACCCGACACAGGGCACGACACGACTCGTGCTCGTGCCCACGTGTTCGCCCCATATAGGGCTACGTGTTCGTGTCCCTGATATGTCACCACGACGTATCCATGAGGGATACGAAGCCCGTGTTAGAACCCCCAAAATCGCGTGTTCAGTCCAGTGTAAAACCCGTGCGGTCTTATTTTTGTGTCCAACACAAAACGAGGTGTCATAAAACTTGGGGAGTGACTTATCAGTCACTGCCCCAATCTCTACACCAAGTTTTGCGTGTCGAAATGCTGTGTCCAGGGAGAAACAGGACACGGGTAGCAGGACAGCGCACACGTGTGTCATGCAGCGTGTCCGCACCCAATATCGACATGAAATTGACACAAAAATCACATCAGTCTTCACAAAAGTTAGTATACACATTTAGATCTACAAATTCATATAAATAGTTTTACAAAAATTGAAAATAAAATCCTTAGAGGCGTTTCGTCGAACACCTATGTACATACATTGATACGTGTCCGATACGGATACCAAACGGACACAAAATCCACCCAAATTTTAGGGACAGCTAGGGAACACCTAGATCTAGCCTAATATGCAAATAAATCAGAATAATAATACAATTTAAGGGATTTTACCTATAGATGCAAATAGCAAGAAAAAGCCCCAAAATGAAGTGTTCCTCCTTGCTAGCTCAATGCTCCAAATTGTCCCAAAGCTGGGATTAAAATCCAAAAACAGAAAATAAGAGAGTATTAGGCTCTAATGCAAGAAACTAGAGTGGAAAAGGATTTAAAATAGAGAATCTATGGAATGGGGAAGAATGGACAAACCTTTCTTTTTCCTATGTGCTCTTTCAATACAAAAGAGGCAAGAACTAATTAGGAGATTATTTATAGGGAAGGGAATGACCTAGTGGCTGGTCATAAAGGAAAGAATTAGGGTTAAGGTTTTACTAATGGGCTATGGGCCAAGTTGCACTAGCTAACTAGCTCAAGTCCTTAGTGTCACCCTCACTTTTCCAAGATAGGGGTAAAATGGTAATATTTCATTTTTACAATATTTTGGGAATTTTATTTCATGAATATTAATATTTAATGATTATAGGAGTCGGGTTCGAATTTTATCGCATTCCGAGTTAATTCGGGACTCCGGAGAATTTTGACTTGAGTTGTATTTAACATGTTAATTAGCCTTGGTCCACAAAACTCAACTTTTAGGATTAGGAGTTTAGACTAATCCCACATGAGTATTTAAGCTTAATTATGATTTTTATTTAGTTTTAACTAACCCCAAAACCAAATTAGGAAGCTAACTTAGCATGGAAGTAATAGGGAGGGGCAAACTTGTAATTTCAAGGAGCCCCAAAACCCTTTTATAGGGCCAGCCACATTCTCTCTCCCTCTTCCATTCTTTCAC
Source organism: Iris pallida (assembly GCA_029216955.1). Lineage (NCBI taxonomy): Eukaryota > Viridiplantae > Streptophyta > Magnoliopsida > Asparagales > Iridaceae > Iris > Iris pallida. Next base: position 6,963,460 of record JANAVB010019999.1, read on the forward strand.
TTCAAAGTTCTTCTTCTTCTTCTTCTACAAGTTTTCTCCCAAGTAAAGAATAGAAATTTCTTAGGAATCATCTCTAAATAATTCTTTTTTTCCCATTTTTCTTCCATCCAACTCTTCCTCTACCCCAAGTGAAGCTTCTCCAAGCTTTTGGGAGCAAGAAGTGAAGTGGGTGTGTCCTAAACAATACGTTGTGTTGGAGCCGTGTCGGAGGACTTTCGAATCGGGAATCCATCTCCCGATAGGTACAACCTATCCTCTAATCTATTCTTTTTATCATGTAATCTAGGTTGGACCATGTAGGATTAATTTCCATAGTTGTGTCCCTATTCGTGTCAAGTTTGAGTCTATTTGGAGTGTCCTAGGAGAAGTTAGAGTTTGTGATTGTGTCCTTGAGCATCCCCCAAATTTGGACACTTCTAGAATAATTAGATTTGTGTCTAAGTGAGTTAGACACTTTAAATTTATTTTGTGTTGTAGTGTATGTGTGTGTTAGTTTGTGAGAGTTTGAGAGGAGGATAGAGTGTGAGAGAGTGAGGGAAGAGTGGTGTAGAGAGTGGAGTTGAGGGGGGGCTGCTGCTGCAAACAGCAGCAGTAGCAGGGCATATGACAGCCCTTAGCACCCTCCCGACCACCCTCTATCAGCCCCTACAAAGCCCCCTAAACAGCCCTCAACCTGTCCCCCCCATATCTGCCCCAACCAGCCCTTAACATACCCACAAACACAGCCATTAACCACCCTGAAATCAGTCCCCAACCTGCCCATTAAACAAACCTTAAACCCAGCTAATAGCAGCCCAATCCAGTCCTCATAGCTGTCCCAAAACCTGTCTTATTTGCTCCCATTTCAGCCTTCCATTTGACACCCCAAACACCCTCCAATCCAACCCCTTTGACAGCCATGTAGCTGTCATTAACCATCCCATTTCAGCCCCAAGAAGTCCACCAAAATCAGCCCTTAAACCACCCTAAATTCAGTCCTAAGTAGCCCATGTTTCACCCCTATTAGCAGTCCAAAACCAATCCAAAACTTGTCCAAAATCAGTCCTATATGAGCCTTTGTGTGTGTGTTTATGAGCCTATGTGTGTGTGTGTGTGAGCCTATATAAGTATAGCTAATAGCCTATAGGAGAGCCTATATGTAAACCTATAGGAAAGAATATATGGGTGATATAAATGGGATTGAGTGAGTGAATGAGGGGTTGTATGAGGGCGTGGAGAAGGATTATTTTGAGATAGGAGCGTCGGAACGCATCCAAACTTGAAGGGGACCTAGCTAATGTGAATTAGATTTTGTGGGTAGGCTCCTAGGTGAAAATCGGGGCTTCGTGTGGGATTAGGAGAAGGGTATCACACTGTACCATTGTGTATCTTGAGATATTCAAGATAATGGGTAAACGGGCGATACGGACCGTACGATGGACTGGATGTCCACTTACCCTAGAGAACTTGGTAGGTAATAATTGTATAGGCTAGTACCCTACTACCCTAGTGTAACGCTCCAGTCCTAAAATACGTAGGACTAGGAACGTAGACATGCCAGTTGTATTCATACGAAGTACATAGGCCTCGTATGGATACATAAGCTGTAAAATACAGTAGAACCATAACTAATCTCATCCACAAAATAAATGAATAAAAGATATCATATAATGATAAAGAATTATCTTGATACAATATATTGGGCGGAGACAAATCCACTACCAACAAGTAAAGGAAAAATATATGAGTAAAGAAATAAATTTGGCGAGCGATGCGAAGACGATCCAAGTGCAATCATCCTCGAAGAAATAGATATGGCCACGGCTACAGCTAGAACACCTGCGAAAGACAATAGCACACACCTGGAGAGATAACCAGGTCCTCAGAGGGACGTAATAAGACACATAATATCATGCCATATAAACTGAATAAATATTGCTCAAATAAATAAGTCAATCGAATTTACAACATGGTCCAATACGCACCTACTGAACGAGCGTACCATCCCCCCAACCAAAAAAATGACAGGAGATGGTAAACTAATTCACGGTGACGTATCTTTCCATGCTAAGAATCCAATATGGTATCCGGGCCCCAACAAGGTTCAATACCTTCTCATCGAAGTAGTAAGTCACACCTACAACCAAACAAGGACAAGATGTGACAAACTAATCCGCGATAAGTTATTGTTCCAAGCCACGGTCAGATACAAGTACCCAAACCAAAAGTACTCGTACCTAACAGATAAAGGTGCCTATCCATTCTAAGTGAAATGTAGTTAAGAACAATCCTTCCTACGCATGGGCCCTGGCTGAATAGGATCGGCATTGTCCCCCCTTGGGGCACCAGAGGCCCCATCAGTAAGAGCATGACGTTTCGCAGAATCGTCAGTGGCCGTCAGTAATCATGGATCATCAGCCCCGTATCTCCACCGGGGCCTAATAGTAATATCTAACAAATCATGCTGTCCCCTTTTTTTAAAAAAATAAAATAATAATAGACATAAGAAAAACTATAATACTAATAAAATAAATAAACTAAAGTAAAATAAAAAGTAACTAAAATGCAGCAGTCAACTGACTGCTGCTCCTAAAATAAAAGAAGTGAAAGAAGAAGGTGGGAGAGAGAAAGGAGCAGAGGAAAGTAATCGGGAGAGAGAGAGGGAAGGAGAGGCGGAGAGGGCCGGAGAGGAGTGGAAAAGAGGGGAGGCGGGCTTGAGCGTGGCTAGGAGGCGCTGGTGCTCCGGCGCTGCGGAGGATCGGCGCGGGCGGCGAGGCTGCGGTGAAAGAGGGTGCGGACAGGCGGACGGGCGACGCCGGACGACGGCCAGATTCGTGGAGAGGCGCGACGAGGGGATACGGGAGATGATCGGAGAGGGGGATCGTGGGGAAGTCGCCGGGGCTCACTGCTCCGACGGTAGGAGAGGAAGCGGTGGCGGCGGAGCTGATGGGGGCGAACGGAACGGCCAAGAGGAGTCGGGCGGAGGCGGGTTTCAGCACGCTGCCACCGGAGATGGCGCGCTGCGGCGGTCGCGGGACGAGGCTGAGGGTCGATCTGTGAGAACGTCGGCCGGGCACGGTGTTCTTGTGGGCGCGGGCGGCGGAGATCGGCCGGGACGGGTGGCCGGCGAGCCGAAGGTAAGTTCGGCGGTGGTGGTCGTGGTTTCTTTGTTTATTTTTTTCTATTTTGTGTGGTGGTGGTCGGTGGGGTTTTGGCCGGGGATGCCGACGGCGGTGGTGGTGACGGCTGGGCTGTGCTCGGGGTGAGCATGGTGATGTGGGTACTTGGTTTTGGTGGTGACGATGGTTTGGCCGGGTTTGGCCGGAGTCTGTATTTGGTTCTCATGGGGTCGGGGAGTTTGGAGGAGATGACGACGATGGTGATGGTAATGAGGTGGCGCTGCCGAAGTTGGCAGAGGGTTACGCCGGTAGTGATGGAGTTAACGGCGGTGCATGGAGGGACGATGTTGGCTGGGGTGTGGATGACGGTCGGGAGGAGGAACGGGTGGCTGGCTATCGTGATGGTGTGGAGGAACGAGGTTGGGGAGACGCTGGGCACGGCGAGGTGGCTGGCAGCAGAGGGACGCCAAGGTCGTAGGCTTAGGTTTTGCTTAGGTTAGGGATCGTGTCCAAGTGTCGGTCGCGGGGACGACGATGAGGTCCGGGGTTGTCGGACTCAGAAAATAACTGTATTTGTATTAGAAATAAGATATAGTGGATGGAAAGGCACGGACACGGACACGGTGCACAGTTTGGATTGTGGAAATTTGTGGAGGAATAATGTATTGGAGGAGTACCTGCCTATTTATAGGATGTGGGAATTCCCAATTAGATAAAGTTTAGGATTTGTTTAAACCCAAAATAGATAATTCGTAGTTTAATTTAAAAGCAATCAAATCCAAATCCAAATACATATTCAATTTAAATCAAATTAAATTTTAGTTTAAAAATCAAATGGGATGAATCAAATTTCAAATATTTAACTATTTAAATAAATCCATAAATTCAGATCAAGATCTAAATCGCCATAATAATTTCAAAATATATTTTCCAAAAATACTAATATAATAATTTTGAAAATACATTATTATTTACAATTAAACTCAAAAAATATTTACTAATTATATATGTATGTCCAAATGATATTTACATAAATATACTTTTCTAATATACCATTTTATAGAAAAATTATTTATTATTATAACTATGTAAATAAAAGGCTTTATAAATAAAATAACAAATTTAGAATTTTGGAACGATAACTAAAATACTTATTATATGTATTTTGAAACTATAAAAAATAAGAAAAATATTTTTCCAAAAAATATGTACGCTCGCACATATTCGCACTCGTCGAGCAATTTTGAAAAATAAAATTTCGTGCGTGACATAAAATACGATTACGCGACGTACAATACAAAATTTTAAATCAGTACCAAAATTTAAATAAAAAACAATAGTAGAAATTTAGGGGTTTTACATCCTACCCAACTTAAAAGAATTTCGTCCTTGAAATTAAGAATTCGTAGGGGGTTGAGAAGACACAAGGGGTATCGATGATGAACAATAAATAATAAAATCATGCCGTAAGAAATTGTGATCTAGATCATAGGAAAATAATACGATATGGTCGTAGTCGATAGGATGGCTAGAGGAAGTTCTAGTATAACGCTTTCGTCCTCCTAAAATAGGTGAAGACGAAAGCAATATGGAGTTCAAAGAAGACGTTATCGAATACGAATACGTGGTTCAAAGGCGACCGAATAATTCAAAAGGAGTTGTCAAGGCAGTCGCGGATGGGATTCTAGAGGACAAGTTTAATTATGTTCCATCCACGTAGAATAATAGACAAAAGCGAACCAAAGTGCACTTGGTTGATCAGGCCATTATGCACCGGTTCTGATTAGACAATAGGCTAGTGAGCGCTCAATAGCATATGTCATGAACAAACACGAATAATGGATGAGTTTGCAAAAACTAGATTATAGTAGCAACATTAGTCAAAATGGTAAATACATAGGCACGTGAGATTAAAAAAATCCAATATGAATAGTTTAAGTGCCATAAGGATCTAAGTCTTGTTTATTCCTATATCATCATTCTACGGTTTTATTGACCAAGGCTTGGTTGACCAAATGGGTTAAATTTCTCTAGTCTCTATGGTCTAGATAATACTATTGGTATTCCCTTAGTGGTTAATGGTGTGTCAGGTCGTGGGGTATTCTACCCAACTTAAAGAATGAAGCTAAGGGTGTTTGGGACATCTAACTAGTAGGGTCACTCTCTAATAAGCACGAAGGGAAGATATGAATAATGATAGGAGGAATCAAGCAAGATGCAATCGATGAGTCGGTCGAGTATGGAATCGAGGAAAATGGTCAAGTATGTGGATGAGATCCTAGACTTCTAATCCTATACGCAGGCTTGCTTGGTACGGTAAAGTAACTAAACAATTTATCTGACCTGCATGGGCTACCACAAAAACATGTAACGCCCCAGTCCCAAAATACGTAGGACTATGAACGTAGACATGCCAGCTGTATTCATACGAAGTACATAGGCCTCGTATGGATACATAAGCTGTAAAATACAGTAGAACTATAACTAATCTCATCCATAAAATAAATGAATAAAAGATATCATATAATGATAATGAATTGTCTTGATACAATATGTTGGGCGGAGACAAATCTACTACCAACAAGTAAAGAAAAAAATACATGAGTAAAGAAATGAATTTGGCGAGCGAAGCGAAGACGATCCAAGTGTAATCATCCTCGAAGAAATAGATATGGCCACGGCTAGAGCTAGAACACCTGCGAAAGACAATAGCACACACCTGAAGAGATAACCAGGTCCTCAGAGGGACGTAACAAGACACATAATATCATGCCATATAAACTGAATAAATATTGCTCAAATAAATAAGTCAATCGAATTTATAACATGGTCCAATACGTACCTACTGAACGAGCGTACCATCCCCCCAACCAAACAAGGACAGGAGATGGTAAACTAATTCACGGTGACGTATCCTTCCATGCTAAGAATCCAATATGGTATCCGGACCCCAACAAGGTTCAATACCTTCTCATCGAAGTAGTAAGTCACACCTACAACCAAACAAGGACAAGATGTGACAAACTAATCTACGACAAGTTATTGTTCCAAGCCACGGTCAGATACAAGTACCCAAACCAAAAGTACTCGTACCTAACGGATAAAGGTGCCTATCCATTCTAAGTAAAATGTAGTTAAGAACAATCCTTCCTACGCATGGGCCCTGGCTGAATAGGATCGGCATGGTCCCCCCTTGGGGTACCAGAGGCCCCATCAGTAAGAGCATGACGTTTCGCAGAATCGTCAGTGGCCGTCAGTAATCATGGGTCATCAGCCCCGTATCTCCACCGGAGAGTCCGAGTCACAAGGGAAAGTGCATCGAAGCCCATACGCTAAGGAATTGTCCTCCCCATCCAATGCCTACTCTGTTGTATCCACAACAATAACCTCTATAACCGCTAAGTCAAACTAAGCATGCAACCTCTATTAGCGGTTATTCCTATCGTACGGCTTGTACGTACTGGTGGCCAGCCAATCACGCACTTCCGTATCCTACATGCGACACACAACTTCGTATTTACAACGTGTCAAATCCAATGAATGCAACACACAAGGTGGTCCCTTAAATCTAGGTTTCATGTGAGAAAAATAATACATAGCAGGAAATATAAATGAACAGTAAGTTCTAACAGGTTATGCCATGTATCACAGTTTATTTTATATAAAGAAAATAAATAATACATAAAATATGAACTAAAATAAATAAACAGCAAATGACAAGGTGTCTTGCCTGGTAGTACGCCTGGTGTAGTGCAATGATCCAGGTGGCACGATCTGTGACTTCGGTACAACAACTATGCATGGTGACCTCTGATGGTGGCACGGACAATTCCATTAGGTCCGGGACAGTCAGAATAGTGCAGGTTGACATAGGGTAGTCTAGAATTGGCGAGGAAATAGGAGTAATGGAATTTAGTCATGGACGGAAGGATAATCAAAAGGTATAGAATAAATAAATAGATAAATAAATAATATATATACGAATTAAAACTATTTATAATACTCAAGAACTAACTTTTATAAGTCAAAATAGTTATAGAAAAATACTTAAAGTCAAGAAAAGTCGTTTTTGGCTAAAACACTATGTTTCATAAATTTTGTGATGTTTGACAGAAATGATATTTCATTAAATAAAGAAAATATATACTTAACATAATATTCTAGAAACTATTTTTTATAGGGAAACTACTTTTGTCAAGTACTTTTTAGTATTTATAATAATAAGAATAATATTTTTATTTTTTTTAGGGTTCGAAATCTAGTTTTGAAAAATAAATATAAGGTAAGCCTAGTACAATCTTTTTGTTAATATAATACGAGAAATGCTAATATATTTATTTAATATTAAAAATAATACTTACTAATAAAAATAACTCAAATAAGAATATTAATAAATAATAAAATAATAAAAATAATAATAATAAAAACATGATTATGGCTCATGGCTTTCTTCCTTCTCGTTTTACGAGTAAGAAGCCTAATAGTAATATCTAACAAATCATGATGTCCCCTTTTTTAAAAAAAATAAAATAATAATAGACATAAGAAAAACTATAATACTAATAAAATAAATAAAGTAAAGTAAAATAAAAAGTAACTAAAATGCAGCAGTCAACTGACTGCTGCTCCTAAAATAAAAGAAGTGAAAGAAGAAGGTGGGAGAGAGAAAGGAGCAGAGGAAAGTAATCGGGAGAGAGAGAGGGAAGGAGAGGCGGAGAGGGCCGGAGAGGAGTAGAAAAGAGGGGAGGCGGGCTTGAGCGTGGCTAGGAGGCGCTGGTGCTCCGGCGCTGCGGAGGATCGGCGCGGGCGGCGAGGCTGCGGTGAAAGAGGGTGCGGACAGGCGGACGGGCGACGCCGGACGACGGCCAGATTCGTGGAGAGGCGCGACGAGGGGATGCGGGAGATGATCGGAGAGGGGGATCGTGGGGAAGTCGCCGGGGGCTCACTGCTCCGACGGTAGGAGAGGAAGCGGAGGCGGCGGAGCTGATGGGGGCGAACGGGGCGGCCAAGAGGAGTCGGGCGGAGGCGGGTTTCAGCACGATGCCACCGGAGATGGCGCGCTGCGGCGGTCGCGGGACGAGGCTGAGGGTCGATCTGTGAGAACGTCGGCCGGGTACGGTGTTCTTGTGGGCGCGGGCGGCGGAGATCGGCCGGGACGGGTGGCCGGCGAGCCGGAGGTAAGTTCGGCGGTGGTGGTCGTGGTTTCTTTGTTTATTTTTTCTATTTTGTGTGGTGGTGGTCGGTGGGGTTTTGGCCGGGGATGCCGACGGCGGTGGTGGTGACGGCTGGGCTGTGCTCGGGGTGAGCATGGTGATGTGGGTACTTGGTTTTGGTGGTGACGATGGTTTGGCCATGTTTGGCCGGAGTCTGTATTTGGTTCTCATGGGGTCGGGGAGTTTGGAGGAGATGACGACAATGGTGATGGTAATGAGGTGGCGCTGCCGAAGTTGGCAGAGGGTTACGCCGGTAGTGATGGAGTTAACGGCGGTGCATGGAGGGACGATGTTGGCTGGGGTGTGGATGACGGTCGGGAGGAGGAACGGGTGGCTGGCTATCGTGATGGTGTGGGGGAACGAGGTTGGGGAGACGCTGGGCACGGCGAGGTGGCTGGCAGCAGAGGGACGCCAAGGTCGTAGGCTTAGGTTTTGCTTAGGTTAGGGATCGTGTCCAAGTGTCGGTCGCGGGGACGACGATGAGGTCCGGGGTTGTCGGACTCAGAAAATAACTGTATTTGTATTAGAAATAAGATATAGTGGATGGAAAGGCACGGACACGGACACGGTGCACAGTTTGGATTGTGGAAATTTGTGGAGGAATAATGTATTGGAGGAGTACCTGCCTATTTATAGGATGTGGGAATTCCCAATTAGATAAAGTTTAGGATTTGTTTAAACCCAAAATAGATAATTCGTAGTTTAATTTAAAAGCAATCAAATCCAAATCCAAATACATATTCAATTTAAATCAAATTAAATTTTAGTTTAAAAATCAAATGGGATGAATCAAATTTCAAATATTTAACTATTTAAATAAATCCATAAATTCAGATCAAGATCTAAATCGCCATAATAATTTCAAAATATATTTTCCAAAAATACTAATATAATAATTTTGAAAATACATTATTATTTACAATTAAACTCAATAAATATTTACTAATTATATATGTATGTCCAAATGATATTTACATAAATATACTTTTCTAATATACCATTTTATAGAAAAATTATTTATTATTATAACTATGTAAATAAAAGGCTTTATAAATAAAATAACAAATTTGGAATTTTGGAACGATAACTAAAATAATTATTATATGTATTTTGAAACTATAAAAAATAAGAAAAATATTTTTCCAAAAAATATGTACGCTCGCACATATTCGCACTCGTCGAGCAATTTTGAAAAATAAAATTTTGTGCGTGACATAAAATACGATTACGCGACATACAATACAAAATTTTAAATCAGTACCAAAATTTAAATAAAAAACAATAGTAGAAATTTAGGGGTTTACATCCTACCCAACTTAAAAGAATTTCGTCCTTGAAATTAAGAATTCGTAGGGGGTTGAGAAGACACAAGGGGTATCGATGATGAACAATAAATAATAAAATCATGCCGTAAGAAATTATGATCTAGATCATAGGAAAATAATACGATATGGTCGTAGTCGATAGGATGGCTAGAGGAAGTTCTAGTATAACGCTTTCGTCCTCCTAAAATAGGTGAAGACGAAAGCAATATGGAGTTCAAAGAAGACGTTATCGAATACGAATATGTGGTTCAAAGGCGACCGAATAATTCAAAGGGAGTTGTCAAGGCAGTCGCGGATGGGATTCTAGAGGACAAGTTTAATTATGTTCCATCCACGTAGAATAATAGACAAAAGCGAACCAAAGTGCACTTGGTTGATCAGACCATTATACACCGGTTCTGATTAGACAATAGGCTAGTGAGCGCACAATAGCATATGTCATGAACAAACACGAATAATGGATGAGTTTGCAAAAACTAGATTATAGTAGCAACATTAGTCAAAATGGTAAATACATAGGCACGTGAGATTAAAAAAATCCAATATGAATAGTTTAAGTGCCATAAGGATCTAAGTCTTGTTTATTCCTATATCATCATTCTACGGTTTTATTGACCAAGGCTTGGTTGACCAAATGGGTTAAATTTCTCTAGTCTCTATGGTCTAGATAATAATATTGGTATTCCCTTAGTGGTTAATGGTATGTCAGGTCGTGGGGTATTCTACCCAACTTAAAGAATGAAGCTAAGGGTGTTTGGGACATCTAACTAGTAGGGTCACTCTCTAATAAGCACGAAGGAAAGATATGAATAATGATAGGAGGAATCAAGCAAGATGCAATCGATGAGTCGGTCGAGTATGGAATCGAGGAAAATGGTCAAGTATGTGGATGAGATCCTAGACTTCTAATCCTATACGCAGGCTTGCTTGGTACGGTAAAGTAACTAAATAATTTATCTGACCTGCATGGGCTACCACAAAAACATGTAACGCCCCAGTCCCAAAATACGTAGGACTATGAACGTAGACATGTCAGCTGTATTCATACGAAGTACATAGGCCTCGTATGGATACATAAGCTGTAAAATACAGTAGAACTATAACTAATCTCATCCATAAAATAAATGAATAAAAGATATCATATAATGATAATGAATTGTCTTGATACAATATGTTGGGCGGAGACAAATCTACTACCAACAAGTAAAGAAAAAAATACATGAGTAAAGAAATGAATTTGGCGAGCGAAGCGAAGACGATCCAAGTGTAATCATCCTCGAAGAAATAGATATGGCCACGGCTACAGCTAGAACACCTGCGAAAGACAATAGCACACACCTGGAGAGATAACCAGGTCCTCAGAGGGACGTAACAAGACACATAATATCATGCCATATAAACTGAATAAATATTGCTCAAATAAATAAGTCAATCGAATTTATAACATGGTCCAATACGTACCTACTGAACGAGCGTACCATCCCCCCAACCAAACAAGGACAGGAGATGGTAAACTAATTCACGGTGACGTATCTTTCCATGCTAAGAATCCAATATGGTATCCGGACCCCAACAAGGTTCAATACCTTCTCATCGAAGTAGTAAGTCACACCTAGAACCAAACAAGGACAAGATATGACAAACTAATCTACGACAAGTTATTGTTCCAAGCCACGGTCAGATACAAGTACCCAAACCAAAAGTACTCGTACCTAACGGATAAAGGTGCCTATCCATTCTAAGTGAAATATAGTTAAGAACAATCCTTCCTACGCATGGGCCCTGGTTGAATAGGATCGGCATGGTCCCCCCTTGGGGTACCAGAGGCCCCATCAGTAAGAGCATGACGTTTCGCAGAATCGTCAGTGGCCGTCAGTAATCATGGGTCATCAGCCCCGTATCTCCACCGGAGAGTCCGAGTCACAAGGGAAAGTGCATCGAAGCCCATACGCTAAGGAATTGTCCTCCCCGTCCAATGCCTACTCTGTTGTATCCACAACAATAACCTCTATAACCGCTAAGTCAAACTAAGCATGCAACCTCTATTAGCGGTTATTCCTATTGTACGGCTTGTACGTACTGGTGGCCAGCCAATCACGCACTTCCGTATCCTATATGCGACACACAACTTCGTGTTTACAACGTGTCAAAGCCAATGAATGCAACACACAAGGTGGTCCCTTAAATCTAGGTTTCATGTGAAAAAAATAATACATAGCAGGAAATATAAATGAACAGTAAGTTCTAACAGGTTATGCCATGTATCACAGTTTATTTTATATAAAGAAAATAAATAATACATGAAATATGAACTAAAATAAATAAACAGCAAATGACAAGGTGTCTTGCCTGGTAGTACGCCTGGTGTAGTGCAATGATCCAGGTGGCACGATCTGTGACTTCGGTACAACAACTATGCATGGTGACCTCTGATGGTGGCACGGACAATTCCATTAGGTCCGGGACAGTCAGAATAGTGAAGGTTGACATAGGGTAGTCTAGAATTGGCGAGGGAATAGGAGTAATGGAATTTAGTCATGGACGGAAGGATAATCAAAAGGTATAGAATAAATAAATAGATAAATAAATAATATATATACGAATTAAAACTATTTATAATACTCAAGAACTAACTTTTATAAGTCAAAATAGTTATAGAAAAATACTTAAAGTCAAGAAAAGTCGTTTTTGGCTAAAACACTATGTTTCATAAATTTTGTGATGTTTGACAGAAATGATATTTCATTAAATAAAGAAAATATATACTTAACATAATATTCTAGAAACTATTTTTTATAGGGAAACTACTTTTGTCAAGTACTTTTTAGTATTTATAATAATAAGAATAATATTTTTATTTTTTTTAGGGTTCGAAATCTAGTTTTGAAAAATAAATATAAGGTAAGCCTAGTACAATCTTTTTGTTAATATAATACGAGAAATGCTAATATATTTATTTAATATTAAAAATAATACTTACTAATAAAAATAACTCAAATAAGAATATTAATAAATAATAAAATAATAAAAATAATAATAATAAAAACATGATTATGGCTCATGGCTTTCTTCCTTCTCGTTTTACGAGTAAGAAGCCTAATAGTAATATCTAACAAATCATGATGTCCCCTTTTTTTAAAAAAAATAAAATAATATTAGACATAAGAAAAACTATAATACTAATAAAATAAATAAAGTAAAGTAAAATAAAAAGTAACTAAAATGCAGCAGTCAACTGACTGCTGCTCCTAAAATAAAAGAAGTGAAAGAAGAAGGTGGGAGAGAGAAAGGAGCAGAGGAAAGTAATCGGGAGAGAGAGAGGGAAGGAGAGGCGGAGAGGGCCGGAGAGGAGTGAAAAAGAGGGGAGGCGGGCTTGAGCGTGGCTAGGAGGCGCTGGTGCTCCGGCGCTGCGGAGGATCGGTGCGGGCGGCGAGACTGCGGTGAAAGAGGGTGCAGACAGGCGGACGGGCGACGCCGGACGGCGGCCAGATTCGTGGAAAGGCGCGACGAGGGGATGCGGGAGATGATCGGAGAGCGGGATCGTGGGGAAGTCGCCGGGGGCTCACTGCTCCGGCAGTAGGAGAGGAAGCGGAGGCGGCGGAGCTGACGGGGGCGAACGGGACGGCCAAGAGGAGTCGGGCGGAGGCGGGTTTCGGCGCGCTGCCACCGGAGATGGCGTGCTGCGGCGGTCGTGGGAGGAGGCTGAGGGTCGATCTGTGAGGACGTCGGCCGGGCACGGTGTTCTTGTGGGCGCGGGCGGCGGAGATCGGCCGGGACGGGTGGCCGGCGAGCCGGAGGTAAGTTCGGCGGTGGTGGTCGTGGTTTCTTTGTTTATTTTTTTTCTATTTTGTGTGGTGGTGGTCGGTAGGGTTTTGGCCGGGGATGCCGACGGCGGTGGTGGTGACGGCTGGGCTGTGCTCGGTGTGAGCATGGTGGTGTGGGTACTTGGTTTTGGTGGTGACAATGGTTTGGCCGGGTTTGGCCGGAGTCGGTGTTTGGTTCTCATGGGGTCGGGGAGTTTGGAGGAGATGACGACGATGGTGATGGTAATGGGGTGGCGCTGCCGAAGTTGGCAGAGGGTTACGTCGGTAGTGATGGAGCTAACGGCGGTGCATGGAGGGACAATGTTGGCTGGGGTGTGGATGACGGTCGGGAGGAGGAACGGGTGGCTGGCTATCGTGATGGTGTGGGGGATCGAGGTTGGGGAGACGCTGGGCACGGCGAGGTGGCTGGCAGCAGAGGGACGCCAAGGTCGTAGGCTTAGGTTTTGCTTAGGTTAGGGATCGTGTCCAAGTGTCGGTCGCGGGGACGACGATGAGGTCCGGGGTTGTCGGACTCGGAAAATAACTGTATTTGTATTAGAAATAAGATATAGTGGATGGAAAGGCACGGACACGGACACGGTGCACAGTTTGGATTGTAGAAATTTGTGGAGGAGTAATGTATTGGAGGAGTACCTGCCTATTTATAGGATGTGGGAATTCCCAATTAGATAAAGTTTAGGATTTGTTTAAACCCAAAATAGATAATTCGTAGTTTAATTTAAAAGCAATCAAATCCAAATCCAAATACATATTCAATTTAAATCAAATTAAATTTTAGTTTAAAAATCAAATGGGATGAATCAAATTTCAAATATTTAACTATTTAAATAAATCCATAAATTCAGATCAAGATTTAAATCGCCATAATAATTCCGAAATATATTTTCCAAAAATACTAATATAATAATTTCAAAAATACATTATTATTTACAATTAAACTCAATAAATATTTACTAATTATATATGTATGTCCAAATGATATTTACATAAATATACTTTTCTAATATACCATTTTATAGAAAAATTATTTATTATTATAACTATGTAAATAAAAGGCTTTATAAATAAAATAACAAATTTGGAATTTTGGAACGATAACTAAAATACTTATTATATGTATTTTGAAACTATAAAAAATAAGAAAAATGTTTTTTCTAAAAATATGTACGCTCGCACATATTCGCACTCGTCGAGCAATTTCGAACTAGAGTTGACCAGTTAACTAAAAAAATAGTAGAAATTTAGGGGTTTTACACCTAGGAAGTCCGGGGTGAAATTCCTAAGGAAATACCACTTGGCGTCAAGTTAGAATGGTTTAAGGGTAAGTGTATTAAAGGGGTAATCGGATAAATTCAAAATACGAAGTTCGGGTATTCGGATTGACTTGAAACTTAGGTGACTTGTTAGGTACGCCCTACAAATGTCATTTTTGGACCGATTTTGGCTTGGTTGACCCAGAGTTGATTTTTTACCCAAAAGTCAACGATGAGTCAACACTTTGTCCAAATTTGACCAAATCCAAACTAGAGTTGACCAGTTAACTAAAAGTCAACTGTTGGTCAACATTTGACCAGTTTGACCTAAGGTTGACCTAGAGTTGACCAGAGTTGACCAGAGTTGACCAGGGTTGACCAGTTGACTAAAAGTCAACTGTAGGCCAACTCTTGACCCCGTTTGATTTGCTTTGACTTGTTTTGACTTGCGACGACTGGTGTGACCTAGAGTTGACTTAGTCTGACTTAGATTGACTTGATATAACTTGATTTGACCTAGATTGACTTGACAGGACTTAGTGAGACTCAGTGAGACCTAGTTTGACCTAGATTTCATATCATTCATTATAAATCATTCTTAACTTTGTTAAACCTAAATTAATATGCAATATCTCATCTTTAGGTCTGATTACCACTCTGAGCATTGATATACCCTACAGCTCAGGACAACAGGCGAGTACATTCACTGATAGTTTTTATTGTCTTGATATCTGCTATATCCGATTCTGTTGTAGTGTCTTACTCGATTCCAGTCACGATAGTTCACGGACTAGTATACGTTGGATCATGACATAAAATATTGTTCCTAGATTTTCTTGGTATATATGTACATTTCCTGTCTTGTTCCCTGTACTTGTATAGACACCGATTCCTGAGAGGAAGTAGCTATTCTCTTAGGGAATCCCGTGTCCTGACGTGTCATGTCCAGGTCTATTATACTACTCAGGGATGGGGAATTATTAGGGGTTATGTGATCAAAGTCCCATGTCACTATTTTGCTTGCGCCACTCTCACCTCACGTAGGGTGTAGTAGATACCTCCATGTCCATGTTATCCAGGTTGGCCGGCATGACTTTCCGTTGAGGTCACCGCGGATTGCCGGGCCAAGTGGATAACCCTACCATAATTCCCTTGCCGATCACATAACGCTCTAATAATTCAAGGCACATTTTATATTTACTTATCTTATCATATATCATGTTCTGTTCTACATTCAGTACTTTCTCACCATGCTATGATATTCAGTTACTCATATGTTCTACATACCTTTATATTGTACCTTAATTGGAGACTAAGTTCTGCCCGGGAGAAGGGTTACAACCCCGGTCCTTGTTTGGTTTAAGGGTCGTAGCTCAGCTTCCGAACGGTTCCCAAGTCTTCATATATCTTTGTCTTGTAGTTCATTTTACTGTCTCTTATAGAATTTGTCAATTCATATGGAACTGTTGTTAGTGCTTGTACTTGCTTATTTTCCTGACAGGATACCGTTATGATATATTACAGATGACTCTGAGGCTGACTGCTCGACCTATTTTGGGCTCGAGTTAGATAGAGTAGTCCAAGACCGTGGCCTTATAGTAGTGCCACTAGACTTTGTACTTCCAGAGTAGTGTAGATTAGCTAGGTTTGACTGGACTACGATTCAGCTAGTATTATCGGACTGTAGTTTCTATGTTATATTTTGAGACCCTGTGATGTATATATCTGGGCTTGTGTTGGACTCTGGACTTATTCCTTTTTTTCATCTATCATATATTTCCTTCTGTGCTATCTACCTTAGTTTTATTCTGTGATTGAGACTATATTGCTATGTCACCTCCACTCGGAGTGTATATACTGTATAGGTACCTTTATACTATTAGTCGTAGTATTTACAGACCTTATATACAGCATTCTACCGCCGATACTGCGGCGTAGGCTGGACGTAACCACGTGCTCGTGCCCCTCATAAGGGTGCGGGTCGTGACACGTTTTTGTGGTGGCCCACGCAGGTCTCGTATCGTAATTAATGCGATCTCGTAATGGTGCCCGACTTAGAGTACTAATTACGAGCCTGTGATTAAGACGTAGGACCTAGGATATGATAGGAGTTTCTCAATCACATCTAGGAAAATTTCTAATCTTTTGATTATCATTATTACTCTCCTTGTATTAAATTAACTGTCCTTCTTTGATAATATCCTCTCATGTGCCATATTGATCTCTTTGCTTCAATTCGTCTCCAGGATGACGAAGACGCACCCGTAGGCCACTGGATCGAGTAGCTTGCCTGAAAGATCTGACCAGGCTGAGGAGAAGGTTCACGAGACTGCCCCCAGTGATTCTACTATCCCGGAGGTCCTGGCAGTTGCACAGGGAGGTCTACCACCTCCACCCCAGAGGGTTTCGGTCGCCGTTCCAGAGATACTGTCGCCGCCACCTCCGATACCGACGGATACACACCACATGTTCTTTCTCCTTCAGCAGATGATGGAGACACGGCGAGCCCAGGCAGAGGCATCGTAGCGCCAGACGGAGGCATCATACCGTTAGATTGAGATGCTGAGGCAGAGCATGGAGAACTTGCATCAGCTTGTACTGGCAGCCGTGGAGAGAGTGGCACCGGGTACGGTACAGGGCCCTATCGGCCAGCAGCCGTATCAGCAGCAGTCTAGGCCAGGGACAGTATTAGTCTTTAGGAAGATAAGCTCCAGGGACTTCACAGGCACGGAGGGCATCCTTTATGCAGACGACTGGCTAGAGGATGTAAAGCGGAGTACGGAGCTAGCAGAGCTTCCTAGAGGACTTTGGGTTTCAGCCGCAGCCAGCCGATTCTTCCACATCGCGCTGACATGGTACCGCACGGATCCTCGTGCGTCGATGAGAGGGCTGGCATGGAAGGACTTTCGGAGGCTCTTCAAGGAGAAGTTCTTCCCGGATGTGGCTCTTACAGCATTGGAGGGTCAGTTTGTGAGTCTAGTGCAGGGGAACTCGTCGGTGGACGAGTATGCAGCAGAGTTCTTCCGTCTTAGCAGGTTCGCTCCCGATATGATCCAGGATGAGGGGCAGAAGGCTCGTAAGTTCTGTAGGGGACTTATTCATGCAGTGCACACCCGCACCTCGGGTCGTCGTGATGCGACGTCCGATCAGATATTGATGGATATGCAGATTACAGAGGAGGACTTCGACCTCAAGCCGAAGAGGAGCGGAGATACCATGGGGGCGAGTTCCAGTACGGGACCAGCCAAGTGCCTCCACTTTCAGCATCAGCAGAGGCCATTTCAGCAGCAGCCTCCGTTACGGATTCAGCAGGCACCAGCGCGTGCCCAGCAGCACCAGGGACAGGGCCAGAGACCGGCTACTCCGTGCAGCGTCTGCGGGAAGCCGGGGCACACTAGAGAGGCTTGTAGGAGGAGGTTGGGCGTCTGTCTATACTGTGGGGCGCCTGGCCACCAGCTGAGGGATTGCCACGCTAGTGGAATCCAAAGAGACTAGGACAGAGTACAGCAGGCTAGAGGAGGCCAGCAGGGGCGTGCTTTCGCCATGACAGTCGAGCCCACTCAGGCAGTAGCAGAGCAGATAGCAGGTTCTGATATTTCGAATCTCCTTCCCACAATTGCCTTCTTATAAACTGTCTTGTGATGTGATTTCCTTCTAAGGTAAGTCGTATGGGCTAGGTTGCCTCGATTATAAGATTTTTGAATACTCTAGGGTCATGCTAGCAGGTATAGTGAGGACATATAGTCGGATTATGGTCGTATTTCTCGGATGTAGGAATTTAAGATTTTCGCTGCCAAGCATGCGGCAATGCAAAAATTTTAAATACCATAATTCTAGAGGTATGTACCGTAGTTGAGGACTCTGTGATTATCGTAGCCTTGCTCACTGGCATGACGGAGATTCTGATTATCATGATGATTGGACAGACGCATACGATTATCGATTTGTATGATTTTTTTGTGTTTAGTTGTTTTAATTTTTGAGGATGATTCTTTTAAGATGGATAGACTTATAGCACCCAGTTCCTATTTGAGAGTAATTTTAAGTTTTATAATTTTAGTCATTTAATTCATGCTTTAATTTTTGAGATTTTAATCATTTTAAATTTTAAGCCATGACTTGTGATTTTGATATTTTACTATTGTTTGGTTTTAATTTCGAGGACGAAATTTTTTTTAAGGTGGATAGACTTGTCATCCTCACTTTTCCAAGATAGGGGTAAAATGGTAATTTTCTATTTTTACAATATTTTGGGAACTTTATTTCATGAATATTAATATTTAATGATTATAGGAGTCGGATTCGAATTTTATCGCATTCCGAGTTAATTCGAGACTCCGGGGAATTTCGACTTGAGTTGTATTTAACATGTTAATTAGCCATGGCCTACCAAACTCAACTTTTAGGTTTAGGAGTTTAGACTAATCCCACATGAGTATTTAAGCTTAATTATGATTTTTATTTAGTTTTAACTAACCCCAAAACCAAATTAGAAAGCTAACTTAGCATGGAAGTAATAGGGAGGGGCAAACTTGTAATTTCAAGGAGCCCCAAAACCCCTTTATAGGGCCAGCCACATTCTCTCTCCCTCTTCCATTCTTTCACTTCAAAGTTCTTCTTCTTCTTCTTCTACAAGTTTTCTCCCAAGTAAAGAATAGAAATTTCTTAGGAATCATCTCTAAATAATTCTCTTTTTCCCATTTTTCTTCCATCCAACTCTTCCTCTATCCCAAGTGAAGCTTCTCCAAGCTTTTGGGAGCAAGATCTGAAGTGGGTGTGTCCTAAACAATATATTGTGTCGGAGTCGTGTAGGAGGACTTTCGAATCGGGAATCCATCTCCCGATAGGTACAACATATCCTCTAATCTATTCTTTTCATCATGTAATCTAGGTTGGACCATGTAGGATTGATTTCCATAGTTGTGTCCCTATTCGTGTCAAGTTTGAGTCCATTTGGAGTGTCCTAGGAGAAGTTAGAGTTTGTGATTGTGTCCTTGAGTTTTCCCTAAATTTGGACACTTCTAGAATAATTAGATTTGTGTCTAAGTGAGTTAGGCACTTTAAATTTATTTTGTGTTGTAGTGTATGTGTGTGTTAGTTTGTGAGAGTTTGAGAGGAGATAGAGTGTGAGAGAGTGAGGGAAGAGTGGTGTAGAGAGTGGAGTTGAGGGGGGGGACTGCTGCTGCAAACAGCAGCAGTAGCAGGGCATATGACAGCCCTTAGCACCCTCCCGACCACCCTCTATCAGCCCCTACAAAGCCCCCTAAACAGCCCTCAACCTGCCCCCCCATATTAGCCCCAACTAGCCCTTAACATGCCCACAAACACAGCCCTTAACCACCCTAAAATCAGTCCCCAACCTGCCCATTAAACAGCCCTTAAACCCAGCTAATAGCAGCCCAATCCAGTCCTCATAGCTGTCCCAAAACCTGTCTTATTTGCTCCCATTTCAGCCTTCTATTTGACACCCCAAACTCCCTCCAATCCAACCCCTTTGACAGCCATGTCGCTGTCATTAACCATCCCATTTCAGCCCCAAGCAGTCCACCAAAATCAGCCCTTAAACCACCCTAAATTCAGTCCTAAGTAACCCATGTTTCACCCCTATTAGCAGTCCAAAACCAATCCCAAAACCTGTCCAAAATCAGTCCTATATGAGCCTTTGTTTGTGTGTTTATGAGCCTATGTGTGTGTATGTGTGAGCCTATATAAGTATAGCTAATAGCCTGTAGGAGAGCCTATATGTAAACCTATAGGAAAGCCTATATGGGTGATATAAATGAGATTGAGTGAGTGAATGAGGGGTTGTGTGAGGGCGTGGAGAAGGGTAATTTTGAGATAGGAGCGTCGGAACGCATCCAAACTTGAAGGGGACCTAGCTAATGTGAATTAGATTTTGTGGGTAGGCTCCTAGGTGGAAATCGGGGCTTCGTGTGGGATTAGGAGAAGGGTATCGTACCGTACCATTGTGTATCTTGAGATATTCAAGATAACGGGTAAACGGGCGATACGGACCGTAAGATGGACTGGATGTCCACTTACCCTAGAGAACTTGGTAGGTAATGATTGTATAGGCTAGTACCCTACTACCCTAGGAAGTCCAGGGTGAAATTCCTAAGGGAAGGCCACTTGGCGTCAAGTTAGAATGGTTTAAGGGTAAGTGTATTAAAGGGGTAATCGGGTAAATTCAAAATACGAGGTTCGGGTATTCGGATTGACTTGAAACTTAGGTGACTTGTTAGGTACGCCCTACAAATGTCATATTTGGACCGATTTTGGCTCGGTTGACCCAGAGTTGACTTTTTACCCAAAAAGTCAACGATGAGTCAATACTTTGTCCAAATTTGACCAAATGCAAACTAGAGTTGACCAGTTGACTAAAAGTCAACTGTTGGTCAACATTTGACCAGTTTAACCTAAGGTTGACCTAGAGTTGACCAGAGTTGACCAGGATTGACCAGTTGACTAAAAGTCAACTGTAGGCCAACTCTTGACCCCGTTTGATTTGCTTTGACTTGTTTTGACTTGCGACGACTGGTGTGACCTAGAGTTGACTTAGTCTGACTTAGATTGACTTGATATAACTTGATTTGACCTAGATTGACTTGACAGGACTTAGTGTGACTCAGTGAGACCTAGTTTGACCTAGATTTCATATCATTCATTATAAATCATTCTTAACTTTGTTAAACCTAAATTAACATGCAATATCTCATCTTTAGGTCTCTGATTACCACTCTGAGCATTGATATACCCTACAGCTCAGGACAACAGGCGAGTACATTCACTGATAGTTTTTATTGTCTTGATATCTGCTATATCCGATTCAGTTGTAGTGTCTTACTCGATTCCAGTCATGATAGTTCACGGACTAGTATACGTTGGATCATGACATGAGATGTTGTTCCTGGATTTTCTTGGTATATATGTACATTTCCTGTCTTGTTCCCTGTACTTGTATAGACACCGATTCCTGAGAGGGAGTAGCTATCCTCTTAGGGAATCCCGTGTCATAACATGTCATGTCCAGGTCCATTATACTACTCGGGGACGGGGAATTATTAGGGGTTATGTGATCAAAGTCCCAAGTCACTATTTTGCTTGTGCCACTCTCACCTCACGTAGGGTGTAGCAGATACCTCCATGTCCATGTTATCCAGGTTGGCCGGCATTACTTTCCGTTGAGGTCACCGCGGATTGTCGGGCTAAGAGGATAACCCTACCATGATTCCCTTGCCGATCATATAACGCTCTAATAATTCAAGGCATATTTTATATTTACTTATCTCATCATATATCCTATTCTGTTCTACATTCAGTACTTTCTCACCATGCTATGATATTCAGTTACTCACATGTTCTACATGCCTTTATATTGTACCTTGATTGGAGACTAAGTTCTGCCCGGGAGAAGGGTTACAACCCCGGTTCTTGTTTGGTTTAAGGGTTGTAGCTTAGCTTCCGAACGGTTCCCAAGTCTTCATATATCTTTGTCTTGTAGTTCATTATACTGTCTCTTATAGAATTTGTCAATTAACATGGAACTGTTGTTAGTGCTTGTACTTGCTCATTTTCCTGACAGGATACCGTTATGATATATTACAGATGACTCTGAGGCTGACTGCTCGACCTATTATGGGCTCGAGTTAGATGGAGTAGTCCAGGACCGTGGCCTTATAGTAGAGCCACTAGACTTTGTACTTCCAGAGTAGTGTAGATTAGCTAGGTTTGACTGGACTGCGATCCAGCTAGTATTATCAGACTGTAGCTTCTATGTTATATTTTGAGACCCTGTGATGTTGTATATATCTGGGCTTGTGTTGGACTCTAGACTTATTCCTTTTTTTCATCTATCATATTTTTCTTTCTGTGCTATCTACCTTAGTTTTATTCTGTGATTGAGACTGTATTGCTATATCACCTCCACTCGGAGTGTATATACTGTACAGGTACCTTTATACTGTTAGTCGTAGTATTTACAGACCATATATACAGCGTTCTACCGTCGATACTACGGCGTAGGCTGAACGTAACCACGTGCTCGTACCCCTCATAAGGGTGCAGGTCGTGACACTTAGCCTTTGGTCCAATGCAAAAATCCTCCTACTCTCTCCATGAAACTTAGCCAACTTAAGTCCACCAAGACCAACTTAAGTTAGATTAGGATCCCATACCATGTTAACAAAGTCACCAAAGTCAAGGTCAAAGTCTAGGACAGTCTCTTAAGTCACAGCTAGCAAAGTTAAAATTAACAATCACTAATGCAATAATTCATAAAATAATTCCAAGAGGCCAAATGACCAAAATACTCTCGTGCTCAAAAGTAAAAATGAATCATCCTAATGACGTGGTCAGGCTCTAGGTCAGGCAGTCCCTCAGGTTACACTAGCAAGGCATCAAAATCACAAACCATGACTTAAACAGTTTTAAATTGATTAAAAATCACCAAAAATCATAATATGATTTAAATACAAATAAATAATAATTATAAATATAAATTTTCAAAATTACCTTCATTCCAGAAACTGGATGTTATAGGAGGAGTTTGAAAGAAGTAATCTTAATCTCCAAATAACAAAAGAGCATAGATCCTAAAAGTTTCTAGAATGGAAGATGATAATTCCCTGGAAACCATAGGATTATAACCACAACCTTCTACGGGATACTAAGAGGAAACTTTAGAAAATAATATAGACAATACAATATTAAATCCTACAATCGGCCTATGTTGTTATGAGTTTCCTATTTTGAAGGCTCCTAATGGTGCTCTAGTCCTAAGCACCATTAGATGGACCTGCATGGGCCACCATAAAATGTGTCATGATCCAATCATGAATAATTGGGTATGACTCGGATCACGTCCGGCCTACACTGTCGTTGATAGTGATAGTCAGCCGTCTAAACCTCAAGAATCATCAATGATAAAATATATCGATCACTCATCATAGTAACTAAAACATTCAAGCAAATCACAGTAACACAAAGTCCCCACAGAGTCCACTATCAGTGTTTTAGTACATCGGACATTTGTTAGCTCCTCCGGAGACAAATTCGGTAACCATATCCTCAAAGCAATACTAATATAATTGATATATTTTCCTCATCAAAATCATCTAATACATCAAAAAGCATCGGTGTCTGATCTTCTAGAATCTTCCAGGAGTCGTCATCCAAATCTAATACGATCCACATGTCCTGGTCTAATATGTCAACGATCCAGTCAGAAAAGGGACAAAGTACAATGTAACTCAACAGTACTCAATAACATGATATAATAGTATATAAAATAACAAAGGCAAGTAAATTGGAAAGTACCTAAAATCATGTACTAGCTGCGTGAAATATGTGCAATAGAATATCAGTAAGCATGTAGGGTTATCAAGTCTAATGTATAGTGCAATGATATACTAGCAGTGACGTATATAAGGTATATTATATACTTTATACTAGCAGAAATAAGGTATAAGGCAATGATATTCTAGCAGTCACGTATAATATAAGGCATATCATGTACTCTATATAGCAGTCAAAAAAATAGACATAAGGCATAGCGTAATGATATACTAGCAGTCACGAATAATATAAGTTATATCAAGCAAGTATTAAAAATGATACCATTTGAAGCATTATATGGAAGGAAGTGCCGATCTCCAGTATGTTGGAGTGACGTGGGTGAACATCAATTATTAAGTCTATAAATGGTAATTCAAATCATGACCAAGGTTAAAGACATAAAAATTCATCTTCAGGCAGCTCAAGATAAACAAAAGATGTGGAAAGATATGCACAGAAGAATTTTAGAATTTCAATCAGGCGATCATGTATTTTTATAGATTTTGCTAACTCAAGAAACGATAAGATTTGGAACTCGAGAAAATCTAAGCCCAAGATACATTAGACCATTAGATGTAATAGAAAAAATTAGAGGTGTATCCTATATATTGTCTTTACCACCGACATTAGAAAGAATTCATGATGTACTCAATGAATCTCAACTTCATAGATACGTGCCAGACTCGAGTCATATTCTGGACCACTCTGAGATAATAGTTGAGCCAACTCTTCGAGCAGAGCAACAATTAGTAGAAATCCTGGATCGAAAAGAAAAGACACTCAATAACTAAATATTTTTCTTGTGCGAATAGCTTGGTTCACTAGGAGAATCTACATGGGAACAAGAATAGATATGAGAAAACAACATCCACACATGTTCGAAGCCTAAGGTTTGCTTTAACTTAATTCTCTTTAATTCTATATTTTAGTTAGTATAATTTGAATTCCGAGTTTCTACAGTGGGTAGAGTGTCATAACTATTTTCCAAAATTCTATTATAATAGTAAAAAAATTATGAAAAGAATAGACATCATTAAAATAAGAGAGGGGCTTGACCTACTTATCACTAGCCTATTTGACCTATTCGTAACCTACTTCACCTACTTGTCATTAAGCTATTTCACATACTTGTCCTTAGGTTATTCACCTCCTTAAGATATTTCACCTACTTGTCACCACCTCATTTCACCTACTTCACCTCCTTTCACCAACATAGCAACCGACCACCTTCTCTTCCATTCTCTTCTTCTTTCTTCGCATTTATTCTTTACTTCAAAAGACAACTTGGTTTTGTCCTTTCTTCTTTCCTTGCTTTCTTTTTTTCCTTCTTCCTTAGAAATTGAGAAGCACACAACACACACACACACCCTCTTTCCATTCCAAAACCAAGAGCACCCCTAGCCTAAGAGAGAGCACACACTCTCCTCTTCTTCACTCTCCAACACAAAAATACTAATTTTTTTCTCGTAAAACCATGCAAGTCCTCATTCTCTTCAAAAATTTATTTTCCAAACTAAGTTGTCCATTTATTTTAAATCAAACTATGCTTGTATATGTGTTCTAGCTTATAAAGATTAACCCATGCATGTTTATATTCATGTTACAATATGGATTCAAGAGTAGGACACAAGTATATATACATCGATGTGATTGTTGGACACACACAATATATATATATATATATATATATATATATATATATATATATATATATATATATATATACTCAATTACATGTGTGTGCCTACACAAGCATAAACCTAGAAGAACATACTAAAATGTATTCTATAGGCTAAGTTGTAACTGATTTATGTATCGATATCGGCCCTAGTACTAATTGAAGACAACTAGGCAACTCTAGAAGGAGGATGAATAGAGTGCGTGTCAATAATACCCCAATGAAAAATAAGTCAGTAAACCAACTATAAATAATCAAACTAAAGCACATGTATATGGAAAGTAAATAGAGTTTAGAAGATCAAACACAAACACCGTGATGTATATTGGCTTCCCTCGTAGATGACTAATTCAGTCTCGAGAACACTTGCTCGATGTTAAATCCACAATCAGTGAAAACGCAAGTATTGATCCGAAGGCTTGCAATTTTGTACAGACACGTACTTTGATCCGAAGGACATGGAAACTTCAAAACCCACAAGCTTTTGATACAAAGAGCTTGTCGACTTCAAACAACAAGTGTAAAGAGCAACACTTAAAAATCTAAGCTTTACAACTCGAACAAACTTCTAACCAAGATCATAACTTTGGCACACTAGAAGGCTGGGAGTTGGTTTCTTGGTGATAAAAAAGTTAAAGCTCAGAATAAATAAGAAGGTTTAAAATAAATTGGTGAATTTTAAGTAAAGAAATCAAGGTCTATTTATAGGCTAGTATGGGGACCGAGTTCGGTCCTCAAACGTTCATAAATTCGAACGTTAGAGCCTGGTCTTCCCGAAGAAGAGGCTGACTAAGGAATTAGGTTTTACCCTGACCGGATTTGGGCAGAGTTCAGGCAGAAGCCAATCCGAGTTCGGTCATCCTATTTTTAGCAAGTTTATGGTTTGGGTCCAGGCTGATTTGAGTGGACATGGATTGGTTAAGCTTCCTAGTGCCAACTGCGAACCAGATGTACATTTGGTTCTATAAACAAATAGAAAATACATAACAAAATATAAGGACACGAGCAGGCTGCAAACTTCTTGAAAATTGACTCTCTCTTTTTTACGGCAGTCGTCCAAAGATAAACAAATCTGAAAATCTAAATACCTTATGGGAGCTTCGCCCCCGAACCCCCACGGAGGGTGCTGTCGACCCCTGTCTATTGACTGTATAGCGTAACCTCCGATTGCGAGGCTCCGGAGATGTCATAGGCGGTTCAAAAAAATCTTCTGGTATAACGCCGTCTTTGGCTCATCATTATTTCTTTAGTACATATATCCTGGTTTAATCTTTCTGATTGTTTGT
This sequence comes from Iris pallida, assembly GCA_029216955.1. Taxonomy (NCBI): domain Eukaryota; kingdom Viridiplantae; phylum Streptophyta; class Magnoliopsida; order Asparagales; family Iridaceae; genus Iris; species Iris pallida. The sequence goes on from JANAVB010019999.1 coordinate 6,990,470, forward strand.
CAGCAAATACATGTTAGGCAAACAAAGCAGTATGATATATTTAATGAACATTTAGGACATGCTAAGATTAACAAATCATGAATTGCGTGAATATTAGTGATATCATTATTTTAAACTTAATCGATTAGCCATATTCAAAAACTCAACTAAATCATTGGGCTAACTGATGAAACCTACTTTTAAAAGTGTTACTAGATGACTAACATGCAAGTTAAAGTTTCCTATACCTACGGTTTATAGCACTATATAACTCAGAGGAACCTTAAGTTTTGCATCGAACTATCGAAAAAAAATAATAACTTAGAATCGAGGATATTGAATTAGACCAAACTTGTATTTTTATTGCTAAGTCGTTTGAGTTGGACTATTTGTTTCATATCAATGGAGATCTATTTTAAGGCTTAGTATCGATTATCTAGGATTCTCTACTTTACTTGATAAGTATCGATACGTGTAACTAAGGTATTTTCTCTACTATGGATCTTATTGTTACCCAAGTCAATGGAATGATCAATACCTTATAAATGTATTTCGTAAATATTTGTTTATAATTGCAAGTATCATTGGTTCATTTATTACGTAGTAGTTAGGTTCATTTTGAACTCTGTGTTTCTAACTTACGTATTTTATTGGTTCGGAAGAATAGGTATATTAAGCTTATAGTTATTGCTAAAGTAGCCAAGTTAAGAAAAATCCATCCTTAGTATTTTTTGTATTATCTACTTCAGTATAACTACATGTTAAATGTGTTAATTTATTCCACCAAAAGTATTTTAACCCAAGGGAATTCTATGGAGAATTTCTCCGGATCGTTATATATAATCTTGTGAAATTGTTGGAGCTCGAAATACAAAGGAGACTGCCAAAAATTTAAATTTTTTGAAAGTTAACAAAATTTACGGAACCAATAATTTCTGATCGTATGTAAACCCTAACTTAGATAGTCATATGTCAGTTAGAGACAGACTATCGACAACCTTAGATATACTTAGGAGTCAAATTGTATAAGTTTTGGACTCATATATAGGACATAGACACACAGACGTGCAAGCGAAACAAATTTGTAATTCCAGTTGTATTGTCTTATTCTAGTAGATGGTAATATAATGATGAATTGTATCCTCGTACTAGGTGATATTTACTACATGTATCGAGATACATACATATCGTATTCCAATGGATGAAAATTTTCTACTGAATAGTATCCTCGTATAGGTGATACCTATGGTACACGAATTGAGATACTTACATTAGTCAGGAAAGGAAGATTTAATGCTATAATAAAATTAGAAATTAATTTTGATTTTTAGAATAGTGCATTGGACGAGAGGAATAAAATTCATCACACCGTATGAAATCTTTTTAATATAAATAACAAAATCTTATCAGTTCATGTTACCTCTTTCGTAAGGCATTGCAAAGAAGGATGTGACTGATTAGCTCACTTACCTGCGCAATACATGGACATACCTATTTCAATCAAAATAAATTGATTAGTTGTTTAATGATATGTCTCATCTTTTATTTCCTGCGTAGAAAATAGTCGGACCACTCAGCACCATGCCATCCAGAAATAGCCTGTTGTGCCTTGTGATTATTGTCGAGAAACTAGTCAAATGTGAAATCCAAAAATTGTCCTCCAAATTACATCATCATTTAGGCAGACTGTATTATGATTGTAGTAGTGATTGTTTAGCCAAAATAATAGTTTGGACACTAAAGAATCACTACATTTAGAATCATAAGTAGATTCATATTTCAAGTTATCACTTTATACGTCCTTAGGGTTTGTTCATTTTAACTTACTATCTGAGGATCAGACATGATTTTTTTAATCATATACTATTTTATTTCACTTACTTCATCGTTATTGAATCGAGAACTTGCATGTCTTTGATGACCTAATATTTGTTCACTAGATGAAGGCATGCTACCTTCATATAGTGTGGATGAATATGAGGAGTGCATTCTAAAGCATTTGCTTTTTGTTTAGTTTGTATACCCTCTTATGTATATTATCTTTTGGAAAACCAAACTTATGTGATTGTATATATGGATGGTTCTATTTATATATGTGAATCTTCTTGGTTTGCTAATAGCGTAGCATTACCCATACTTTTATTCTAGAACTTTACATGCAATAATTACGGATACAGATATCAGTGTATTCGTACAATGCGTAGCCTGATATGCTAGTTACATAGTCGGCTTATTGTATTCCGGAAGCATAGTGTGACATGTTCGCTAAAGGTACATAGTCAAAGTGTGGGTGCACACTCATGAAAGACTGTAATATTCTTAGGTCCAAAGATGACTTGCACAACCAACATGGAGGCCAACCCCATTGAGATTAACATACTTGATCCATTAGGGATTCCTTTTGGTGGCTTATTCAGTTAACTCGTTTAACTAACTAAGCACCCTTATTCTTGCTATGATGTAAATTACACCAAGAACTTATGAGGCCAATTGCACTTATCTTATAATTTATACCGCCAATTTCACAAATGTCTCTCTTGGGTAAACTTACAGCTAGGAAGATGTGTTTTTAGAACAAAACTTAAGGTATTTATGTCTCATCCAAGTCATCATATGACAATATCAAACCTATTGTCTTTACTCTTGGTAATATCATATTATGAACAATCATGTAAAAATATTATAAATGGGATAAATAAGATGTCATTAAATTAATAATCAAATTTTATCTAGTTATATTCACACAACTAAAATACATTTAAAATTGGCTACTAGAGCATATCACTATCATAAAGGTCCAGGTCCGAGCCCAAAACTAACTTTATGGATAAAAACCCATGCTCAAATTCGAGGTCTCTCATGTGCCCATCATGTATTCTCTACACTTGTGATTCAAGCCAGAGGATATATCAAAATAAGCCTAGATACAATGACGGAGATCTCGATGTAATCTGAAGTCTTGCGAGCCTTGTCTAGATACATCGAATCCGCTCTAGTTTATTACCAGGGATACATCTGATCACTACCAAAATAAGTCATATCAGCGACGAAATTAGCGACGTCGACTTAAAACGTCGCTAATATTTTTGGATTTAGCGACTCCAAAAGTATGCGTCATAATACGTCGCTGATAGCAACAAACAGCGACATATTGCGACTACCTTTAGTGTAATAAAAACCAACTTCGTTGATTTGTCGGAAAACGTCGCCAGTTTTATTAGTTCAGCAACGTTTAGCGTCGCAAAAATTATTACGTCGCCGAATATTAAACGAATACCGACGCTTTGTGACGTATTTACGGACGTCGCTAATTTCTGATAAATAGGGTTTCCTCGGTTCGACTTTTCATTTCTCCCTCTCCCCAAATTTTTTGTTCTCGTCCCTCTTCTACGACCTCGACGACAGCCCGACCCCCTTCCCTCCGGTGCCGCTCATCCTCCTCCTCCACCGCGAGCCCCTTCTCCTCCCTCCGGCGAGCCCCTTCTCCTCCTCCTCCTCCTCCTCCACCGCGAGCCCCTTCTCCTCCTCCACCGCGAGATCCTCCTCCTCCTCCACCACCGTGAGGAGACTGAAGGTAAACCCTAACCCTAATTGAGGTGTTTTTCGTATCCAAAATGGACGCGGAGACACATTACGACCATGTGTTCACTGATACAGTGTGTTCGTGAGGTTTTGGATACTTTGTGTCCATTTGTTGGACACGTAGACACCCCCAAGCTTGCATATATATGTATTTTACCTCTGTACACTTAATCCCCTCCTCCTCCACCACCGCGAGGAGACTGAAGGTAAACCCTAACCCTAATTGAGGTGTTTTTCGTGTCCAAAATGGACACGGAGACACATTACGACCATGTGTTCACTGATACAGTATGTTCGTGAGGTTTTGGACACTTTGTGTCCATTTGTTGGACACGTGGACACCCCCAAGCATGTATATATATATGTATTTCACCTCTGTACACTTAATCCCCTACATACACTTGTGTATTTTCGTATTAATTTGGATTTGCATATTGGGTTTGGGTTTCGACATAGTGTTTGATACATTGTTTCACCTTGCAACATTCCTACACTTATTTTAGACAACAAGTATATGAACCAATTAGTCAACATCTATTTGTTGAAGTATGGTACTCCATTCTTCGTAAGTTCTAGCTATATATGTCTCAAGATCCAATACTCAAAAATCCCAAGAAGAAGAAGAAGAAAAGAATAAAATGACATCGCTCAACACCCTATGACAACTCTTTGTAGAATTGTGTTAAAGTGTGAGTTCTACAGTATGAGTTCTATAGTATGGTTCTCTTTGTAGAATAAAATGACATCGCTCAACCCTATCGATCCTCCATACAAGTCTTCCTTCATCTATTGTCTTAAAGTGTGAGTTCTACAGTATGGTTCTCTTTGGTGAATTGTGTCTTATTATAGACAACAAGGGTTTCCTATTTTTACAGGTAACATGGCAACATGTGTAAGGGAACATATAGGTGTGTGTTTGTGTTTGAAAGGGAGTGTCACAAGAGTAAGGCGTGAGGATGTGTTAGTATTTTGAGCTGTGAGAGTGTTTATTCTATTGAGGCTAGTACCAACTGTATTTTGGCTCTAGCTCCAGCTCCATTTGCATTAATCTACGGTACGACATGGTGATCAGGACATAGTCCCTGCAGCCATTTGACTGGCGAGGCAGAAACTATGTAGTCGTAGATAAAGTTGACTGTCATCCGACCCTCATTCCTCTGCTTTCGAAAATGTACTCAAATTACATGATGGTTCCTTTAGCTTGTTTATGTTACAATTATATTATTTGTGACTATCGATCTTACCAGATGGCACCCATGACCCGAAGAGCGGCACGTCATTTGAGGGAAATAGTGAATGCTGAGGTGGCTCCTCCTACAGTTAAGGAGGAAGTGGCACCGGTTGCTAGTGAGACCGGGAGTTCTATTCATCCAGCACCGGTAGCTAGTGAGACCCGGAGTTCTATTCGTACAACACTTGCAAGGGACGACATCTCTCCTCACGCCAAAGATCTCACTTTTTTGAGGTGGTTGCGTGATCGTATCACTGAGCATTTGCGTGAGCAGCATGGTTCTCATTAGCTATTAGTACTTATTTTTATTGAACTATTTGTATTGGGTTGTTTTTGTATTAGACTATTTGTATTGGACTACATATATGAATTAGTACTGTGTCAATCTCTGGATTGTATTGGACTACAACATGGTGATCAGGACATAGTCCCTGCAGCCATTCGACTGGCGAGGCAGAAACTATGTATCCGTAGATAAAGTCGACTGTCCTCTGACCCTCATCCCTCGACAATGATGATACGACAACCAACCGGAGAGGATACTCTGAGAGATCCATCTGAGTAGGACGTATACTCTGAGAGATCACCTTTACAAGAATTATATCAGTAGTGGGATTGAGTGTTGGAGGAGATATTATCAGAGTATACGTCCTACTCAGATGGGTCTCTCACCGTTAATATTTTTTTTCTGACGGCATGGTGGATGTGCTCCCTCAATAGATTCTTGCTCCGAGCTAAAACATTGCCCTGGAGCTCAAGTGGACATCTTTGGTGTAGAGCTCGAGTGAGAGGTTCCTGACAGCATGGTGGTCTCCTTTGTCAAAGTATCCGTGCTCATCCCACATTGGTTGTGGGACGAGCACGAATACTTTGACAAAGGAGACCACCATGCTGTCAGGAACCTCTCACTCGAGCTCTGTGTCACGCCCCGATCCCGCTAGGTCGTCCGTCTTGCCTGGATCCCTACGGGATCGATCGTCCTCGCTAAGGCGTGATGCCGTACAAGCCTAAGTTGCACTTGCACAAGGCCATGTACCTGCACAAAAATAACTAGTCAAGCAAAACACACGCATGCACCTATTAGTCAAGCAAAACACATGCACGCACCCATTGCAGAAAACCAAATATTGGACACAGAGATTTGAAATGGAAATACTCATTTTATTGATAGCTTGGTTGGAATACAAGTACAAAGCTTTGCGAACTCAGATTGCCTTATAATTTGGCTACATGATTCTCTTTGAAATACTCTTTTGAAAATAGCCACAATGCCCATACATGATATCCCTTTATTACAAGTTGAAATTGAAAGACACCTTCAGAAGGAAAAGAAACTTGAACTTGACTTGAAATGAAAGAAAGCTTCGAGGCAGTCTGCAGCTCTACTGGGCTAGACGAGCTTTAGTGCCTCCTTGAAATCCTTCTGTCTCCATTTGTTTTCTGAAAAGGATGCCCACAACGTGGGTCAGCACACATCATGTACTGGCGAGCGGCTTTTGGCCGAACTCGTAAATCTTTGCACTAAATCAATATGTTGAGCTAACATTTACTAGTGATCTTTCTACTTGTCTAGGTTCTTTTTAACAATTCATAAGAACATGACGGTAGAATATAATCATAGCAACTTACCCTCGCCGGCAGTCATCCCTGCACAAAATCACGTTAGCACAATTTGCATAATGAGTAATTCATGATTCATTCTTGCAGATATTGAAGTTGTCATTCGGGTCATGCAGGTGGACTATTCTATATGTTGGTCCATAGGTTATCCCCATGATTAGCCGCTGTGACTCTTTGGTTCAGCTCGTCGCTAAGGACTCAGATATCGGCTACACTTTTAACATGCGTCCTTGCACCCAGTGTGCTCATAATCTCTCCTAGGCCGAGCGGTTCCAGGTGCCTCCAGATACCACCCGAGAGACAAATAATTCCTTGTATACAAGTTATCCGAGACCAAATGCATGCTCTAGCCGTTCTATCAGATGAGACACACTTGGACTTATGCACAGATATACGACACATTTGTTTCGTGCCTTCAGGTTCATCTCAACACGTACAAGTTCGTCTGTACGTGTCTACATTTTCAAGCAGACTAGTGACAAGCAGATGATTATTCATATCGAGCAGATAGAGTAGCAACACATATTCTTGCATTTGATTCAATTTAATTATCTTCTCTTATCTTTTGTGGATGTGGTATCGTTGATCATTGGGACAAGGCAACAGAGTGGACTAGAGATTATTTTATTAGGGCGTACAGATCAATGTCTGTTCGGTTGAAGCAACTCACCGAGATGAATCTTAGTTGAGAGAAGGAGGGACTTCACGCGCTGTTCACGAACAATTCACGCGGCCTACAATGGCACCAACAGTTGATTAGCATACTTCGTCTCTTTCTCTCAAGATTCAGAATGAATGCGAAATGCGATGAAAGCGAACAATGAAAACCAATCATCGAAAACCAACACAAAAACGCATTCATCAAAACCAAGCAGCAAAGAGAAAACATTCAGCAAAACTCTTGGATCCATTTCAATGGAAGTCAATCCATCAATTGGAAAGATTCATTGCATTTCATCCGTGATCAATCGATACCGGCAAAGGTTTTACCAAAAACTCAGTTCATGACTGAGTCAACAAGCCGTAGGTATTACATAGTGGACCGCAAGAAGCGGGGCACTACATAATAACCCACTGAGAAAAAGTTTTGTCCTCAAAACTTAAGATAAAAACTCACCTCCACTTTCTGGATCAAGCAAGGTGGACAGGTTATAGACACGAGCAATAGTCCGCTGCGGCTGGTGGTGCGGATTGTCTCGAAGGGGCGGTGGGCCTGGCAGCTGCCCACGCTCTTCAGTGTCATCTCTATTTCGATTTCTCTTCGGGCAATTTCTGATGGCGTGACCCTGTTGGCCATAACGAAAACATGCGTGGTTTGCGGAACGACAGTCCTCCTTAGTGTGTCCATGCTTTCTATAGTGACTGTATACCAAACCTTTCACAAAGTGACATTCTTCATTCGCATGTCCTCGTCGACCGCAGTTGGTACAGGTTGTTTCATTTCGTGGTTCCCCATCGATCTTTTTCTCTCCATCATGATATCTCTTGGCGGGCTGGTTACGACTGTTCTGCGTCTTTGCTGACACCTTCTTTTGTTAGAACTGTTCCACCTGTAGCGCCGCCTCAAAGGCCTGAGAATAGAACCCGCATTCTCGATTCAGCACACTTAACTAGATGTCATCATTCAGACCTTCAACGAATCGATTTATGCGAGTCTGTTCTGTGGGGAGCAAAGCAGCGATAAAATTTGCTAGCTTAGCAAATTCAGACTCATAGTCCTCCACGGACATATCTTCATGTTTCAGTGTGATGAAGTCATCCTCCATCTTCTTGCTCATGGCTGGAGACAGATATTGATCCAGAAATGCCTTCTTGAACAAGGCCCATGAGATCTTCCCATTCCTAGCCGTTGTGAGCAGCGCCGGCTTCTTCGTCTTCCACCAATCCTTCGCCCGCAGTCGTAGAAGCATAACGGCACAAACTACCTTCTTGCCGCTTGGAACTCCTATGAACACGAACAGACTCTCCATTTTGTCAATCCAGTCCATCACTTTATCGGGTGACGTCCTGTCTTCAAATTCTGGAGGTTTGCGTCTAAGAAGTCCTTTGGCCTAAAGGAAGTGTGCCTTTGCGCTGGCTGGGGCTCATCACCCTCTACGGGCTCGATCTCGGGCGTTTCCGTTGGTTTCGTCGCTGCGGTGGTATCTCGATTTGCCGCAAGCGCTGTGACAAGCTGGGTCAAGGCATCCAACTGCCTTTGTTGGGCCTCCGCTCGGGCCTGATGTATCTGATTTCGTTTCTCATTGTCCTGTCTCTGTAACTCCAACATTGTCATGATCCGTTCTACCGGATCGGTCGAGCCAGATGGACGAGGAGGAGCCATTTCTCTACAAAATAGTGTAACTTCTGTCAGTCTCATAAAATATTATGAACTTATTGTATGGGGCATTGGTTTTCATAACTCAAAATCGGGACACTTTTGAAAGCCGTCAAAGTACTTTATATACTTTTTCAAAATCGATATTTGCAAGAGGCCAAGGACGTAAAACTGTGCTCTGATACCACTTTGTCACGCCCCGATCCCGCTAGGGTCGTCCGTCTTGCCTGGATCCCTGCGGGATAGATCGTCCTCGCTAAGGCGTGATGCCGTACAAGCCTAAGTTGCGCTTGCACAAGGCCATGTACCTGCACAAAAACAACTAGTCAAGCAAAACATACGCACGCACCCATTAGTCAAGCAAAACACACGCACGCACCCATTACAGAAAACCAAATATTGAACACAGAGATTTGAAATAGAAATACTCATTTTATTGATAGCTTGGTTGGAATACAAGTACAAAGCTTTGCGAACTCAGATTGCCTTATAATTTGGCTACATGATTCTCTTTGAAACACTCTTTTAAAAATAGCCACAATGCCCATACATGATATCCCTTTATTACAAGCTGGAATTGAAAGACACCTTCAGAAGGAAAAGAAACTTGACTTGAAATAAAAGAAAGCTTCGAGGCAGTCTGCAGCTCTACTGGGCTAGACGAGCTTTAGTGCCTCCTTGAAATCCTCATGTCTCCTTTTGTTTTCTGAAAAGGATGCCCACAACGTGGGTCAGCACACATCATGTACTGGCGAGCGGCTTTTGGCCGAACTCGCAAATCTCTGCACTAAATCAATATGTTGAGCTAATATTTACTAGTGATCTTTCTACTTGTCTAGGTTCTTTCTAACAATTCATAAGAACATGACAGTAAAATATAATCATAGCAACTTACCCTCGCCGGCAGTCATCCCTGCACAAAACCACGTTAGCACAATTTATATAATGAGTAATTCATGATTCATTCTTGCAGATATTGAAGTTGTCATTCGGGTCATGCAGGTGGACTATTATATATGTTGGTCCATGGGTTATCCCCATGATTAGCCGCTGTGACTCTTTGGTTCAGCTCGTCGCTAAGGACTCAGATATCGGCTACACTTTTAACATGGGTCCTTGCACCCAGTGTGCTCATAATCTCTCCTAGGCCGAGCGGTTCCAGGTGCCCCCAGATACCACCCGAGAGACAAATAATTCCTTGTATACAAGTTGTCCGAGACCAAATGCATGCTCTAGCCGTTCTATCAGATGAGACACACTTGGACTTATGCACAGATATACGACACATTTGTTTCGTGCCTTCAGGTTCATCTCAACATGTACAAGTTCGTCTATACGTGTCTACATTTTCAAGCAGACTAGTGACAAGCAGATGATCATTCATATCGAGCAGATAGAGTAGCAACACATATTCTTGCATTTGATTCAATTCAATTATCTTCTCTTGTCTTTTGTGGATATGGTATCGTTGATCATTGGGACAAGGCAACAGAGTGGACTAGAGATCATTTTATTAGGGCGTACAGATCAATGTCTGTTCGGTTGAAGCAACTCACCGAGATGAATCTTAGTTGAGAGAAGGAGGGACTTCACGCGCCGTTTACGAACAATTCACGCTACCTACAATGGCACCAACAGTTGATTAGCATACTTCGTCTCTTTCTCTCAAGATTCGAAATGAATGCGAAATGCGATGAAAGCGAACAATAAAAACCAATCATCGAAAACCAACACGAAAATGCATTCATCAAAACCAAGCAGCGAAGAGAAAACATTCAGCAAAACTCTTGGATTCATTTCAATAGAAGTCAATCCATCAATTGGAAAGATTCATTGCATTTCATCCGTGATCAATCGATACCGGCAAAGGTTTCACCAAAAACTCAGTTCATGACTGAGTCAACAAGCCGTAGGTATTACATAGTGGACCGCGAGAAGCGGGGCACTACACTCTACACCAAGGATGTCCACTTGAGCTCCGGGACAAAGTTTTGGCTCGGAGCAAGAATCTGTTGAGGGAGCACATCCACCATGCCGTCAGAAAAAAATATTAACGGTGAGAGACCCATCTGAGTAGGACGTATACTCTGATAATATATCCTCCAACACTCAATCCCACTACTGATATCATTCTTGTAAAGGTGATCTCTCAGAGTATACGTCCTACTCAGATGGATCTCTCAGAGTATCCTCTCCGGTTGGGTTGTGTTCTGAGCCATCCGTTCTCACAGTGTTTTATATTTTGGATTCTGTATTTTGTATTTTGGTTTCTGTATTTTGTATTTTGGTTTCTGTATTTTGTATTTTGGTTTCTGTATTTTGTATTTTGTATTTTGGATTCTGTATTTTGTATTTTGGTTTATGTATTTTGGCTCCAGCTCCAGCTCTATTTATATTAATCTACGGTACGACATGGTGATCAGGATATAGTCCCTGCAGCCATTCGACTGGCGAGGCAGAAACTATGTAGCCGTAGATAAAGTTGACTGTCCTCTGACCCTCATCCCTCGGCAATGATGATACGACAACCTATCAGAATCCTCGACTCTCTTTCGCTTCTTGGATATTGACCCAGCTTTCAATCTCTTATTTCCCTCCGGGTCCACTCTACTCACAATCTCTTCCTCTTTTATACACGGATCTACAGAATCAATACCATCCAAGGAAGGCAAAACTGAATCAGCATTGTCTTTCGGATCGTCCTCATCAAGGCATAACGGGCTGCTCAGCATGCCCAGCTTCTTCAACTTCTCGCTGGCTGCAGAGTCGAAATAGGAACGGGTCCTCTTTGCCAGTCCGGTGCTCTGACTCGCACTCGTCGCCGCGCTACTGGTTTCCTCTCCTCCTCTGACGCGGGTCATAAGAAAAGAAATTTCGTACCTCTTCTTCACATAAATATTATTGCCGCTTTGTACTCGAGCCTCCTCGTCTGTGATGCTAACCAACTTCTCGGTGCCTACATTGTCACTCGAATCTTCCATTCGACTCGTATCATCCTCTTCTTCGCCTGTCTTTTCGTTTCCTGTCTTGCAATCATCTGCTATCACCGCCGACTCATTCGACTCCTTCTCCGATGACTCCGAGAAGTTTGATAGCGTCACAGACGAGGAGGCTCGAGTACAAGGCGGCAATGATGTTTATGTGAAGAAGAGGTACGAAATTTCTTTTCTTATGACCCGCATCAGAGGAGAAGAGGAAACCAGTAGCGCGGCGACGAGTGCGAGTCAGAGCTTCGGGCCGGCAAAGAGGACCCGTTCCCATTTCGACTCTGCAGCCAGCGAGAAGTTGAAGAAGCTGGGCACGCTGAGCAGCCCGTTATGCCTTGATGAGGACGATCCGGAAGACAATACTGATCAAGCATCTTCCTTCTCCTCTCCTCCACCATGGCTCTGGACCCATCTGCTCCTTCCTACTTTCCTTCTTCTTATTTGACTCTCTCAGCCATATATGATATCCACCTCAAGTATAGAGTCGGGGGAGAAGAAGTGGGCAGGAAGAGGAGGGGAAGCAGCACAGCCGGCGTCATGACCCGGAGGAAGTACAGATGTTTTCTTCAAATCCGTAGGAGAACTATAAGGATATATCTTTTCACAACATGTCACCTTGTCAAAGACCTTTAATGTGAATATCATGTTACCGCGGTGTCGGAAGACTAACATGTCATAATTTTCTAAGCCGTGTGTTTTGACATAATTCTCCCAACTCTTTCCTCCTATGTAGTAATCTTGCATTATTACATAGAACTAAAATCCGGTTGGAGGATTATGTCAAAACACACGGCTTAGAAAATTATGACATATTAGTCTTCCGATACCGCGGTAACATGGTTGTCACATTAAGGGTCTTTGACAAGGTGATATGTTGTGAAAAGATATATCCTTATAGTTCTCCTACGTATGTTGAAGAAAACCTCTGTACTTCCTCCGGGTCATGCCGCCGGCTGTGCTGCTTCCCCCTCCTCTTCCTGCCCACTTCTTCTCCCCCGACTCTACACTTGAGCTGGATATCATATGTGGCTGAGAGAGTCAAATAAGAAGAAGGGAACTAGGGAGGAGCAGATGGGTTCAGAGCCATGGTGGAGGAGAGGAGAAGGAAAATGTTTGATCAGAAGTTGAGGTAGAAAAGTTGTGACGTTGATAGCGTGAGAGAGGGAGAGGGTGGAAAAGTTCTTCTCCCCCGACTCTACACTTGAGGTGGATATCATATTTTGGTTTCTGTATTTTGGCTCCAGCTCCATTTGCATTAATTTACGGTACAACATGGTGATCAGGACATAGTCCCTGCAGCCATTCGACTGGCGAGGCAAAAACTATGTAGCCGTAAATAAAATTGACTGTCCTCCGACCCTCATCCCTCGGCAATTATGATACGACAACCTATCACTATATCTTATATAGTAGTAGATGATGTCTTAGTATTGCATTATGTGAGTTCATCTTGATTCTGTTACATTCTTCAGATACTAGATACGATAAGAACATATACTACACCATATGTACAGAATATAGATGATTCACACTAATGTATGCTAGAATGAATTTTGGGTTGTGTTCTGAGCCATTCGTTCTCATATTTTGTGTGATTGTTGTAGACTTGGTTATAGGGACTGAAACCTGTGTACAGCAAGAAATGGACATTCTGTGATTGTTTGGATCCTATTCTACAGTGAAAAATGGTTAACTTTTTAAACTGCATGGAGAAATAGATATTTTGTATTTTATTTTTTTATTTTTTTGCAGATTTAGCGACGTTTACCGACGTTTACCGACGTCCTCCGACCCTCATCCCTCGGCAACGATGATACGACAACCTATCACTATATCTTATATAGTAGTAGATGATGTCTTAGTATTACATTATGTGAGTTCATCTTGATTCTGTTACATTCTTCAGATACTAGATACGATAAGAACATATACTACACCATATGTACAGAACATAGATGATTCACACTAATGTATGCTAGAATGAATTTTGGGTTGTGTTCTGAGCCATTCGTTCCCATACTTAACAATTAAGCCATTCGACTGGCGAGGCAGAAACTATGTAGCCGTAGATAAAGTTGACTATCCTCTGACCCTCATCCCTCGGCAATGATGATACGACAACCTATCACTATATCTTATATAGTAGCAGATGATGTCTTAGTATTACATTATGTGAGTTCATCTTGATTCTGTTATATTCTTCAGATACTAGATACGATAAGAACATATACTACACCATATGTACAGAACATAGATGATTCACACTAATGTATGCTAGAATAAATTTTGGGTTGTGTTCTGAGCCATTCGTTCCCATACTTGGCAATTAAGCCATTCGACTGGCGAGGCAGAAACTATGTAGCCGTAGATAAAGTTGACTGTCCTCCGACCCTTATCCCTCGACAATGATGATACGACAACCTATCACTATATCTTATATAGTAGTAGATGATATCTTAGTATTATATTATGTGAGTTCATCTTGATTCTGTTACATTCTTCAGATACTAGATACGATAAGAACATATACTACACCATATGTACAGAACATAGATGATTCATACTAATATATGCTAGAATGAATTTTGGGTTGTGTTCTGAGCCATTCGTTCCCATACTTGGCAATTAAGCCATTCGACTGGCGAGGCAGAAACTATGTAGCCGTAGATAAAGTTGACTGTCCTTCGACCCTCATCCCTCGACAATGATGATACGACAACCTATCACTATATCTTATATAGTAGTAGATGATGTCTTAGTATTACATTATGTGAGTCCATCTTGATTCTGTTACATTCTTCAGATACTAGATACGATAAGAACATATACTACACCATATGTACAGAACATAGATGATTCACACTAATGTATGCTAGAATGAATTTTGGGTTGTGTTCTGAGCCATTCGTTCCCATACTTGGCAATTAAGCCATTCGACGGGCGAGATAGAAACTATGTAGCCGTAGATAAAGTTGACTGTCCTCCGACCCTTATCCCTCGGCAATGATGATACGACAACCTATCAATATATCTTATATAGTAGTAGATGATGTCTTAGTATTACATTATGTGAGTTCATCTTGATTCTGTTACATTCTTCATATACTAGATACGATAAGAACATATACTACACCATATGTACAAAACATAGATAATTCACACTAATGTATGCTAGAATGAATTTTGGGTTGTGTTCTGAGCCATTCGTTCCCATACTTGGCAATTAAGCCATTCGACTGGCGAGGCAGAAACTATGTAGCCGTAGATAAAGTTGACTGTCCTCCGACCCTCATCCCTCGGCAATGATGATATGACAACCTATCACTATATCTTATATAGTAGTAGATGATGTCTTAGTATTACATTATGTGAGTTCATCTTGATTCTGTTATATTCTTCAGATACTAGATACGATAAGAACATATACTACACCATTGTACAGAACATAGATGATTCACACTAATGTATGCTAGAATGAATTTTGGGTTGTATTCTGAGTCATTCGTTCCCATACTTGGCAATTAAGCCATTCGACTGGCGAGGCAGAAACTATGTAGCTGTAGATAAAGTTGACTGTCCTCCGACCCTCATCCCTCGGCAATGATGATACGACAACCTATCACTATATCTTATATAGTAGTAGATGATGTCTTAGTATTACATTATGTGAGTTCATCTTGATTCTGTTATATCCTTCAGATACTAGATACGATAAGAACATATACTACACCATATGTACAGAACATAGATGATTCACACTAATGTATGCTAGAATGAATTTTGGGTTGTGTTCTGAGCCATTCGTTTCCATACTTGGCAATTAAGCATGTGAAATAGAACTGATTATGTTTAGTTTGTCTTACGATACAGATTTTCACATCCAAATTGAAATAGATCGTTACTTCGTTGATCGTACATGGATGTACTAGCGGATCAACCTCCTGGACCGTAGGTACTTATAAGTATTGACCGTATCGGATTAGTATCGATCTATCGTTTTGGTATGGGCCGTATCGATTGGTATTGGTCTTAGCGAATTGGTATCGTCCTATCCGATATGTATCGGCCGTATAGCTAGGATTCATATTGGCCTTATCGATTTGGTATCGGTTATATCCGATATGTATCGGCCGTATTGGATTATTATATACCATTTCAGATTAGTATCGTCGGAAAGTAGTCGACCAAGCTTCGTATTGTGAAGTGATATTATTGTAGACTTGCTTATAGGGACTGAAATCTGTGTATTGTAATGCCTGTGGTTCGTATTACGTATTCTTGGAATACGTATACGTATTTTATTTTTGTATTGCATGATTTCCTGGCTTGGCTTGGTTTATTCTTGGCCCGGGTTGGCTTGGTTCGGTTGGGATTGTTTTGGTTCATCATGAACCATGGATAAACCCCCTACCTACCACCACCATTTGTATTTATTAGCCCTCTTCATTCTCTCTCTTCATTATTTACCTTCTTCTTTCTCATTTACTCCCTTCACCTACCAAAGAGAGAAGAGAGAGGTCTAGGCAAGTGCACCTTGCCACCACTTGAGAACCCCTTTTTATTTGTCCATTAGCTAGAATAGGCCATGGTGATCAATATTAGAACTTGACATTTTGTGATTTGGAGTCTCTATTGTTCTAGATCTAAGTTTCTTCTATTTTTGGTTTTGCATGGTTTTGATCTATTTAAGTTGTATTTTATGGGTTTTGATGTTCTTATGTTGGAGAGGATTGAATTTCACCCAAGATAGAACTTTGCAAAGTTGGATTTGGACTTATTTTGACCAAGTTATGGACTTTTGAAGCTTGGGTTCAACCATGGAGTTCCTGCTGATTTGGAGAAGACAGTGAGCAGTGCACGAGTTTTTTAGCTTGTGCCACTGAGTTGCGCGCGCTCTTTAGCGCAGCGTAGTCCCCATACGCTGCCTTTTGGGAGCGTATGACTCGCATACGCTCGCTTGCTTGACAAGGAGTCGTATGGACCCCATACGCTGCCTTTTGGGAGCGTATGACTCGCATACGCTCGCTTGCTTGACATGGAGTCGTATGGACCCCATACGCTGCCTTTTGGGAGCGTATGACTCGCATACGCTCGCTTGCTTGACAAGGAGTCGTATGGACCCCATACGCTGCCTTTTGGAAGCGTATGACTTGCATACGCTTGACCTGAGCGTGGCTTGACCTGAGCGTAGGTTGGCCTGAGCGTAGGTTGGCTTGAGCGTAGGCTGGCCTGAGCGTATGACTTTTGCACTGAGCGTATGGCCTTTGGCTGACTTGGTCTCATGTCAGCATGTCAGATTTGGTTTTATTTTCCCTAAATTTGGCTCTTCTATAGCCCTATATATTGATATTTTATTAGATATTTAACGTCTATTTTATATCCTTACGCCTTTTGTCCTGAACTTGATAATCATGAATTTACTTGATATGTTTGGAATTGATAATTGAGTATGACGCAATAGTGACCCGTAGTGGTGCACTCCTGACATGAGTAACCTGACATGACCTGATAGTGGCCCGTCGTGGCGCACTCCTGACTAGTACACTTGACCTGATAACCTGACATGTTATATCTTGATAAGCTGTTGTGACGGCTACCTGACATGACATGACCTGTATAATTAACCTGGATACCGTGGGCGATTGTGCTTGTATAAATAAACCAGTCCTGTCTTGCATCATGTCTAGGATGGGACTCCTGAGTACCACGGTCAGGAGCACCCCACTAAAATGGACTAAGGCTAATAACTAGAATAACACAGTAGTCATGAAGAGATTTCCCAGCTACAGGCAATCCCGTTACCTGGGCGCGCCTGGGATCTGTAGCCTGCCGTCAAGTAGGGCACATTTCCAGCACACTGTCATGTGTTGCACCCTTTAAGCTACTTAAGGGTACATGCATTTCCTGGACGATGTACCCACCTGAATTCAACCCTAATCTTTCGACCTGGGTAACCTGGATGGTCTGCAGGGCTTGTGGCTGTGGAATAATCTCGCTGCATCTTGTTAGTAATTAGGCTTGTGACAACCCTAGTTAGTTAAAGTATCAAGACGTAGTTCTTGCTTGGCCGTGAAGTGATTGGATGGAAGCTAACCAGTCTAGTCTTGCCCTGATCCTGTTCCAGATTATTGAATGACCAGAATGCTTGTATTTATTTTACCGATAAATGGTGAGAATTCCAAGTTCTGTTCAGACGAAGGGTTACAACCCCGGTCCTTGTTTGGTTTACGGGTTGTAACCTGGTTATCTGAATAGTTCCATGGTTATCTCGTCGTATATCATCCTGGTGTATTTTCTTTATTTCCAGTTCTTACTTTTATTTATATCTTGTGCTGATTGCTGGTTTTTAGTTCTTAAGTGAAGCTTCCTTTGTGGTACTTGCTCTTTCTGGGGTCTGACCCAGCTGGTTTTGTGTGGCCAGATTTCGGAGCAGCTCCAGAGGATCTACCGACCTTCCAGCCAGATGGTGGCCACTAGACGGAACCCTGGCAACGAGTGGGTTTTATTTTGCTCTCCCACTCTATTGTAAAAATATTCTTTTGAGGCGTTTAGCCGACGAGCACCTGTTTAGCTCGATTGCATTTACTTACTGTCTGCCTACGGGCTGTAACATGATTGACAGATCCTAGGGTTGATCATGTATGACTAAACTCTTGCTAGTCCTAACATTTTGTAATGACTAGCTTCATGATCAGCTGAATATGTAATGTTTGGAATGCCTTACTATTGTATATTTAATGATCATACATCTTGTAACTTTTACTTACTTGCTTGTGATTGAGACAATAGGTTGTTCATGACCTTAGGAGACTGCTGGCTTGTAGATAAACCCTCATGTATCCTAGACAGTCGTGACCGTATAGCGAGGTGGGTTGCACTTCTATATACGTAGCTGGCTATGTCTGCCCCCGCTCTCCAGTATTCTGGTTCTGGGGCGTGACATGGTTTACGTGGTGGCCCATGCAGGTCTTGTAAATCAAGATATGTGAGGGTTTACCGAATAGATGTCTCAATCGATATTCGTCCTTGATCTCTGCTCGTATCTTCTGAATCCCTGGATTCTTGTCCTGATCATATGCTTGTATCGTTGATCTGTCCTGGTCCTTCCTTATTGTTCCCTATGTCGTCTTCTTCAGCGGCATTGTTCATGGTCCTACCGACCAGCAAGGCGGAGCACCTCCTGCGGACCAGCAGCAACCTGGAGATCAAGCCCAGCATTCCGGAGTAGCCTCCAGAGTCGTGCCTTCTGGCGGAGAGCCACCAGTCCAGCTAGTTCAACCTGTAGAACATGATGACGGTACTTTGGTAGGACTCGTCAGGACCTTGATAGCTTCCCAAGACCGGCGTGGAGATGCCTTGGAACAGGCAGTGGCGGATGCTTTGACCAGAGGCGGTCATCCAGGGAACAGCGCGGCCAATAGCTTCAAACGCTTGAACCCTCCCTTCTTTGACGGAAGTGAAGATGCTATCGTCGCAGATGCTTGGCTTCAAGATACAGAGGTGATTCTAGAAGCAGCCAGGCCCCCAGAGAACGAGAAGGTGGAAGTGGTGCGCCTACAGCTATTGGATCTTGCCCGCAGCTGGTGGGCGGCACAGGCCGTTGGATTAGCAGCACCCATTCCATGGACAGTATTCAGAGAGAGATTCCAGACCAAGTATTTCGATGTCGTGGCTCGGTATGATCTGCAGACGAGGTTCACAAATCTGAAGCAGATAGGCAGGACGGTCGACGGATATGTGGCCGAGTTTTCTAGACTCAGTCGGTTTGCTCCCACTTTGGTGGCAACCGAGTATGATAGAGCCCAGCGGTTCCAGCAGGGACTCCACCTGGAGATCTTGTTGGCAGTTGAGCAGTTTGAGCATCAGACTTTTGATGCAGTCTTGAGAGCAGCTAGGAGGCATGAGTATACCTCCCAGAGGATTGTGGATAGGGCCGAAGGTCGGAAGAGATCTCACGGCCAGATGAATCAGTCTTCAGCACCAGCCCCGGCAGCCAGGGCTTTGACTATTGGAGCTCCGAGGCGAGCGGCCTCAGTAACGTCGGTTCAGCATTCAACTCCGACGCACCCTCAGCAGCAGAAGCAGAAGCAACCATCCGCAGTGGGTTGTTCTTATTGTAGGAAGCCAGGCCATGTGGTGGCAGAATGTCGCAGGGCACAGGGATTGTGTCTGGCTTGTGGAGCACCAGACCATAGGGTTGGATCCTGCCCGAATAGGGGTGGTTCATCATCATCCAACCTTTCTAGTTCTTCAGTTAGAGGACCAGCGCCAGTCCAGCAGCAGCAGCAGTTGCAGTACCCGCTCCCGAGGCCCTTGCCGCCTCAGACCCAAGTATTTCAGCTGTAGAGCCCCCAGCAGTATGCGCAAGCCCAGGCCTTGAGTCAGAATAGGCAGCAAGGAATTCAGCAGAGGGGACCAGCACCCCGAGGGCATGGTCAGGCCATGGTGATGACCGCAGAGGAAGGATTGGCACCAGGAGAGGTAGTGGCAGGTACTATTCTCGTCAACTCCTTTCCAGCTTCAGCTTTATTTGATTCTGGTGCATCGCATTCATTTATGTCTGCACGATTCGCGACACGGGTAGGATTGGAGCCCGAGTCATTATCAGTAAGACTCAATATACTTACTGGTAACGGACTTGTGGGAGTAGATAGAGTATTTTCCTCGTGTCGAATCGTAGTTAGTGGTAGAGAATTTCTCGCTAGATTGATAGAGTTCCCGATGGCCGATTATGATGTGGTCCTAGGGATGGATTGGTTGAGGAACCAGTATGCTAGAATAGACTGCCATATTGGTAGGGTTGTTTTTAGCATTCCAGGAGAGCCGGAGTTTTCTTTCTCTCGAGGTGAGGTTGAGCCTTCTCCTCCGATATTGCGGATGGCAGTAGCAGCAGTTCAGTTGCCCAGGATAGTCGAAGAGTTTCCAGATGTTTTCCCAGAAGAGCTTCCAGGTATGCCTCCGGAGCGGGAGATCGAGTTCACTATAGACTTGATTCCTGGGACAGCCCCAGTGTCAGAGAGAGACTACAGGATGGCGCAGTCAGAGTTGGAGATATTGTACAAGATGATTGAAGAGCTTAGAACCAAGGGATTCATTCGTGCTAGTGGATCGCCTTGGGGAGCCCCGATGCTTCTTGTGAAAAAGAAGGATGGTACGTCCAGGTTATGTGTTGATTATCGTACCTTGAACTCAGTAACAATCAAGAACATATACCCTCTTCCGAGGATAGATGACTTGTTTGATCAACTCAAGGGGGCTTCAGTATTCTCGAAGATTGATTTACGCTCAGGTTATCATCAGATCAGAGTCAGAGAGCAGGACATCCCGAAGACAGCTTTCAGATCTAGGTATGGGCATTGGGAGTTCCTTGTGATGCCATTTGGAGCAACTAATGCGCCGGCTGTATTCATGGACCTCATGAATCGTATCTTCATGCCTTATTTGGATCAGTTCGTGATTGTTTTCCTAGATGACATTCTGGTCTACAGCAAGAGTGAGGCGGAGCATGAGCAGGATCTCCGTATAGTTCTTCAGATCCTCAGAGAGCACCAGTTATATGCTAAGTTCAGTAAATGCGAGTTCTGGCTCGATCGCATTTCGTACTTGGGTCATATCATCACCAGAGGAGGAGTAGAAGTGGATCCCCAGAAGATTGTAGCTATTGAGTCATGGCCAGTGCCCAGCACCGTTGCAGAAGTTCGCAGTTTTTTTGGATTGGCCGGCTACTACCGGCGGTTTGTTTCGGATTTTGCTCGAATTTCAGCGCCATTGACGCAGTTGACCCGCAAGGATGCGCAGTTTGCTTGGACAGCAGAGTGACAGAGTTCTTTTGAGCAGTTGAAGCGAGGCCTGATAACAGCTCCTATTCTCACGCTTCCAGATGGGACCGGAGGATTCTCAGTGTACTGTGATGCTTCAGGCAGAGGTTTAGGTTGTGTTCTGATGCAGCATGGGAAGGTAATAGCTTATGTGTCACGACAACTTTGTGATCATGAGAGGAATTACCCAACCCATGACTTGGAGTTGGCAGTAGTGGTGTTTGCACTTAAGTTGTGGAGGCACTACTTGTATGGAGACAAGGTAAAGATTTTCACCGACCACAAGAGCCTGAAGTATGTTTTCACCCAGAAGGATCTTAACATGCGTCAGAGGAGGTGGCTGGAGCTTCTTGTTGATTATGATGTCGACTTGCAGTATCATCCCGGAAAGGCCAATGTTGTTGCGGATGCATTGAGCAGGAGAGCAGGAGTTTATTTTCTAACAGCACAACCAGAGCTGTTAGCAGATTTTCAGAAGATGGGTATAGAAGTTGTTCTCCCTTCCAGTGTGGCATTGATGGCCAGCATGCAAGTTCAGTCCACTATAGTCGAGAGGATCCGGATGGCGTAGTCGGCAGATTCCAAGCTTCAGCGACTCAGAGCAGAGTGTGAGGCAGAACGAAGACCAGAGTTATGCATTCATGAGGATGGTACACTTCGACATGGTAAGCGTCTTTGTGTACCCAGCGGAGATATCCGGCAGGAGATCATGTCAGAAGCGCACAGTTCGCAGTATTCCATTCATCCCGGAAGTACGAAGATGTACCGTGATATCCGTCAGCACTTTTGGTGGAATGGCATGAAGAGGGAGATAGCCCGGTTTGTCTCTCGTTGTTTAGTCTGCCAACAAGTTAAGGCTGAACATCAGAGACCAGCTGGACTACTTCAACCATTGCCAATTCTCGAGTGGAAATGGGAGCATATAACTATAGATTTTGTGACTGGATTGCCTAGATACCCGGCTGGCAGAGACGCTATTTGGGTTGTCATAGACAGGCTCACTAAGGTGGCTCACTTTCTTCCGTTCAGAGTTGGTCAGTCGACGGCTCAGTTAGCGGAGATGTACCTCAGGCAGATTTTCAGATTGCACGGTGTACCAGTCAGTATCACCTCGGACCGAGATTCAAGATTTACGTAGCATTTTTGGTGTAGCTTGCAAGAGAGTTTGGAAACTCATCTCAAGTTCAGTTCAGCATATCATCCGCAGACAGATGGCCAGTCGGATCGTACGATCCAGACTCTTGAAGACATGTTGCGGTCTTACACACTTGACTTCGGTGGTTCATGGGAAGATCACTTGCACCTGGTGGAATTCTCGTACAACAACAGTTTCCAGGCCAGTATCCAGATGGCACCGTTCGAGGCACTGTATGGCAGGAAGTGCAGATCCCCGTTAGCTTGGGATGTGTAACTCCACCTTTTCAAATATTGAGAAATTTTAAATTTTTTAGAACTAGTTATATTATTTTTGGAATTTATTATCATAGGTGAGGTCATTTTCATATTTGAATTATCACCAAATCATTTCTTGGGCTAATTCTTTTGAAACCCATCCTTCTGGATTGGGCCACACTAACAGCCCATAGCTAATTCCTTAGTTTCATTCAATACTTAAGCTTTAATAGAGCCCTGCTCTTCTAAAACCAACTGGAGGAATTTTTCCCTCGATTCAAATTTCCTAACGGCCAAGGGAGGTGGCCATGTGCTCTCCCTCACCTCTGTCCTCTAACAAACTTGTCAGAGCCATTTCCCGCCAGCTATAACCTCATTTCCACGCCACTAGTTGGCTATTTAAGACCCTTCTCTCCTCACTATTACATCTCGATCCTTCATTATCAACTTCATCTTCCCCAAAACTTTGATCAATCGGCCATGGCAGGGTGAACCTT
Source organism: Iris pallida (assembly GCA_029216955.1). Classification (NCBI taxonomy): domain Eukaryota; kingdom Viridiplantae; phylum Streptophyta; class Magnoliopsida; order Asparagales; family Iridaceae; genus Iris; species Iris pallida. The sequence continues at coordinate 7,013,893 of JANAVB010019999.1, forward strand.
GAGGATCGACCATTGCAATCAACAGGACAAGACCAGTAGGTGATTTCCTGATCTCCCTTGTTTTCTTAATCATTCTGATCACTATGAGGATTGATCGTTTGGTTCTTCTTTGAATCCAGTCAGTCGACTTGATTGAGAGAAGAATAGATCGATCAACGATCATTGATTCGATCCACTTTTCCAACAATCCTTCATTTTTGGAATCAATAATTTTTTATCACAATGTGTTTGTTGTTTGTTTTCCTCCATGATTCCATTTGATCCTACATGAAATTGATTGGAAGCAGTTGCTATATCTCGATCCCTCTGATTGGATCTGTTCATTTTTCGATCCCAGATTTCATCGTGGAGGTAAGTCTTCACATAATAATTCCTGGGACTTTGGAGAAACTTGTTGTTCTTGCACAGGAGATCCTTGCATAATATTACTTCTGTTGATTGATTTAACACCAGGTTTTAAACCAGCCAGTTGAGAATTGTTCGAGGCCAGTAGTTAAAGTTGATTTCCAACAGGTAACTCACTACCTATATGATGTTAGCTTATTAAGGAAATTGTAGGATCTTGTGTCAAACATCCTATCTTAATGAATCTCAGGAATAGATCTTTTGGCACTGTTACCTATTAAGTTGAATCTCAGTTGAAATGTATTTTGATTGTTTAAATTAGATTGGATTGGTTATCTATGGATACCAGCATCCTGATTTCAGGATCCCAGGTTATTTCATTGATGAGTAAACTTTCTATTGGTTTAGATCAAGTAATTTTGGGTAGAACTCTGTCCAGATAAATTTTTTTTTTTTTACCATCTATACTTGCAGATGTGGGTATCAAGGGTTGGGGTGTGGGTCGACCCATGACTGATCTACATCAGTCCAAAAAAAAAATTAGACTGTGTTATTGTTCTTATTTCAGAACTGTCCTGGTCAATTTGGAATGCTGGGTTTAATAGGAGCTCTGATCCTTAATAATAGGATTAGGAATCAGACTGTGAGTTTAGTTCTTTTGTGAATTGATTTTAGTTTTATTGGATGAAGCATCACCTTGATCTAACCCTGTATGTGTAGCATGGAAACACTGCCACCTGTAAGGCAGTATAATGTAGATCAAGTCATCTGTCATATGAAGTCCTCTTGGTAGGAATGATGTACCATAATTTTTCTGGAAATCAGTTTATTAGGAATACAGTTTTGAATAGGCATGTTTCTAATCTATCTGTAATTAAGGGAACTTTTATGATAAGCTGTGTATGTTTGTTAATCTTTGAAAGCTTGGGTTATATGGATAGGTTGTTTTGTGTACTGTACTTGGCAAGGTATCCTTGGGTACCAGTAAGGAGTTTAGCTTGAACTGAATAGGGCATTGTAGTACTGACTGATGTTGCAATTAGTTTTTGCAGCAAGTTGTGTTCAGAGATAAGCAGGGGGGCATACAAATTTGGGATCATTAATTCTGGTGTTTTCCATAGTGTACATTAGTTGGAAGAAGGAAGATTGGATATAAATGTGTTCACATTCAGAATGAGTAATATAGGTATCTTAGCTGATTGCTGTGAGTAGTGTTATTTGGACTGATTTAGATGAGACATGGACTGTAGAGTACATCCAGGTAACCTTTTAATTAGAGTGCTTCAAATATTGTTGTTACAGGAGTGAGTATTTGGACTGAATTTGAGATTCATTCCCATCCATAACTGAATGTATGGGTACTGTCCGGTTTGGACTGAATGAATGAACTGTTAGGACTGGATTGTGTACTGTCCTGCCTAACCTGGAACAAGCCTGGCTGATAACATAAAACAAGGTATTAAGGTTAATTGAACCATGTTCCCCACTGAACCTGAGGAAGGAATGTCCAGTGGAAGTTTTAGCTTTACTAGGATGTTTTGTTTAACCTTACTTAAGAATCATTATGCATAACCTGGAAAGAGGATAGCAGGGTTTAGCCTGGAGGATGCAAACCTAGAATGTCTAAGTCCTACTCAACCTTGGAAAACCATATATTAACCATTTGGTTCAATACATTAGCATGGTTAGCTGATGAATTTGTTATGATTTCAAAGGCCTGGTTTAAGTTAGAAAGTGGTAATTTTATTTTGCTAATAATTAGGGTTAATGATATTCTCTAGAGACCCTGAGTTGAGGAACCCTATAACTAAGACATACATTAGAATTATTCATGGTTAGAGTAGTTGATAACAATTAGATTTTTCAGTTATTAATTACTTGTAAATCATTATACAGGAGGACATCCAGTTTCTTTGGTTACCTGTACTTTCCTGGAGCAAGGCAAGTACACTCTACGGTTTTGTACTTTACATTATCTTCCCTGTGCTTCCTTGAGTGACACAATTGCAACACGACATGTTCTTTCTGGTGCTCTTGTTCTCTTGTGCTTATTACTTGTATCTGGGGAGGGGAAATATACTATCTATGTGACCAATCCCAAGTAACAACTCAGGTGTGTTTTAGCTTAGACCCCGCATCGTGCACGCGGGTCCTAAGTCACCATTCATGTGCTTTCAGGTGCTTTCAGGTGCTTACCCTAGCCGGTCACATAGTTAGTTATATTTCAAATGCATTACACACATGTTCAGGAGATTTTCTTGTACTTATTTCCTGTGATATCATGTTCTTTCAGGTGCTTACATATCATGTTCATTCATGCTCTTACATTCATGTTCTTTCATGTACTTTACCCTGTTCTTCATGTACTTATTCACCTGTATTTTCCTGTACTTTCCATGTTCCATTGTACTTCATTTCATGATGTCTTGTTCATTACCTAGAATTGTACTTGCTCCGCTCCTGACTGGATATGTTATGATAGGTGAGATGGAGGCTTTGTGTGACACATACTATGGACAGGATACTGCCTTCCCTACTGAGCCAGCTGGAGCTGCTTGTGACCTAGAGGCTGCAGAGGCCTAGTTTCATTTAGTTTTCCATTTATCTTTCCATGTATTGAGACTAGCAGACTCTTATAGTTGAATTGTAATACATTCAGATATTGTATCTCTTTTCTGGTTGGGACATATTATATAGATGCTGTGATTCTATACTTTCATGTTATCTGGTTAGTTTCCCTAGTTTGGTACAGCTTACTTCATTGTGTCTAACAATGAAGGCTGGGCGTGTCCGACTCGTATCCGATTATTCGGGAGCGGGTCGTGACATGTTTTTAGTGGTGGCCCATGCAGGTCCATCCTAATGGTACCTAGGACTTAGCGTACTATTGGGGGACTTGATTACACGAGGGAAACTTGATCACAGCATAGGAAAACCAGGAAATAAGGGTATATCAGGTATATCAGATGTATCAGGTATTTTAATATTCTATAAACACTTGTTGTATGTAGGTCTAGGTTATTCTAACAGTTTTCTGTTTTGCAGATAGTTCAAAAGCATGTGACACCAGAACTGTCAATTCACCTGCACTTGACGTTTCCGAGCTTCCACTACGTTCTATCACTCTACTATCCCCGTGGGTAGTACGTAGTTGACGAAGACGTCTGAAGAGTCCCTTGACAACCAGAAGAAGCAGGCCACCCTTTCCAAGTCAGACTTGTGGATACACTCTCCGAGCCAGGAAGGACTTCTGATTTCCAGACTCTCAGACACTTGGATTTTTCCGACATCGAGCGCATATCTTACACCAAGGAACAGATCGAGAACCTGGAGTTACCACTGAAGATCACCCAAGTTTCTGAGGACCTGACTTCTCTGAAGATTAGCGCCACCTGCCAGGAGATCCAGAATGTAGCACAGACAATAGGACACAACGGGAAACTGAAGCTCAGAAGGAATATGAAGATTTATGACAAAGACAACAACTATCCTGGACCCGCAAAGCGTCACAACACTCAGTCAGCGTTTCTTCGGTCATATCACCAGTCGCATCATCAGGAGCAGATCTCAGCAGCCAGCACGCCAGCAGCCATATATTCTTGCCAGAGCCCTGCACTTCAGCCCCAGCAGGAGAACCAGATTCAGATCCAGCCGACGATCATTTACAATTTCTGCCACCTCTCAGGATGCCACTATGAAGAGTGTCGCAAAAGACGGAGGCTATACTGTACTACGGATCGCCTGTCCACCAAGTCAAGGACTGCTGGAGAACGTTGATCACACTGTCCGAGAACAAGCACGAGGAGCATCAGACTACAGCAAAAGGGAACCACCTTTACAGAATCAGCAACCACATGGAGCACTACCGCAAGGACCGGCCTACGACAGGACAGTTGAAGAAGGTTGAAGAGATTCCAGTCCCGGAAGAACATTGAAGATAGACTGAAGACAGAAGATTTCTTTTGCATGGTTGGAAAAACCATGTATCTTGATTAATAATCCAGTCTTCCCTTAAATTCCTCCTAACACATTGATCATTTCTTGAAACTTCTTGTTTCTATTTTGGAACCTTGATTGATGTTCGAAACTTATTTCAAGATATTGTTTCATATTCGACAAACTTGTTTCAGACCCACAATTCGATATTGTTTGAAATCCATTATTCGATACCGTTTGTACATTCATTCATGACCTTGTTTCCTAGTGATGGCTTCTAATTGTAAATTTTGTTCTTTTATCAAACTTCGTGTTAATTAAGATTTAATTCCTACTCGAGATTTATTTCGAAACCCTGTTCCTCATTCGAAGCATTATTTGTGCTTCGTCCTATTTAGGACATTGTTGAGGATACCTTTGAGGGTTTTGAAGATTTCATTTCCTATTCGAGACTTGTTTCCTCATTCATGACTTTGATTTTCTAGTCGAGAGTTGTTGGTCCACTATTTTTGTTTCGATCTTGTCTCCTATCCAAGATTTTGCTTGTTTTATGGATACTTGTTCCTACGCGTTTATTGATATTCTGTTTGCTAATCGAACTTGTACTATTCCAGAATTATTCCTACTTGAAATATCATTCTGAAACCTTGTTTGAACCTTCGCTTCTATTGATGCTTGTTTGAGATTCTATTTCCCATTCTTGACTTTATTCGGGACTTGTTCTCTATTTACGATTTTGTTGTTGAGATTCGCTTGTTTCATGTTTACAATCCAATACCTTGTCTCCTATTAGAACCTGTTTTCTAGTCACTATGCTAAACCTTGTTTCCTCGTCAAGATTTTCTATTCGAGATTTTATTTCCTAATCACGACCTTGCTGATACTTGATTTTCTATTTTTCACTGTATACCTTATTGGGGAATTCGTTTCAATTCAAGCTTTGCTCGAGATTTCATTTTATTCGAGATTTTATTGAAACTTGTTCTAGTGCGGAATTTTATTTCTTATTTTGAAACTTGTCTTCTATCTGATACCTTGCCTCAGTTCGTCCTTCGAGATTCTGTTATCCTTTCGGGATAACATTCCATATGTGGAATCTTGTTACCATTCCAGATATCGGTTGATATTCTGTCATAATTTGAAACTTCGTCCTGTCTGAAATTTTAAATCTCCCTGGCTGCCCTTTTGTACTCACTGATTGGGTCCCTTGTCATTTTTAGTACCTAATAAACTCATGTATTCTAACAGTCAGGTAACTTCACCATTCCGTGACTTGGACTATTGAAACTTATTTTGAACTTCTTGAAACTCTTTGAAATTCCTAGGGATAAAGTCGAGAGGCTATTCGATGACCTACTATGGCATGATAGTTGCGCGCTACAGCCATTAGCTGGATTATGGAGACTGAGGGTTCACTGCAGCCAGTAGCGCACTGGCGAGGCAGGAACTCTAAGTTAAAATGATTTCAGACACCCATAGGTTTTCGAGTATTGTCGAGACTTGTCATATTCTTCATATCTTGATCTCTTGGGTTGTTTCGTCAATTATTGTTGGAAAATGGATAAGGTTGATAGAATATTTGGAGACATATTGTTATTTGAGTCACGGAGCCGAAAGTCCACTGCAGTCAGATACATACTGGCGGGGTAGGGATTCTAAGCAAAGTGATTTCAGATACCAACATGTTCTTAGATATTCTGGAGACTATATTTCCTTTTTATATGATTATTGGTTTTTGAGAATCACAGATCCTTACAAGTTCATTCTGATTTGATACTGTGTCTCCTGAGTATTGCGACCTCAATCAATCCTTGCTAAATTTTCCTTCTAGCACTTTATCGTTATATCATTGAATTCCTCAAAATTGTATATTACCAGATTGTGATTCCATATTTTGTTGTGTCTTGTCTAAACTTCAATCTTAAATCATGTCTATTTGACCATGTTTTCCTATCTTATCCTAGTCCACTTGTGTTAAACTATCAATTTTGATTGTAGTTAATAGTTTATCTTCATGATTTTACTCCTCTAGGTGGTAATTGAAATTCCTTCCACTTCGTGACTATTTGGTCCTCGATCTTTGTCAAAGCGTGATATCCCAAACTTCTTGTATGTACTTGGACTCAAGGCTCATAACCTCATAGATCGACAGAAGTACTAGACGGACAACAGCAGACGGCCACTTGAGTTCGAGGTTGGAGACAGAGTATTCCTGAAGATCTCACCAACTAGGGGCATCATCAGATTCGGCAGAGGCGGGAAGCTCAGTCCGAGATTATCGGACCTTTTGAAGTGATGGCACGGATTGGTGAGGTGGCGTATCGACTAGCGCTTCCAGCTAGATTGGAGGGAGTACATGACGTCTTCCACATATCTCAGCTTCGACGCTATATTTCAGACCCGAGCATATGGTGGACTATTCTGAGCTGGAGGTGGGCCCGAAATTGACCTACGAGGAGCAGCCAGTGGAGATCCTCGACCGGAGGGAAAAGCGACTGTGGAACCAGATCATTCCTCTTGTCCGTGTCATGTGGAGACACTACTCTCCGGGAGAGTCCACATGGGAGCGTGAGGATGAGATGCGTGAGCGATATCCTAGTTTGTTCACTTGAGTGCTTTGTATTTTATACATTTTTGAATTCAATAAACAACTCTTTGGATTCACTACTCTTGATATCTGTGTCTACATTCCAATTTCGAGGACGAAATTTTTTCAAGGGGGAGAGATTTGTAACTCCACATTTTCAAATATTGAGAAATTTTAAAATTTTTAGAACTAGCTATATTATTTTTGGAATTTATTATCATAGGTGAGGTCATTTTCACATTTGAATTATCACCAAATCATTTCTTGGGCTAATTCTTTTGAAACCCATCCTTCTGGATTGGGCCACACTAACAGCCCATAGCTAATTCCTTAGTTTCATTCAATACTTAAGCTTTAATAGAGCCCTGCTCTTCTAAAACCAACTGGAGGAATTTTTCCCTCGATTCAAATTTCCTAACGGCCAAGGGAGGTGGCCATGTGCTCTCCCTCACCTATGTCCTCTAACAAACTTGTCAGAGCCATTTCCCGCCAGCTATAACCTCATTCCCACGCCACTAGTTGGCTATTTAAGACCCTTCTCTCCTCACTATTACATCTCGATCCTTCATTATCAACTTCATCTTCCCCAAAACTTTGATCAATCGGCCATGGCAGGGTGAACCTTGAGGATCGACCATTGCAATCAACAGGACAAGACCAGTAGGTGATTTCCTGATCTCCCTTGTTTCCTTAATCATTCTGATCACTATGAGGATTGATCGTTTGGTTCTTCTTTGAATCCAGTCAGTCGACTTGATTGAGAGAAGAATAGATCGATCAACGATCATTGATTCGATCCACTTTTCCAACAATCCTTCATTTTTGGAATCAATAATTTTTTATCACAATGTGTTTGTTGTTTGTTTTCCTCCATGATTCCATTTGATCCTACATGAAATTGATTGGAAGCAGTTACTATATCTCGATCCCTCTGATTGGATCTGTTCATTTTTCGATCCCAGATTTCATAGTGGAGGTAAGTCTTCACATAATAATTCCTGGGACTTTGGAGAAACTTGTTGTTCTTGCACATGAGATCCTTGCATAATATTACTTCTGTTGATTGATTTAACACCAGGTTTTAAACCAGCCAGTTGAGAATTGTTCGAGGCCAGTAGTTGAAGTTGATTTCCAACAGGTAACTCACTACCTATATGATGTTAGCTTATTAAGGAAATTGTAGGATCTTGTGTCAAACATCCTATCTTAATGAATCTCAGGAATAGATCTTTTGGCACTGTTACCTATTAAGTTGAATCTCAGTTGAAATGTATTTTGATTGTTTAAATTAGATTGGATTGGTTATCTATGGATACCAGCATCCTGATTTCAGGATCCCAGATTATTTCATTGATGAGTAAACTTTCTATTGGTTTAGATCAAGTAATTTTGGGTAGAACTCTGTCCAGATAAATTATTATTTTTTTTACCATCTATACTTGCAGATGTGGGTATCAAGGGTTGGGGTGTGTGTCGACCCATGACTGATCTACATCAGTCCAAAAAAAATTAGACTGTGTTATTGTTCTTATTTCAGAACTGTCCTGGTCAATTTGGAATGCTGGGTTTAATAGGAGCTCTGATCCTTAATAATAGGATTAGGAATCAGACTGTGAGTTTAGTTCTTTTGTGAATTGATTTTAGTTTTATTGGATGAAGCATCACCTTGATCTAACCCTGTATGTGTAGCATGGAAACACTGCCACCTGTAAGGCAGTATAATGTAGATCAAGTCATCTGTCATATGAAGTCCTCTTGGTAGGAATGATGTACCACAATTTTTTTGGAAATCAGTTTATTAGGAATACAGTTTTGAATAGGCATGTTTCTAATCTATCTGTAATTAAGGGAACTTTTATGATAAGCTGTGTATGTTTGTTAATCTTTGAAAGCTTGGGTTATATGGATAGGTTGTTTTGTGTACTGTACTTGGCAAGGTATCCTTGGGTACCAGTAAGGAGTTTAGCTTGAACTGAATAGGGCATTGTAGTACTGACTGATGTTGCAATTAGTTTTTGCAGCAAGTTGTGTTCAGAGATAAGCAGGGGGGCATACAAATTTGGGATCATTAATTCTGGTGTTTTCCATAGTGTACATTAGTTGGAAGAAGGAAGATTGGATATAAATGTGTTCACATTCAGAATGAGTAATATAGGTATCTTAGCTGATTGCTGTGAGTAGTGTTATTTGGACTGATTTAGATGAGACATGGACTGTAGAGTACATCCAGGTAACCTTTTAATTAGAGTGCTTCAAATATTATTGTTACAGGAGTGAGCATTTGGACTGAATTTGAGATTCATTCCCATCCATAACTGAATGTATGGGTACTGTCCTGTTTGGACTGAATGAATGAACTGTTAGGACTGGATTGTGTACTGTCCTGCCTAACCTGGAACAAGCCTGGCTGATAACATAAAGCAAGGTATTAAGGTTAATTGAACCATGTTCCCCACTGAACCTGAGGAAGGAATGTCCAGTGGAAGTTTTAGCTTTACTAGGATGTTTTGTTTAACCTTACTTAAGAATCATTATGCATAACCTGGGAAGAGGATAGCAGTGTTTAGCCAGGAGGATGCAAACCTAGAATGTCTAAGTCCTACTCAACCTTGGAAAACCATATATTAACCATTTGGTTCAATACATTAGCATGGTTAGCTGATGAATTTGTTATGATTTCAAAGGCCTGGTTTAAGTTAGAAAGTGGTAATTTTATTTTGCTAATAATTAGGGTTAATGATATTCTCTAGAGACCCTGAGTTGAGGAACCCTATAACTAAGACATACATTAGAATTATTCATGGTTAGAGTAGTTGATAACAATTAGATTTTTCAGTTATTAATTACTTGTAAATCATTATACAGGAGGACATCCAGTTTCTTTGGTTACCTGTACTTTCCTGGAGCAAGGCAAGTACACTCTATGGTTTTGTACTTTACATTATCTTCCCTGTACTTCCTTGAGTGACACAATTGCAATACGACATGTTCTTTCTGGTGCTCTTGTTCTCTTGTGCTTATTACTTGTATCTGGGGAGGGGAAATATACTATCTATGTGACCAATCCCAAGTAACAACTCAGGTGTGTTTTAGCTTAGACCCCGCATCGTGCACGCGGATCCTAAGTCACCATTCATGTGCTTTCAGGTGCTTTCAGGTGCTTACCCTAGCTGGTCACATAGTTAGTTATATTTCAAATGCATTACACACATGTTCAGGAGATTTCCTTGTACTTATTTCCTGTGATATCATGTTCTTTCAGGTGCTTACATATCATGTTCATTCATGTTCTTACATTCATGTTCTTTCATGTACTTTACCATGTTCTTCATGTACTTATTCACCTGTATTTTCCTGTACTTTCCATGTTTCCTTGTACTTCATTTCATGATGTCTTGTTCATTACCTAGAATTGTACTTGCTCCGCTCCTGACTGGATATGTTATGATAGGTGAGATGGAGGCTTTGTGTGACACATACTATGGACAGGATACTGCCTTCCCTACTGAGCCATCTGGAGCTGCTTGTGACCTAGAGGCTGCAGAGGCCTAGTTTCATTTAGTTTTCCATTTATCTTTCTATGTATTGAGACTAGCAGACTCTTATAGTTGAATTGTAATACATTCAGATATTGTATCTCTTTTCTGGTTGGGACATATTATATAGATGCTATGATTCTATACTTTCATGTTATCTGGTTAGTTTCCCTAGTTTGGTACAGCTTACTTCATTGTGTCTAACAATGAAGGCTGGGCGTGTCCGACTCGTATCTGATTATTCGAGAGCGGGTCGTGACAGGATGATGTTGGAGAGAGACAGATGCTTGGTCCAAAAATGATTGCCCAGACAGTTGAAGTGGTCAGGCGAGTCAGAGATTATCTTCGAGTTGCCCAAGATCGCCAGCGCCATTGGGCCGATTCTCATCGGCGCCCTCTCAAGTTTTCGGTCGGCGATCATGTATTCCTGAGGATTTCGCCTAACCGTGGCGTCATTCGTTTTGGCGTACGGGGCAAGCTTAGTCCTAGGTATATAGGACCGTTTGACATTCTGGAGCGAGTAGGAGATGTATCCTATCGTCTCGCTCTTCCACCGTCGCTAAGCGAGGTGCATGACGTGTTCCATATATCCTAATTACAACGGTATATCCCGGACCCGGGCCACATCCTGGATCATTCGAAATTGGTTGTTGGTACCAACCTTTCGTATGAGGAGAGGCCCGTGTCTATATTGGATCGGAGAGAGAAGATCCTCAAGAACAAGACTATCAAGTTAGTCCGAGTTGCTTGGGGTCATCACTCTTTGGGGGAGTCAACGTGGGAGCGTGAGGATGATATCCGATCGCGATATCCCGACTTGTTTGACTCGTGAGGTATAATGTCTTTCTTATGCCTCATGCCTTCGATTCCTTGCTTGAATGAGTGATTGTCTGCCTAGTTATAGCTTACATGTGATTAATGTAGCTTGTCATTGCTCCTCTAGTCTCTTGATTAAATTTCGAGGACGGAATTCTTTTAAGGTGGGTAGAGTTGTAATGCCTGTGGTTCGTATTACGTATTCTTGGAATACGTGTACGTATTTTATTCTTGTATTGCATGATTTCCTGGCTTGGCTTGGTTTATTCTTGGCCCGGGTTGGCTTGGTTCGGTTGGGATTGTTTTGGTTCATCATGAACCATGGATAAACCCCCTACCTACCACCACCATTTGTATATATTAGCCCTCTTCATTCTCTCTCTTTATTATTCACCTTCTTCTTCCTCATTTACTCCCTTCACCTACCAAAGAGAGAAGAGAGAGGTCTAGGCAAGTGCACCTTGCTACCACTTGAGAACCTCTTTTTATTTGTCCATTAGCTAGAATAGGCCATGGTGATCAACATTAGAACTTGATATTTTGTGATTTAGAATCTCCATTGTTCTAGATCTAAGTTTCTTCTATTTTTGGTTTTATATGGTTTTGATCTATTTAAGTTGTATTTTTATAGGTTTTGATGTTCTTATGTTGGAGAGGATTGAATTTCACCCAAGATAGAACTTTGCAAAGTTGGATTTAGACTTATTTTGACCAAGTTATGGACTTTTGAAGCTTGGGTTCAACCATGGAGTTCCTGCTGATTTGGAGAAGACAGTGAGCAATGCACGAGCTTTTTAGCTTGTGCCACTGAGTTGCGCGCACTCTTTAGCGCAGCGTAGTCCCCATACGCTGCGTTATGGGAGCGTATGACTCGCATACGCTCGCTTGCTTGACAAGGAGTCGTATGGACCCCATACGCTGCCTTTTGGGAGCGTATGACTCGCATACGCTCGCTTGCTTGACAAGGAGTCGTATGGACCCCATACGCTGCCTTTTGGGAGCGTATGACTCGCCAACGCTCGCTTGCTTGACAAGGATTCGTATGGACCCCATACGCTGCCTTTTGGGAGCGTATGACTCGCATACGCTCGCTTGCTTGACAAGGAGTCGTATGGACCCCATACGCTGCCTTTTGGAAGCGTATGACTTGCATACGCTTGACCTGAGCATGGCTTGACCTGAGCGTAGGTTGGCCTGAGCGTAGGTTGGCTTGAGCGTAGGCTGGCCTGAGCGTATAACTTTTGCACTGAGCGTATGGCCTTTGGCTGACTTGGTCTCATGTCAGCGTGTCAGATTTGGTTTTATTTTTCCTAAATTTGGCTCTTCTATAGCCCTATATATTGATATTTTATTAGATATTTAACGTCCATTTTATATCCTTACGCCTTTTGTCCTGAACTTGATAATCATGAATTTACTTGACATGTTTGGAATTGATAATTGAGTATGACGCGATAGTGACCCGTAGTGGTGCACTCCTGACATGAGTAACCTGACATGACCTGATAGTGGCCCGTCGTGGCGCACTCCTGACTAGTACACTTAACCTGATAACCTGACATGTTATATCTTGATAAGCTGTTGTGACGGCTACCTGACATGACATGACCTGTATAATTAACCTGGACACCGTGGACGATTGTGCTTGTATAAATAAACTAGTCCTGTCTTGCATCATGTCTAGGATGGGACTCCTGAGTACCACGGTCAGGAGCACCCCACTAAAATGGACTAAGGCTAATAACTAGAATAACACAGTAGTCATGAAGAGATTTTCCAGCTACAGGCAATCCCGTTACCTGGGCGCGCCTGGGATTTGTAGCCTGCCGTCGAGTAGGGCACATTTCCAGCACACTGTCATGTGTTGCACCCTTTAAGCTACTTAAGGGTACATACGTTTTCTGGACGATGTACCCACCTAAATTCAACCCTAATCTTTCGACCTGGGTAACCTGGATGGTCTGCAGGGCTTGTGGCTGTGGAATAATCTCGTTGCATCTTGTTAGTAATTAGGCTTGTGACAACCCTAGTTAGTTAAAGTATCAAGACGTAGTTCTTGCTTGGCCGTGAAGTGATTGGATGGAATCTAACCAGTCTAGTCTTGCCCTGATCATGTTCCAGATTATTGAATGACCAGAATGCTTGTATTTATTTTACCGATAAATGGTGAGAATTCCAAGTTCTGTTCAGACGAAGGGTTACAACCCCGGTCCTTGTTTGGTTTACGGGTTGTAACCTGGTTATCTGAATAGTTCCATGGTTATCTCGTCGTATATCATCCTGGTGTATTTTCTTTATTTTCAGTTCTTACTTTTATTTATATCTTGTGCTGATTGCTGGTTTTTAGTTCTTAAGTGAAGCTTCCTTTGTGGCACTTGCTCTTTCTGGGGTCTGACCCAGCTGGTTTTGTGTGGCCAGATTTCGGAGCAGCTCCAGAGGATCTACCGACCTTCCAGCCAGATGGTGGCCACTAGACGGAACCCTGGCAACGAGTGGGTTTTATTTTGCTCTCCCACTCTATTGTAAAAATATTTTTTTGAGGCGTTTAGCCGACGAGCACCTGTTTAGCTCGATTGCATTTACTTACTGTCTGCCTACGGGCTGTAACATGATTGACAGATCCTAGGGTTGATCATGTATGACTAAACTCTTGCTAGTCCTAATATTTTGTAATGACTAGCTTCATGATCAGCTGAATATGTAATGTTTGGGATGCCTTACTATTGTATATTTAATGATCATATATCTTGTAACTTTTACTTACTTGCTTGTGATTGAGACAATAGGTTGTTCATGACCTTAGGAGACTGCTGGCTTGTAGATAAACCCTCATGTATCCTAGACAGCCGTGACCGTATAGCGAGGTGGGTTGCACTTCTATATACGTAGCTGGCTATGTCTGCCCCCGCTCTCCAGTATTCTGGTTCTGGGGCGTGACATGTACAGTGAGAAATGGACATTCTGAGAACTGGACATTGTGTGATTGTTGTAGACTTGGTTATAGGGACTGAAATCTGTGTACAGTGAGAAATGGACATTCTGTGATTGTTTGGATCCTATTCTACAGTGAGAAATGGTTAGCTTTTTAAACTGCAGGGAGAAATGGACATTCTGTATTTTATTTTATTTTTATTTTTTTGCAGATTTAGCGACGTTTACCGACGTCCTCCGACGCAATTCCGACGCTGCATTGCGTCGGTAAACGTCGGTAGATAAGCGATATTATCTAAAGTACCGACGTTTAGCGACGTCAATGCAGCGTCGGAGGACGTCGGTAAACGTCGGTGCACGTCGGTAATCATCCCCAGGAATTCCCAGGATTTACCGACGTTTAGCGACTTTGACATGTCACTAAACCACCGACGACTCGACGGTAATTCGTCGGTAAATTTACCGACTCGTAGCGACACGAAATATTACGTCGCAAAGCACCGACGACACGACGGTAGACGTCGGCATTATACCGACGTATAAATACGTCGGCGAACGTCGATAATTGCGACGTTTGGCGACGTTTAGAAGATCAGCGACTTACATTTCCACGACCAGCACGAAACGTCGGTAATTTCGTCGCTAAATATTTTTAGCGACGAAAATTGTTGTTTTAGCGACGTCTTTAGGCGTCGCTAAAACGACTTATTCTGGTATATGCGATGGTCATTGTCAGAATACTACGTATAGTCCCATTTTCTTCTACGTAAGGTACGCACAATTTTTAATCTTGAAACTCAGTAAAAAGTTACCTTCATCTAAATTCTAAGTTGAGTGGCACCTACGTTTTACGAGGCATCGGAGAGCTCGATCGAAGATAAAAAAAAGTTATGAGAAAAAGTTTGTCAATCATTCCAATACTTGGGAAAATTTATGAAATGCCCAAAAAACAAAAAAGTTTTATGAAAAACCCACCGCGCAATAACATTTCATCGCGAGTCCAGAATTAGTAAAAAAAATATATAAAGAGGGTTCTGAATGACATTTTTGCCCTTCCTTCTAATTTATTGAAAACACCCACGAAACTACTCTTAAAAAAAATGTTTCGATACTTCATCTTCTTCCATACGCTGCTCACTTTCGAATATAGATTTTCTTCTCAAAAATCTTCAAAAACTCATCGAAAAATTTCGGAAAGACCGAGACAAATGGCAAAAGTGCTAAAACGGAGGTCCAAACATCATTTTTTTATACGATTCAAAAATTTTGTAAGGCCGACAAACGATGAAGCCATTTATCTCAGGCTCCTCGAAGATACGCTCATTTTACGACAAACCGGACCTCGTTTTGACCTCCCAGTCAAAAGTTATGGCCCTCCAAAGTTTCAACTGACCATAAAATGCAGGAGAATGGCCATTCTCCGTGTTAGAACACGAAGAATGTTAATTTCACATGAGGGTGGCCATTCTCCGTATTAGTAACACGGAGAATGGCATTCTTCGTCTTAATTTACACGGAGAATGACCATTCTCTGTGTTTATAACACGGAGACGGAGAATGACCATTCTCTGTGTTTATAACACGGAGAATGACCATTCTCCGTCTTAATTTACACGGAGAATGACATTCTCCGTGCTAAATTACACGGAGAATGGCCATTCTCCGTCTTAATTTACACGGAGAATGGCCATTCTTCGTGTAATTTAGCACGAAGAATGGTCATTCCAGTATTAAAACGTAGGAGAATGGCCATTCTCCGTGTAAATAATACGGAGAATGCCATTCTCCGTGTTAATTTACACGGAGAATGGCCATTCCCAGTGTTAAAACGTAGGAGAATGACCATTCTCCGTGTAATTTAGTATGGAGAATGGCATTCTCCGTGCTAAATTACACGGAGAATGGTCATTCAAATGTTAAAACACAGGAGAATGGCCATTCTCCGTGTTAGCATTCTCCGTATTAATTTACACGGGGAATGGCATTCTCCTTGTTAAAATGCAGGAGAATGACTTTTCTTCGTGTTGTATCGACGGAGAACAGTTGACAAAAACCTAATTTTTTATTTTTTTTGTTTTGTGGAAAGAAATTTGATATAAATAAAGATTCAAGAGTTTTTGTTCTTCTTTCAAAACGATGCTAACTCTTATGGAAAAGAAGAAGGAAGAAGAAGATCTTCTCTCCATAATTGACCTAATTGTCGAAGAAGAAGAAGAAGAAGAAGAAGAAGAAGATGAGCGATGATCGGAGTTCGACTGGAAAAAAAAAGCACGGTGAACTACGAACGATCTTTGCGATCTTTGCTGAAGATGAGAGCAATGGAATTCAGATCTCTCGTGAAGAAGAAGAAGAAGAAGAGAATCGCAATCCAAATCTGAGTTTGTGCGAAGGGGTAGTTATGGTATTAATTTTGTAAATACATAGCATCTAAAGGAATCTTGAAATACTTAACGTGAAAATATATAATTCTGGACATTTCATAAAACCCACCATGCGGGTGAGTTTTTCATAAAAACCAACCCCGAAATTGGATTTCTCCGCAATTTCCAGCCAATACTTTGTTCAGAGTTTTCTGATGGTAGTATAACATTATCAGAAATATATTTTTAGCCACTCCTTGCACTGCCAAACCAAAGTTCTGTTTTATAGAGTTTTGAGACCAAATACCACCAAACCCGAGTTTTCTTTCCGAAGAACATTCGCAAACGCATCCTTTGCTTATGACTTTTGCTTCTGTGAAGTTACACAGTTGTCTTCAGACCTTTTTTTTTTTTTTTTCCTAAGTTCGTTCTGACCATGATTTGAGACTTATTTTCCTTCCTCCACTGTTGACTGGACCTGAGAATCCTAATCGGGAGAGAGAGGCCCCGATGATCGAGCAAAACATAGATAGAGAGAATTACTCCCATATAACAATTTAAAACTGAACCTAGTGGCCAAGAATATGCATATTCCGTTCATCTTCAGAATCCTTGCAAATATGTTCATATTCCTTCTGTTGGATTCACGATCAACAACAATCGTATTGACCAAGTGACTGCAATTAGGGGCCTTCGGTTTATTCGATTTCAACCGAACCGAATTAGTCAAAATCAAATAAACCAAAAATTTAAAAATTTAAAACCGAAACCGATCCGAATAAACCAAAATCCTAACTGAAGAATAATTTCAGTTTATTCGGTTAGACTATTTATATTGTTCAATGGATGAGACCAAATGTTAGGATCTTGGTTAAATTATATTAAAAATTATAATTTTTATACATGTTGAATTTCAAAATTACGGACAAAACTGGACTAGTTAAATTATCAAAGTTTGAAATTCAAAACACACATAAAATTGTTATTTTGAAAATATACACTTTTTTTTATCATAATATACGCAAATAATTGAGAGTATTTATATAATTGTATAATTCTTATTCGATTTTCGGTTTTAGACCGAAATCAAAACCAAAAACCGAATAATTTTTTTTAGTATTTTGAAACAATCTTCATGTATGGCTAGCTTAGTACTATCTCACTACTAGCAAATGCTGATGTGATGAAGAGAGGTAAACCAAGTTTACAGGTTTAGCTGGTCTACAGCTTTTGAAAAATATTTTTTAAACATTTCTCTTATGTTAATTGGCTCCCAAAAATTTTGGGTTATGTCATCTTCCATTATGTGGCATCTGACATGGGAAGTGACATGGCAGCTGAGATGTCATATTTTAACCCAAAAAATAATTACCCAAAAAAATTTATTGTTAATGTTAATGCTAATTTTAATTTAATTTTAATATTAATTTTGATGTTAATGTTAAAATTAAAATTAATATTATTGTTAATATTAATATTAATATTCATGTTAATTTGATATTAATATTAATTTTAGTATTAATTTTAATGTTAATGCTAATTTAATGTTAATAATAATTTTAATGTTAATGTTAATGTTAATATTAATATTAATGTTAATTCTAATATTAATGTTAATTTTAATATTAATGTTAACCAACTAAACCTGTAAATTTGGTTACCTCTCTCCGCCACATCAGCATTTGCTAGTAGTGAGCTAGTACTTAAACTAGTCGTACAACCATTTCGATTTTGAAAACCAAAACCGAACTGAATTATTTTTTTGAAACAGAACGACTCTCTTATTCAGTTCGGTTACATTCAGTCCAAAATCGAATAATGCTCACCAGCACCTACAATGGGATCATGCCCTTGTAAGCAGACAACAGAGATTGCAGGAAACAATCAAAGGCTCAAGTCTATCAGGTTGCACCCAAAAAAAACTTCAAGACTAGAATGAGAGGGAAAACGTGGCAATTAGAAAAAAAATGACATTCACTCATCTCATTTGGAACAGTGACTATGATTAGATCCAACTGTGGGTGAAAAGAGAACGACACAAATAGAACATCAATTAAAGCCTCTTGCTTCCAATTAAAGCCTCTTGCTTCTAATGGCAAACATGTAAACTACATAAGGGACAATCATACAACATTTTGGAAACTTACATGAAACAAACACTGGATATCTGTCTGATGCCTCGTTCCTTTCAAGTGTTACCTTTGCAAAATGGGTTGAAATTATACTGTGGTATCTATCTACACAATTACCTCCAATTTCTGAACTCCGCTGGAATCAAGAAACATCCATCATCATTCCTCAGTGAAGTTTAGGGGGGTGGTTTCTTCAAAGTATTCAGATGGTGTCAATGTCAGTTCTTCCATCTCCATAGAAATGCTGACAGGACCTTGAGGGACACCAAAAACGGTAGAAAACACCTGCCTGTGGCACTCATCGCAAAAGCAGAAGTAGGAGAAGTGACCTTCATCAAGAAGTCTATGAACTGTCGCTCCTGGAACAACGCGTCGCACAAACTCGGTCATTGATGGTGGCATCACACGATCATCCATCCCCTGCACAAGATATATCATTTTAGGATCATAGCAAATGCTTTACTCCTTTTACGTAAGCTTTTCAAGAACTAGTCTCTCATTACATGAATATGTAAACATCAATTTCTTTAACTTTATTTAGCAAAATATGTCAATTAATTATACTATGGAAGGGCTGAATACGTGTTTATACGACAATTATTTGAACCAAAATATTATTATCCAGGGTGTTTCAATCAAACAGATACTACGATATGCATCAAAAAAGGATTTGATGCATGAAGATAAATATGTATTTATAATGTCAAAGGCGGTCTAGTGGAAAATTATTGCGTCTGAAAGGAACTTTTTTTTTTTTACTTCACCAAAGGTTCACACAGAAGAACTAGAATACAGGAATTTATGTACAAATATCAAAGGCAAGCTGTATTTCTTTATATATTGCAAGGTGGAGGTGCAACCAGAATCAAGCATCACTCAAGGTGTATTCATGGAGAGAAGTAAGCCATGGTCTTTTTATTAGTTTGCTATTACATATGGGTATTTATGTATAAACTCTCAAAAAAAAAAATGAATTTATTTATTTTCCTTTTTCCTGAAATGGAGTCTACACTAATATCCCGCTTAAGCACGGGTCTTTTATTACATTAATCTATCCGGGTCTATTCCTCGCCATGTTGATCCTCAATTTCTGTTGGTGTTTTATTCTTTGTGTTGTGTGTGTTCACAACATTCTATGGTTAAAAGATTCCCACATCGGAAAATCACACCAATATGTATCTCTATATATTACTTATGAAGGAATAGAGAGATGCACATGGGTTGAGGCCCAATGGAGGGTGCCATGTGGGGGGATTTTACATAGAGGTGAGAATAAGAAACCAACTTTTGGCCAAATGAAAATAGATTTAAATCTATTGGAGCTAAGCCCCGAAGGGGCTTAGCGACTCAGACTCGGACTCGAGCTCGGGCTTGGGCTTGGGCTTGGGCTAATGGGCTTTTGAGGCTTAATGTGGCTTTTTGATGGCACTTTGCACTTAGCACGACAGCTCGTACGGGACGTACGGGTCGAGCGGGTCGAGCAGGTCGAGCAGGTCGAGCGGGTCGAGCGGGTCGAGTAGGCCGTTCAAATTATGTAACGTCCGCGGGTCTTGTGGGCTCAGATCCGGAAATGGCTCAGATCCAGAAAATCCGGATCTGGCATTAAACCAGGACGTGCGTTCAGAATTTGAAAAGCCCACCTCGTGCCTATAATATCAGCAGCATCTCCTCTCTCCAGGGTTACAGAAAAATACTCAGAAAATTTCCAGAGAGAGAGAAGTGCTGCTGCTATTCCGAGGAGTCGTCGACATTTTTGGCCAGCGTTCTAAAGTTCTCTTCGAACTTGCTGGTTCCTGGAGGCTTGTCCGTAAGGCGGATATAGCTTTGAGCGCCGGTGATCTTTCACCCCAGCAGGCTTTCTTCTTCCTCTGTTGCCTTCGAGAATACTGTGGCTTCTCTTTAGAAGTTATACGGTTCAGTTGCCTTCGAGAATACTGTGGCTTCTCTTTAGAAGTTATACGGTTCAGTTGCCTTCGAGAAATATTACGAAATCTTTTTAGATTCCCGTAATACAACATCACCTTCTTTAGGGTGTTGTTGCTGGAAACATTGTCTTTACAATAGTTTCTGAAATCGTGTTTTTCCATCGATTGTTCGCCAAGGGACTAACAATCTCAAAGCTATATCGAAAAGATAGATAACTCACGTGCATCGCTCGTCAATACCGACTTTAACAAGTTGGAGAAATTCAACGGCGAACATTTCCAAATCTGGAAACGAAAAGTAACCTTGAACGTTCAACTCGTGGAAGTTGACCACGTGCTGAATGAGGAAGAACCGATCGTTCCAACAACCGGAACTGCAGAAGTTATTGCCGCTGCTAAGTCCAAGCAGGCAAAATGGATTAGAGAAAACAGTATCTGTAAACTGTTGATTCTCAATAGCATGGAAGACTCTCTGGCAGAGTCCTATTCCAAGAAGAATTCTGCCAAAGAGATTTGGGACTCCTTGGGAAAATTGTACGAAGATGACGAGAATCGGTCTAAGATCTTCTTGGTTGAAAGATACCACAAATGGACCTTCGAAGATGAGAAGGCTATGCTGCCCCAAGTAAAGGAGTTTCTGAAGCTGCGCCAAAAGTTGGATGACGAGAAGATGCCTCTTGTCGACAAGTTTGTCGTTGGAGGAATCGTCTCTAAACTTTCTGCAGGTTGGAGCAACTTCTATGCAAGGATGCACCGCAAGAAGCTGGACATATGTATGGAAGATCTCCTGCAAGAGATCCATGTTGAGGACGAGATGCGCTCTCAACAGAAGATGGATTCTCTGTCCAAACAACTGGCGAAAGCAAATCTGGTCCAAACCAGAGAGTACAAGGGGAAGCAGGCGGCTTCTCCTCATAAGAAGAAGAAGGACTTCACTAATCTGAAAGTGAATAGTCCTTCATTCAAGAATCAGAAGTCCAAGTCCCATGTGACTTGTTACAAATGTGGCAAGAAGGGCCACTACAAAAGTGACTGCAAGGAACCAGAAAAAGGTGAGCCTAGTAAGGTTTCTTTGGTTACTAATCTAGTTGCAATGATAGCACAGGTTGCAAATGTGGGGGTTGACTCGGACTGGTGGATAGACACTGGTGCGACATGTCATGTCTGCTCAGACAAGGAATGGTTCGACTCATATGAGCCAACTTCCGAGAAAGTCATAATGGCAAACCAGGCACAAGCTGAAGTACTGGGGATCGGGACAGTGGAGCTGAAACTCACATCGGGGAACACTCTGACACTTCAAGGAGTGAAGCATGTTCCTGCAATTGCTAAGAACCTGATCTCTGGGAGCCTGCTTTGTAACGCAGGCTTGAGGATGGACATCAATGCTGGCCAGATGGTGATGTCCAAGAAGGGTACATTCTTCGGAAAAGCTTTCCAGACTGAAGGAATGTACAAAATTCAGCTTGTTGTAACCCAGAAAAATGATATTAATGCTATTTCTACTTTGAACTATTCTTTTAAGTTGTGGTATAATAGGCTAGGACATGTTCATTGTAAAAGAATTAACAAAATGTCTAGCCTAGCACTTATCTCCAAGTGTGGGGGTAAGGTAGAGAAATGTGAAGTGTGTGCTCAGACGAAGATCACAAGGAAACCCTTTCACAGGGTCCATCGAAGCACAGATCTTCTGGAGTTGGTTCACTCAGATATCTGTGATTTCAAGCAATTCTCTACAAAAGCCGGGATGAAGTATTTTATTACTTTCATCGACGACTTCTCAAAGTATGCTTTTGTCTACCTGCTCAAGTATAAAGACGAAGCATTCGAGAAGTTCAAGGAGTTCAGGGCCGAGGCTGAACGGCAAACTGGACAACAACTCAAAAGGCTAAGGAGTGATCGAGGCGGGGAGTATCGGTCTCATGATTTCTCATCATTCTGTAAAGAACATGGAATCATAAATGAGACGACGGCTCCTTACTCTCCTCAATCCAACGGAGTAGCAGAAAGGAAGAACAGAACGTTGACAGAGATGATGAACTCTATGCTGTTGACTGCGGGTCTTCCAAAGAGCTTCTGGGGAGAAGCTGCATTAACGGCTACTTTCATTCTCAATAGAGTACCGTATGCAACTTTGGACATAACCCCTTATGAACTCTGGTTCAAAGTCAGACCTAACTTGAATGTCATTCGAGTGTGGGGGTGTCTGGCTTATGTGAAGCTCCCAGATCTGAAGATTCAGAAGCTGGGGACTAGGACTACTAAGGCTATCTTCTTGGGTTATGCCGAGAAGAGTGATGCTCGGAGATTCCTTGATATAGAATCAAATCATATCATTGAATCTCGCGATGCTGAATATTTTGAAGACAAGTTTGCAAGGCACAAAAATATTGTTCTCGCGGATCTTCCGGAGAATGATGAGAGTGCAAAGCAGACAGAAGTCCTTAAAGAACCAGTAGTCCAAGAAGAAGCTATTGTCGAAGAGACACCAGTTGAACCAGAACTCGCTGAGCCGTCAACTAAGCGAGTAAGGAGGCCGAAAGACTTCGGAGATGACTTCGTCACCTATCATGTGGAAGCAGATCCGCTTACCTATGATGAAGCGATGAAGACCAGAGATGTTGTATTCTGGAAGGAGGCGATAGACAATGAGATTGACTCAATCACCTCCAATAATACATGGGTGTTAGTTGACCTGCCAGAAGGAGCAAGACCCATCGGATGCAAATGGATCTTCAAGAAGAAGATGAAAGCAGATGGAACCATCGACAAATTCAAGGCCAGGCTAGTGGCCAAAGGGTTTGCTCAGAAACAGGGGATCGACTATTTTGATACTTATGCTCCAGTAACTCGGATGACAACCATCAGATTGTTAATTGCTCTAGCAGCAATACACAAACTAGTGATACATCAGATGGATGTGAAAACGGCATTCCTTAATGGCGAATTAACCGAAGAGATCTACATGCAACAACCAGAAGAATTTGTCATCAGAGGTCTGGAAGACAGTCTGCAAGTTGATGAAGTCTCTATATGGTTTGAAGCAAGCTCCCAAAATGTGGCATGAGAAGTTTGACAAAGTGATAAGGTCAAATGGCTACAAGGTCAGTGAAACAGACAAGTGTGTCTATACTAAGTTTGCTGACGGAAGAGGAGTTATCGTTTGTCTATACGTTGACGACATGCTAATCCTAGGTACCGATTTAAGCTGTATCACAGAGACAGAAATTTCTCTCGACCAAGTTCAGTATGAAGGACTTGGGGGATGCCGATGTTATCTTGGGGCTCAAGATCATCCGGACAGGCACGGGAATAGCACTGTCACAATCTCATTACATTGAGAAAATGCTCACTCGATACGGGTATCAAGATCTTCCTATAATTGATACACCGTACCGGAGTGATCAGAAGCTGGAGCCAAATTCGAGAGAAAGCGTCAAGCAGTTGGAGTACGCCAGCGTCATCGGAAGCTTGATGTACGCTACTACTGCCACAAGGCCTGACATAGCTTTTGCGGTGGGAATGCTGAGTCGGTTCACTAGCAACCCAGGCGTTGAACACTGGAACGCTGTGAAGCGTATTATGAGATATCTTAAAAAGACTCAGACATTTGCACTATACTACAGCGGAGATCCGTCAGTAGTGGAAGGCTTCAGTGATGCTAGCTGGTGTTCAGAGGTGGAGAGCGAGTATTCGAGAGAAAGCGTCAAGCAGTTGGAGTACGCCAGCGTCATCGGAAGCTTGATATACGCTACTACTGCCACAAGGCCTGACATAGCTTTTGCGGTGGGAATGCTGAGTCGGTTCACTAGCAACCCAGGCGTTGAACACTGGAACGCTGTGAAGCGTATTATGAGATATCTTAAAAAGACTCAGACATTTGCACTATACTACAGCGGAGATCCGTCAGTAGTGGAAGGCTTCAGTGATGCTAGCTGGTGTTCAGAGGTGGAGAGCGAGTATTCTACAGGTGGATTCATATTCGCTTTGGGCGGAGCTGCTATATCGTGGAAATCGAAGAAGCAGACAATGTTATCTCGCTCCTCCATGGAATCTGAATTCTTTGCATTGGATGCTGCTGCAGATGAAGCAGAGTGGCTTCGGGAGCTCTTGTATGATCTTCCAGTGGTTGGAGCTCAGATACCGGCAATCCCGATATACTGTGACAACCAGGCGGCAGCAGCAGTAGCATCAAATGAACTCTTTAACGGGAAGAAGAGGACTGTGCGGTTAAAGCACAGAGCAGTGAACAATCTCATCAAACGAGGCGTCATTGCAGTGATCGATGTTCGGAGTCAGGAGAATCTGGCGGATCCGTTCACGAAAGGCCTCAAACGACAGCTGGTCGAGGACACAGCAAGGAAGATGGGTTTGAAGGCATTCTAATATTGTGTCATTATAATCCTATCAATAAATTTTATGTTATTGGTTCAAAGAGAAATCTACCAGATATCTAATTTTTTGATTCAAGGGAGAACTATTGACTGGAAAAATATTAGTTAACAGTGGGTACTTGTTCTGCGGAACATGGAAGGGTTTCGAACCCAGAACCACTGTTGTCTACTATGAATTTTCTACGAAAAATTGATCCTGTGGGAAGGATGGCATAATGCCTTAATGAGTTCTCAGACTGAGTGAAGGTCTGTTATGCTTTACAGGAAGCATGGTAGCACAGCACTACAAGGAGTGTGACTCCATGCTATGTGTGGCGGTGACTCCACCATGAGGTTCTCGAAGGAGGTAAATCCTCGGCTATGTTAGCCAAGTCACAGCGGCGTAGCACCGCAAATAGGCAGTTGGCCTAATGCTGTATATTGAATTAAAGAGGGATGTAGTCAGCACTACAAAGAGGTGTTCCTCATGTTACGGGTGGCACGACACCACAATGAGGTAAACCCGGCTAGGGATAAAGCCTCGGCCTTGCAAGCCATGTCGTAGCGGCGTAATACCGCACAGAAGCGTAAGGCTTCATGCTGGGTAGTTTGGCACTACAAAGGGGCTAGACCTCATGCTACGGGTAGTATGACACTACGATGAGGTTCCCGGTGATTCGGGGTAAGGTCCTCGGCTTAAGGCCATGTCATAGCGGCGTAGCACCGCAAAGGAAGCGTTGGACGCTTCATGCCATGTCTCTTTAATAAAGAACTCACCTATAGTGTATGGACAAAGAGATATCAGGCCGTCTCTTGAGGGTAAATGTGTAGACGCCCAAAATACATACATTGAAATCCAGGCTGGCACAAGGCCTTTAATGTGCAGCCAGAAGCACAGATAACTACGTTATGTGAGTGGAAAAAATTACAGCTGTGGTACAGAATTCAAGGCGTAGTCCATTCTTGTATCATACTGTTATTCAACCCATGCGGGAAGATTCAAGTCGTCAGCGACATCTATCCTAATGCATAATGGACAGTTATTATGTGGAACGCTTAACTCATATATATAGAGATATGTGAGGGATTGTTGGTGTTTTATTCTTTGTGTTGTGTGTGTTCACAACATTCTATGGTTAAAAGATAGTCCCACATCGGAAAATCACACCAATATGTATCTCTATATATTACTTATGAAGGAATAGAGAGATGCACATGGGTTGAGGCCCAATGGAGGGTGCCATGTGGGAGGATTTTACATAGAGGTGAGAATAAGAAACCAACTTTTGGCCAAATAAAAATAGATTTAAATCTATTGGAGCTAAGCCCCGAAGGGGCTTAGCGACTCGGACTCGGACTCGGACTCGGGCTTGGGCTAATGGGCTTTTGAGGCTTAATGTGGCTTTTTGATGGCACTTTGCACTTAGCACGACAGCTCGTCGCAAGGCGCATTGTGCGCTTTAGTTGTGCTCGTGCGCGAGCCTCTGCGCGGCCCTGCGTGGCGTGCGTGGCGTGCGAGGCGTACGGGACGTACGGAGCGTACGGGACGTACGGGTCGTACGGGTCGAGCGGATCGAGCGGGTCGAGCGGGTCGAGCAGGTCGAGTGGGCCGTTCAAATTATGTAACGTCCGCGGGTCTTGTGGGCTCAGATCCGGAAATGGCTCAGATCCAGAAAATCCGGATCTGGCATTAAACCAGGGCGTGCGTTCAGAATTTGAAAAGCCCACCTCGTGCCTATAATATCAGCAGCATCTCCTCTCTCCAGAGTTACAGAAAAATACTCAGAAAATTTCCAGAGAGAGAAGTGCTGCTGCTATTCCTTGGAGTCGTCGACATTTTTGGCCAGCGTTCTAAAGTTCTCTTCGAACTTGCTGGTTCCTGGAGGCTTGTCCGTAAGGCGGATATAGCTTTGAGCGCCGGTGATCTTTCATCCCAGCAGGCTTTCTTCTTCCTCTGTTGCCTTCGAGAATACTGTGGCTTCTCTTTAGAAGTTATACGGTTCAGTTGCCTTCGAGAATACTGTGGCTTCTCTTTAGAAGTTATACGGTTCAGTTGCCTTCGAGAAATATTACGAAATCTTTTTAGATTCCCGTAATACAACATCACCTTCTTTAGGGTGTTGTTGCTGGAAATATTGTCTTTACAATAGTTTCTGAAATCGTGTTTTTCCATCGATTGTTCGCCAAGGGACTAACAATTTCTAGTCTGTTGCATCCTCATCCACCCCCACCCCCCCCCCCCCCCCCCCAACCCAACACACACATACACCCTCACCCATTTTTTTTAATCAAGGGCATAGCGCGCCCAGGGATTCCAACCTCCAATCCAGTTCCCCGAGATATTATGTCTCCAAGACTTGGCCACTAGAGCCAAAATGCTTGTTGAAAGAATAAAAAAAAACTTACCAATTCCATCACTATTGCACCACACTTATTAAAAAAAACTTCCCTTTTTTTGTAAATTTTGAGGTGGCTATCCTATAAAATATAAAATATGGGGTAAAAGGTAATTGGGTAAAGCAATCACATTTTCTGTAGAAATTACTACTTTATATGCCTCCCATCTTTCTGAGAATTCTACATGAATGCTTCTGTGACATAAGATTGGGTATGAAAACCAAGATTGGTTTGTTCGAAACATTACCCTTCTTCCTCCTTTCTAATATTATTATATTTTCTCAATTCTCTCCACCACCAATACAAGTTGCCTACTTCTGTCCCTGCCTTTGCAGGAAGCCGCTAACCTTTTCCACCTATATAAGTTGTCTATTGCTGTCCCTGCCTTTGCTGGAACCCACTAACCCTTTCCCTCTTTGTATTGTGCACCTGACAACCCTCTTGAACTTGCCCGCCATGCTTGCTGTGATACCAACGCAGTTAACAGTCTTGTAGTCCTCCATAACACCCGGAAGTAAACCTACATCCCCCATTTCTGATACCCTATTTACCCGGAACAAAATTCTTAAACCTTTATCTTGATTTATCAACCAAAGCAGGAAAATCTTTATATATATATATATATATATATATATATATATATATGGAAAAAGGTAAATTTTATTCCAAATCAATATGTAATCATACACTCAGAGTGGGGAGGACCACTCATCATATATCTATCGATTTTACATCAAACTCAATGTTATGGATGATGCCAACAGGAGGGTGATAAGCCCCTCGAAGATTCGGCGGTTTCGTTCCCTCCATAAATGTCAGACAGCAGCAGCCAGCCGGACTCTTGCGGTCTTGAACCAGTCCTGCCCTCTCCCTCTACTATCCCGAAGCACAGTGATAATATCACCGATCCCCCTGCCAGAGCGACATCCACCCAGCTCCCTGCACTGATCCGTCCAGATACGCCAGGACACCTTACACTCAAAGAATGTGTCCTATAGATTCATTCTCTACGTCACATAACACACTTTGGGTCAGGAACCTGGATCCCAAAAGAAATAAGACGATCCCTCGTCAGCAGTCGGCCCATCAGTAGTCGGTAAACACAAAGCTGCATCTTCCTAGCTAGGCCCTTGCACCAAATGAAATCATAGTCAGTGCTAGGAAGAAATGTACTACGAATGAGATTATAGCAGCTTTTGAATCTGAACTTTCTAGTGCCCATAGAATCTTCCGGCGGATCCCAGATCCAACAATCAGCTGGCAGTACTGGGTCAATAGAGACTGTGCTGATAACCTCTCCAAGCTCCTCGGTATGTCCGTAGGATTCAGGACTTCAAACTCTATTTCGGATAATACGTTGGCAAGTCAGCCCCCTCCCAACCTCCTGGTGCGTCGTGACTCCCCAGATCTCTAACAGAGATTGCCGATCTATCTACGGATCCCGCCAGAGGTCCGTTCCAGTTTCATCCTTCATGATCTTCCAGATGGCAGACTGAAGGACCCCCATGTGCCTCAATATGCTCTTGAAAGTGACGGAATAGTTGTTGTCAGAAGCACAAGCCCAAAAGTTACCCCGCTTCACATATCTGTTGTGCATCCAGTCTGCCCAGAGTGACCCCCTATTGATGAATCTCCACGCCAGCTTCAATGCAGAGGCCTCCCTGACCTCCAGCAATGATCGAAGTCCCACACCTCCCTCCTTCCTTGGCCGACAAAGCTGCTCCTAGTAGATCGCATGCATACCTCCCCTCCATATGAAGTCGGCACATATCCGCTCTACTTTTTTAATGGTGGCAACAGAAATCAGAATAGACTGCAGCCAAAACTGAGCCAAAGCCAATATAACTAATCTAACCAACTCAACTCGGTCCCCAAATGAAAGACCAGCGGCTTGTCAACCTTCGACCCTCCGCTGGGCGTACTCCACCAGACTATGGCAGTCCTGCTCCCGAGCATAGTTGACAGTCAGAGGTACCCCTAGATATTTCACCGGGAGGTCACTCCTCTTAACTCCCAAGGCATCGGCTTGCTCCTCCTTCTGGGGACAAAGGGAACTGAAGTAAACCCTGCTCTTCTCTCTGTTCATTTGGAGTCTAGATAGGGATTCCAGCTCACCCATAATCTTCGAGATCGTGTGCAAGCCCTCCATAGACGGCTGAATGAAAACCAGGAGGTCGTCAGCATAAATAAGGTGGGTGATCGGTGGCTCAATTCTCCTGAACAGCGGAACTAGCCTCCCACAATGTACCGCTATGTCCATCAGGCAAGTGAAGTATTCCATGACAAGCGTGAATAGGTAAGGCGACAGAGGATCGCCTTGCCGAAGTCCACGGTTGCTATGGAAGAACCCATACGGGGTGCCTTGAATGAGGACAGAGAAGGTGGGAGTCGTGATGCATTCCCGAATCCTTGCTACCCAGCGATCATCGAACCCCATGGCAGTCAGCAGGTGGCACAGGAAATCGATGTTGACCATGTCATAGGCCTTTCTCAAATCCAACTTCACACACGCCTTTCCCCTCCAGGTTTATTGAAACCCCGCACCATCTCATGCGCAAGTAGGCTGTGCTCCGCAATCGACCTCCCCTTAATGAAAGCCGCCTGGACAGGAGAGACTAAGTCCTGCATGATCCCCTCCATCCGCCGGCACATGAGGTGCGTAATTATCTTGTAGAGATAATTACAGCATGCAATAGGTCTGGAATCCGCCAGCGATGTCGCTCCCTCCTTCTTTAGCACAAGTGTCAAGAAGGTGTGGTTCAGCTCCTTCAGAAGCTTCCCTTTGGTGAAGAACTCTTGTACCGCCTTAAGGACCGGAAACTTCAGAATATCCCAGTGACGTTTGTAGAACCCACTGCTGAAACCATCCGGTCCTGGAGCTTTTTTGGGGTCCGCCATCGATATAATAGTCTCCACCTCCTCCATAGTAATAGGGGCAAGTAGCAGACTATTCCCATAAGGAGTCACCAACTTCTTCGTAACTATATCCGGGAACGCAGATATATAGTCAGTCTGATAGTATAAATCAGAATAGTACCTAACAGCCTCCCCTTGGATCGTTGTCGGCTCCCCCACCAGAGTACCCTCTGCATCAAGTAGCTGGGAAATGTTGTTCCGATGCTGTCTGGTCCAAATGACATCATAGAAGAACTTGGTGCATCGGTCACCATCCTTAAGCCAGGAACATTTAGCGCGTTGTGCCGCACTAATCTCCTTCTGGAGACGCAGGATGTTGACTTCCCCTATCAGCTCCTTCTCTCTCGCCGCCAGGTCCCCGTTCATCATGTCAGATTGCATGTCCTGCTGGATGGTCCGGAGCTCTGCCTCCTTGTCTTCTAGCGAAGTCTGGGGCAAACCCTGCACCCAGCTTCGTAAGGCTCTCTTCGTGGACTTGAGCCAGTGTACCATACAAAAAAGAGTCGTACCCTCTTGGCGGCTAGTAAGGCCCTCCGTAACAGCTTCCAAGTAACTCTCTGAGAGATACCAGCTGTTGTTGTACCAGAAGGGACGCGACCTCATAGTGGGCCGGTCTGTGAAGCCAATCCTGATGGGAGAATGGTCACTCGTCCCAGCGGCCAGACCCTCAGCCGAAGAGTTGGGGAAGTGCCAAAACTACTCCCCGTTGCCCA
Organism: Iris pallida; assembly: GCA_029216955.1. Lineage (NCBI taxonomy): Eukaryota > Viridiplantae > Streptophyta > Magnoliopsida > Asparagales > Iridaceae > Iris > Iris pallida. The sequence continues at coordinate 7,044,860 of JANAVB010019999.1, forward strand.
GAGCTCTATCCAACTGGCAAGTAACCCTGTTACAGACTGCTTTGTTATGCCAGGTCCAGATAAATCCCGAGCGCGAGAGCCCCTGAAGTCCTGCCTGGAGCAGGCATCTCTGGAAGTCATACAGGACCAGATCAGGAACCGGTCTGCCTCTCACCTTCTCCCCTCTGTGCAGAAGGACATTGAAGTCACCCATCAGGAGAAGCGGCAGGTGCGAAGAATCAGCAGCTGAAGCTACCCTGGATATGTCGCTCCACGGGGTCTTCCGCCGCCGCCTGTCATTGTGGCCGTACACCGCTCCCAGTAAGAACCGAAAGCCATCCTTATTTGTAAAAGAGATGGCCAACAGCTGCTCCGTCATCAAGATCAAGTCCCCTTCCCAACTCTTAGAATTCCATCTAACCCAGATCATTGCCACGTCGCAAAGTGCCAAGTTGTGCAGTTGGGCCCAATGAGATGGGGTTCATCGAGCAAGAGTCTTCTCCCCTTTAATTTTTGTCTCCAGCATGACGGAGATGTCACACTTCTCTCTGTGTAATACCCCACAGATCTCCCTCCACCTCCCTAACGAACATGCACCCCTCACGTTCCAGGCGATTACCTCCATTAATTATTGAGGGATAGATTCCCCTGAATGTTGCCTGGACTTGTACTTGGGGATGGTACCACATCCGTCGCTGTCATATCCTCCTCCATCCCAGTAGTAGCGCCTGCTGGGTCGCTGTCTGGGAGAGCACAAGCGTCCAGGCCGGGTTGTCCATACAGAGCGCCCCATCCCTATCAGGGGAATGTCCCCCCACAATTGGGGGGCCATCACGTCGTGGACCAACACGTCTCTTCCTGCTACAGACTCTCTCCTCAGAATATTCACCATCCCCCCGCTCCTCTCCCCGAGGCCACCATACCTCTGGTAACCATACTACTCTGCGCCGAGAAGTTGATCATAGTCCCACTAAGGGGAGCCGGATGGGGTGAGATAGTGAGGCCCGGTCCCCCGGCCACCTCCATCGGTCGGTCACCCTCCTGCATGAAATCCTCCGCTCTGTCGTCCCCGGGAGAAGACTCCATCACCCGAGATGGGCCAAGCACCTCAATAGGGGGTGGATTCGGCACCGGCTGTGAACCTCCAGACGGACATGTACTGACCAGATGCCCGAAATAAGCACACTGTGAACAGGTTGGAGGGACCCATTCATACTCCACATTCTGGGTTAGGACCTCTCCAGAAGGCACTTCATACTCCAATATACTCGGTAACTCCCCTCCAGTCCGGATCTCAACGAATATCCGGGCATACATCAACCTAGAACGAAAGGCTGTAGCATCATCAGCCTTGATCGGGGTGCCCACCAAGCTGGCAAGTCGCATCAGCAATGGAATACTCCAAAACCGTACAAGAAACTCCGGGAAGCGTATCCAAACCGGTATGGCGTTCAAGACTTCCTTCTTACATCGCAAGTCAGGGGTCGACTCCTTCAGAATGATCAACCGGCCATCAAACGTCCACGGACCGCCTTGCAAGATCCTGGTGACATCTTATGCTAGCCCAAACTTCACGTAATAGAAGCTGTTTTCCCTAGCAAATATTTTCATATTACCTTTTGGCTGCCAGACACGCACCGCATACCCCTGGATCTGGCCATAGAACGATTTGTTTCCCAAGACGTACAGAACCAACATGTTTTTCCAGAAGGCAGTCACCTTCTCAATCTCCTCTGCAGAGAAGTTGGCCCTGAAGCCACTCCCTACCTTCTTCGGCGGCACGTACTCTATAGATACTCTATAGATATGGGACTTTTAGGCCCATCGGTTTGCAGATATCAGTCCAGGACATTCCCGCTGTGCGGGGAGCCACCCCCTGTGAACGGGGGGCGACCCCAGGATTGGATGACCCTGGGCCCTGACCTCCCAGGTCCACCACTTTACCCTTCCCTTTTTCCGCCATGGTCGTCTTGGGGCGCCAGCTCACGGATCTCCCAGCAGTGGTCGTAGTGCCACGGGACGTCGTTCGTAACCCCGAACCCTCGCCCGGTCTCCTTCCAGCAGGTTGGCGTGTCTTTTGGTGGCTCTGCATGCCACCCACCTTGCCTCCAGTATGAGCACCCCGACGTCTCGTAACCGTCGTCCAGCCTCCTCCTCCTCCTGGCTCCCCTTAGATCTTGAATCGGGACCCGGAAGGGAAGACGGGGTTCCCGTTTAATCTGGGACCCATCGATTTGCCCTACTCGACAATCCTCCCCCAGTCACCGCCCCGATGCTGCCGCTGCTGCCGACGCCGGTCACCACCCCGATGCTCCTCCGGTCACCGGCGTCCGTACCACCCCCGCCAACATCGTTACTACCGTCGCCGCCGGAACCAGTGCTGTCTCCGCTGCCGCCGCCGGTGCAGACGCCGTCTCATGTGCCTGCAGCCGGGCCACCCCCGGCCTGACCGCCCCCGACCAGCCCGCCTATGCCGTCGGATCCCTTAGGGCTTGAGATCCCCACGCGCGCGACCTCCGCACCCATGCCGCTGTCGGCCACGGTGTCGCCCGTGGCCGGCCTGCCCCCCGTCGGGCCGCCGCTGGCCGCCCCAGTCTTGCCGGCTACACCGGGGTCCCATGTGAGGGACCCCATTGCTCCCGATCGCCCGAAGCTGCTCCCCTATGGTTTCCCATATATATATATATATATATATCGAGATGGGCGATCGGGCGACTACAGGAGCAAACCCTAGGGGGTCCCTCCCTTGGGACCTCGGAGCAATCGGCAAGGGCGGATCGGTCGACGGCAGCCCGACCGGGGGCGGGCCGGCCAAGGGCGACTCTGGCGCGATCGGGGCTGGAGGTGGTAGCAACAGCGCGGGCTCGAGAGCCATGCGCGGAGGGGCATATACAGGCTCCGGCACTGCCAACGACAGGGGGGCGCCTGGGCGGACTCCGGACGGTGCCTCGGGCGGCGGTCGTGGCAGCACTGGCGCGGGCGGCGGTCGTGGCACTGCTGGCGCTGGCGCGGGCGGCGGCCATGGCACTGCTGGCGCTGGCGCGGGCAGTGGCAGCGCTGGCGCTAGCGCGGGTAGTGGCAGCGCTAGCGCTGGCGATGGCAGGGGCGACTCGTTGGCGGCAACCGGGGGAGGATCGGCGGTGGCGGCGGATGTACACCCCATTGGGATTGATCGATGGGTTCCAGATCTGACGGGATCTCCGGATTACCAACCTGGATCCGTGGCTGGATCTCAGGGTGGACAGATAGAGAACGGTGGCTGGACGACGGTCACGAAACGTCGCGGTGGTAGGAGTGCGGGCAAGGAGGATGGTGCGGTGTCCCACATAAAGGCGCGCTACTCCTTTGACAGGAGAACGGGTGATGGTTCGGGGACGCGGAAGACGCCCCATGGCCTCGCCCCCCCTCCTGAACGGGGAACAATGTTGGTAGGAGATTGGTTGGGTGGCGCCCCAAGGCGTCGACGGCGGATAAAGGAAAAGGAAAAGCTGTTGACTTAGGGGGCCAGAGCATAGGGCCCTCCCCACCTAGTGCTGCCCCATGGTCACAGGGGACGTCCCCCCCCCCCCCCCGGAAAAGTCCTGGGCTGACATATTTAAGCCAGTTGGACGCAAATGTCCAGCATCAATGGAGTACGTGCCACCAAAGAAGGTAGGGAGTAGATTTCGAGCCTCGTTCCCTGCGGAGGAGATAGCGAAGGTGACAGCTTTCTAGGAAAACACGTTGGTCCTGTCCGTGCTGGGGAACAAGCCCTTCTATGGACAAATCCGGACGTATGCGGCACGTGTTTGGCAGCCTAAAGGAAGCATAGAAGTATTTGCAAGGGAGAATGGCTTCTACTATGTGAATTTTGGAATGACGGAGGACGTCGCCAGGATCATCCAAGGAGGGCCTTGGACATTTGATGGCAGGCTGATCATTCTGAAAGAGTGGACTCCAGAACTGCGTTGTGAGAAGAAAGTCCTCAATGCTATCCCAGTTTGGATCCGCTTTCCGGAGTTCCCAGACAGATACTGGAGCATCCCCTTGCTTATGAGGCTCGCCAGATTGGTGGACAAACCGATCAATGCTGATGATGCTACAGCTTTTCGATTGAGGCTGATGTATGCTCGAATGTTCGTGGAGATCAGGGCCGGTAGAGAGCTCCCGAGCATGATGGAGTATGAGATCCCATCTGGAGAGGTTCTGACCCAGAAAGTTGAGTATGAATGGGTACCACTTGCATGTTCACACTGTGCATGTTTCGGACACCTCGCCAGTACCTGCTCTACCGGAGGACAGAAGACGGGGACCACTCTAGAGTCAGCAGAGGAACCTGGAACATCCAGGGAGATGAAGACTGCTAGCGGGGACGAGGGAGCCGAGGGGGTCCTACAGGAGGGGGACCGGCGGATGGAGGATGCCAGCGGGCTGAGTCTGACTATCTCACCTCAGACAGTGCACCCCAGTGGGACTATGGTGACTATCACCTCATAAGGTACACCCCAGTGGGGCTATGATCACTTTTTCCGCACAGAGGAGTATCGTTACCAGAGGCATGATGGCATCGGAGCGAGAGCAAAGAGGAGATAGAGGTATACCCGAGGAGCGAGTCTACAGCAGGAAGATACATGCTGGTCCTCTCCGTGATGGGCGCCCCCGGGAGGAGGGTCGTTCGCCTGGCCACGACGAGCCGCTTTGTGTGGACAACCCGGCATGGGCCCTGATGTTCTCCCAAACGGCGAACCAGCATACCACCACTCCTGGGTTGGAGGAGGACATGGCGTTGACGGACGTGGTACCATCCCCGGGTACCGGTCCAGAAGGGCTTCAGGGAACCCACCCACTTAATAATTAATGGTGGTTATCACCTGGAACGTAAGGGGTGCATGCTCCTTAGGGAGATGGAGAGAGATTTATGAGGTCCTGCGCAGAGAGAAGTATGACATCTCTGTATTACTGGAGACTAAGATTAAAGGAGAGAAGACATTATCCCGACAAACTCTCCCCATTGGGCCCAACTTCACAATCTGGCGCTTTACGACATGGCGAGAATTTGGGTCAGATGGAATAGCAACAGCTGAAACGGTGATCTGGTCTTGATGTCAAAGCAGCTGGTAGCCATCTCCTTCTCTAATAAAGGTGGCTTTCGGTTCTTGCTTGGGACGGTCTATGGCCACAATGACAGGCGGCGGCGGGAGGGCCTTTGGCAGGATATAGCAACATTGGCTACTACTGCTGACTCCTTGCGTCTTCCGTTGCTCTTGATGGGTGATTTCAACGCTCTCCTCCACAGAAGGGCGAAGGTGGGAGGCAGACCGGTCCCAGATCCGATCCTGTACGATTTCCAGAGGTGTCTTCTTCAGTCGGGCCTTCAGAGCTTGGAACGAAAGGGGCACATCTGGACTTGGCATAACAAAGCTATTACCAACAGAGTTGCTTGTCAGCTGGACAGAGCTCTGAAAAATGGGAAGTGGTTCCGGCGCTTCCCCAATTCTGTGGCAGAGGGCTTGGCTGCTGGGACGAGCGATCATTTCCCTATCAGGGTCGGCTTCACAGAACGGCCTACCTAGAAGTCGCGGCCTTTCCGGTACAACAACAACTGGTTTCTCTCTGGAGGTTACGTCGAGGCTGTAGGAGAGGGTCTTATTAGCCAGCAAGGGGGCACGGCTTAGTTCCGCATGGTCCACATCCTCAAGCGCCCAAAGAAGGCTATCCGGAGTTGGGTGAAGAGAATGCCCAAGCCTTCCCTGGAAGACAAGGAGGCGGAATTCAGGGCCATCCAGAACGCCATGCAAACTGATATAGTGGATGGATCCTTAGCGGCACGGAAGAAGGATCTGATTGGGGAAGTCAATATCCTCCGACTGCAAAAGGAGATTAGTGCGGCCCAGCGTGCTAAATACTCCTGGCTTAAGGAAGGAGACCGTTGCTCCAAGTTCTTCTATGATGTGATCCGGACAAGACAACATAGAAATAGTCTCTCCCATCTGCTTGATGGTGAGGGCAAACTGGTTGGAAAGCCGTTGAAGATCCAAGGGGAGACTGTCAGGTACTACTCAGAGTTATATTTTCAGACTAACTATCTCTCTGTGTTTCCGGATATCATTACGAAAAACTGGTTACGCCTTATGGAAATAGCCAGTTACTAGCGCCGGTAACTCTGGAGGAGGTGGAGGCTATCATCAAGAAGGCGGATCCCAACAAGGCCCCGGGGCTGGATGGCTTCAGCAGTGGGTTCTACAAACGCCACTCGGATGCCCTGAAGATACCGGTGCTCGAGGCGGTCCAGGAGTTCTTCTCTGAGGGGAAGTTGCTGAAGGAGCTTAATCATACCTTCGTGACCCTTGTGCCGAAGAAAGAAGCGACCTCGCTGGCAGACTTTCGGCCTATAGCGTGCTGTAATGGGAGATCGATTGCAGAGCGCAGTCTTCTCGCGCATGAGATAGTGAGAGGGTTCAATAAACCAAGAGGGGAGAAGGCGTGTGTGATGTTGGACCTGAGGAAGGCCTATGACATGGTCAATAGGGACTTTATGTGTCACTTGATGCTAGCCATGGGATTCGACGAGCGGTGGGTTGCGAAGATTCGGGAGTGCATCTCGATCCCTACCTTCTCTGTATGTATTCATCCAGGGTACTCCGTATGGGTTCTTCCGCATCAACCGAGGACTCCGGCAAGGCGACCCCCTGTCACCCTACTTGTTCACACTTGTTATGGAGTACTTCACCTGCCTGATTGATAAGGCGATTCACAATGGGAGGTTGGTCCCGTTGTTCAGGAGGATCGAGCCCTCTGTTACTCATCTCATCTATGCTGATGACCTCCTGGTCTTCCTCCACCCCTCTATGGAAGGAATGACCACGATCTATGGGATTATGGGAGAAATAGAAACTCTTACTGGGCTCCAACTGAACTGAGAGAAGAGTCGTGTCTACTTCAGTTCCCTATGCTCTCTGAAGGAGGAACGAGCGGAAGCTTTGGGAGTTGATAGAAGCAATCTCCCGGTAAAATATCTAGGAGTGCCTCTGACAGTCAATTATGCTCGGGACCTGGATTGCCATAGTCTGGTGGAGTATGCTCAGAGGAGAGTTGAAGGGTGGCAGGCTGCTGACCTGTCGTTTGGTGGGCGCATTGAGCTAGTTAGATCGGTCATCTCGGCACTGGCACTTTTCTGGCTACAGTCAATTCTGGTTCCTGTCGCCACCATCCGGAAGGTGAAGAGCATTTACGCCAACTTCATCTGGAGGGGGGCTTGCATGCGATCTCTTGGGAGCAGCTCTGCCGCCCTCGGGAGGAGGGAGGAGTGGGACTTAGACCCATGCTGACTGTTAGGGAGGCCTCTGCCGTAAAGCTGGCTTGGAGGTTCATCAAAGGTGGATCATTATGGTCTGATTGGATGTACAGTCGGTATGTGAAGCGGGACAACTTCTGGACCTGTTCTCTCAACAACAACCACTCTGTCACTTTCAAGCATATTTTGCGCCACAGAGCTGTACTCAAATCTTCCATCCAGAGGATTATGAGAGATGGAGCTGGGACTGACCTCTGGCGGGATCCATGGTTAGAGCGTCAATCTCTGACTGAGATACTGGACGACCGGACACACAGGGAGGCTGGTAGGGGGTTGACCTGCCAGCATATCATCAGAAATGGATAGTGGAAACCGGAGGTATACTGTCATACAGTGGAGCTTGGAGAGGCCATTCGTGCGGTTGGATAGATCCAACTCAGCCAGCAGATTAGCAGATTATTAGACCTGGAATCCGCCGGGGGTTACTGGGGGCACTGGGGAGTTTCAGTTCCATAGCTGTTACAACCTTGTGCGTCGTACTTTCCCCCCTAACGCAGACTATGAATTCATCTGATGTAAGGGTCTAGCCCGTAAGATACAGCTGTGTGTCTACTGGTTGCTTCTTGGTCGGCTGCTGACAAGGGACAGACTCATCTCCTTTGGGATCCAGGTGCCCAACCCGAAGTGTGTGCTCTGTGAAGTGGACAATCTATGCGACACTTGTTCTTTGAGTGTGAGGTGTCCTGGTATATCTGGACTGAGCAATGCCGCAGAGCGCTGGGAGGATGCGTAACAGGCAGGGAGATTGGAGATATCATCACTGGGATCCGAGAACGCAGAAGGAGATGGCAGGTTTGGTTCAAGACCGCAGAGTACGGCTTGCAGCTTCTGTCTGGCATGTCTGGAGGGAACGGAACCGTCGCATTTTCAAGGGGCTAACCACCCCTCCTATAGGAATTCTACATAATATAGAATTTGATATAACTGCTATGGCAACCTGAAGGGTGGGTGACCATCCCTGATTGTATGATTGTTTGAGTTGATTTTGGAATAAAATTTACCCTTTTTCCAAAAAAAAAATTATTTATATATATATTTTGGAACAAGGGTAAATTTTATTCCACGCAAATCTCAGTACATGTATTACAATACACTATACTCGCATCACTCATACCCCGGTTAAGGGGCCATTACAGATATATCAAATTCAAAATTATTTAGAATTCCTAAGGAGGGGTAATCAGCCCCTCAAATATATGTCTGTTACACTCCCTCCAGACGTGCCAAACTGATGCTGCAAGTCGAACTCTGAACCTCCTAGCCCATCCCAGCTCCATACCTCGACGATCCCTAATCCAAGTGAGGATCCCCCGTATATCTCTAGCCCTGCCAACTCCTCCCAGCGACCTCGTGCATTGCTCTGACCAGATATACCAAGTCACCGGACACTCAAAGAATAGGTGGCCAATAGATTCAACCTCCACTGAACAAAGTACACACTTTGGGTCTGGGATCTGCACCCCAAACCTGATGAGCCTGTCCCTCGTCATCAACCTGACAAGCAGCAGCTTGTATGCACAAAGCAGCATTTTTCGGGCAATTCCCTTTCCCCAGATAAAATCGTACTCCACAATCCTATCATGATGGGTCCTAACCAGATTGTAACAACATTTGAAGCGGAAAGGACCTGTCTCCCCATCCGCAACAGGAGCAGCCAAACTACAGGAATCTGCATGATGGCTAGTATCAATGGTGATCTGGCGAATCTCTTCTCCAAACTGAACAGTGTAGTGATAGATCTCAGACCTCCAGGTTCCATCCCTGATAATCAGATTATACTTCAGCCCTCTACTCGCCTCTCTGTCCATCTGTGCACCCAAGGTCTCCAGGAGGGAACCATTACCCATCCACGGGTCGAGCCAAAGATCAGTGTTAGCCCCATCTTTCATGATCCTGCATATAGTGGACTGGAGAACTGATCTGCATCTAAGAATAGCCTTAAAAGGAACAGAGAAATTGTTATCAATCCTACAGGACCAGAAATTAGTCAGCCTCAAGTATATGCTAGCCATCCACTCTGCCCAAAAAGAGCCGTCTTTGATGAACTGCCAAGCCATCTTCACCCCAGAGGCCTCCCTAACCGCAAAAAGTGGTCTCAACCCCACTCATCCTTCCTCCCGAGGCCGGCAAAGTTGCTCCCAGGCTATCGCATGCATACCTCCTCGCCAGCGCATATGCTCAACACCTTCCGGATTGTGGCCACCGGAATCTTTATCGACTGCAAACAGAACATAGCAATGCCAGAAATGACCGACCTCACTAGCTCAATGCGACCCCCAAAAGATAGTCCAGCTGTCTGCCAGTCTTCCACTCTCCTTTGGGCAAACTCCACCAAGCTGTGGCAGTCTTGGTCCCTAACATAATTGACCGTCAAAGGTATATATATATATATATATATATATATATATATATATATATATACAACAAGGTAATTGTATTACAATACAAGCATGGAGCTTATTACATCATCCTCTCACTCCCCAGGCTAGTCGGGTCTTTATCTCTGCCCACCGATCATTTTTTACATTTGATGCATCCTTTCTTAATCTGTCGTTTGGACCAATCTCAGTCGCACGAACTGAAGGGTCATTACAACAATCCCCTAATCGAATAGACTACTCCAAATCCGACTCTCGGCAGCCTCTACATGAAATTCTCGATTCCTCTCCTTTAATATTTAAGCGCATATCGTGCACAAGGGGATCAAACCTCCAACTTGTCTGTGTTGTTATATTTCCAAGACTTGACCACTTGGGTCTATGCTTGTTGACCCACACCATAGTTTGCAGTATTGGACAATATCGATACGATAGGGCCAATACCAATACAGTTTGCTATGTCATAATCCGATATTGACCGATACAGACGTTGGAGGTCTCTATCACAGTCAATTTGTTAAAAAAAAAAATTGGAAGAAATTGAACAAAAGAGATTGAAAAATATAAGGAAAATAAGTGTCACACAATGATTCAAAACAATGTTATAGTGTATTAATACGATTGCTTATTGATAAACGGTAACCATTAGCATTTGTGGAAGTTGTATATCTATAAATTCATAACATTCATCCATAATAATATTTAATATTCCATTTAAAATAACGAGAAGCAACACACACACACACACACACATATATATATATAATAAAAATAATAATTTATATATATATATGTGTGTGTGTAAATCAATCAGCAAATATGACTATTATTTCATTTAATTTCAAAAGCACTAAGAAACAACAAAAAAAATACTTTGAATTATGTATAATTGTATTAAAAAAATCTATTTTTTTAATAATTTATTAATAACTATTTGTTTTTCGGTACCAAAAAAATTTGACTGCCGATTTTGTCAATATCATCGATCCCGATACTTATACGAAGGGTCCGATTACGATACTATGAACCTTGTAACAAGTGTGCGCGCACGCGCACACACACACACATATATAATTTCCAGTAACATATATATATATATATATATATATATATATATATATATATATCCAGCGGTTCTAGCTCAAGTGGTTGGAAGGGGGGGCGCTCCCTGTCGAGCATTCCGGGTTCGAAACCTGTCGAGCATTCCGGGTTCGAAACCTCGCTCCGCTGGAGGGGGCTCCCTGTTGAACACTCTGGATTGAAGATCTCACTCCGCTCGGGTTGGCTGGGTGGCAGTGCCACGGACCCGAACGGGCCAAAAAACGGACACCAAATATATATATATATATATATATATATATATATATATATATATGATTTTCCATTATATGATTTCCAAATATATATATGATTTCCATTATGTTTATATATTTCCTTATGTGCATATACATTATCGCTATGCTTTACTTAAAATAATTACAAAAGACCCTCAAGTCAAAAAATTACATACACTTGAGATATAAACTCTCTTGATGTTTAAACTTGAAATTCTGACTATAATCTATCTTGCGCAAGCATCTAATTAGGTTTTAACTTTTATTTGTAAATACCTATGTTGCAAAAATATAAATACAGATAATGACATGATACGTATATGGGATACAGAATTTCTCAAACATGTGCAACAAGTAGTCAACTTTGTTGTACTAGTCAACCATATTGCACGTTACAGATACGAAGACCATTTTGCCATGTCCTTGCAACATAGATAAATACTTATCCCTCAATACGAAAATAAAGAAGTTGAAATCTACGAGGAAGAGGTCTCCACATTTTTTAGGTTTACATTGTTTAGGGGGTCCTTTGTGAGTTTTAAACATTAGCAAGGTTAGATATGCTACACTGAACCCTCAATGGGGCTTTTTGTAATTTAGCCCATAAAATAATCATAATAAAGATGAAACACTAATAGAGGATCCTAGTATTAGGTGAACTTCGGAAAATTGATATGCATGCACAAAGGAAAATCCAAAAAGTCAAGTTACAAGAACCATCTTCTCGGTGAGAAAGAATATGACAAGTACAAATTTCATCGAGGACCATATCTTTTATAGGGTATTCATTTATCACACTTGAAGACCATATCTTTTATAGGGTATTCATGTATCACACTTGTTCACGAGGACTCCAGGTCAAAGGAGAGGGTGAGGGAGAAGGAGTTGGAACTAGTTCAGCTAACATTATTCATCAATGATTAAAGATTTTAATAAGGTGTGCCGAACGTTTAACATGGGGCAATCAAGACTTCAGAAAAGTTCATTGGGATTCTCTGATCCAAAAAAGTGATGAAATCCAAATTGTGTATCACATTCATAATGCTATGGTGGCTTTGAGTGAGAGGTTGGAGGGTATGCCACTATCAAAGATTAGGGAGAGAATTTTATTTTCATTAATCTGTCTACAAGCTCCATTTTCCTTGTCAGAGGGTAATTACAGACTTACAGTATAAAATTTAACAGCGCCATAAGGATGAACGAGTTCCTTTTAACAGGTATAATTCTTGTGGTTCCTACATATTAGCAACATGTGACCTATTGTTTATATAATGCAGAGACGGACATGGAGAAATGGAAGTGTTGAAACTGGAGGAGGCTACATTGTGGCTACAATCGCACCAAATTTTATTAGGTCCATCACAAATCTCTATGAAATTACATCGCATGATGTGAAAGACATCACTAACCCTAATAAGAAATGGAAATACATAAAGTAATAAATGCAAAAAATAAGATATAACTAATTTACTCTTCGATACCCGCAAGCTGGAAGTCGGTGAAAGAAAGTCCATCTTGGAGAGAGTGATAAAGAGAGAAGCTAGAAAATATCTTTAAAACGATAGGGGCTCCGAGACTGAAGAAATTTATGAAGAAACCGAAAAACTCATTGAAACATAAGAAATCCTAGAAATAATGCATAGAAAAGCAGAGGTGCACAAACGAATAAATCCCAGAAGTAGTCAAAAGAAAGTTGGGGCTTCACAATAGAAGAAATTCCGAAATAAATCATCCAAAGTAGTCGGGACTTCAAAACGAGAAATTCCAAAAGAAATATCCAAAGTATGTCAAGCCTCCAAAATATGATAAATTTTAGAATAAATATTTGAAATATGTCGGGGTTCGAAAGACTGAGAAATTCTGAAAGGAATTATCCTACAAAGAACCGAACCGTTACATGTGAAGAAATCCCAGAAACAAACTATAACAAGTCTGGGCATTGCAACGAAAGAAATCCCAAAAGAAAGATTGAAATAACCAAAAAAAATTGTGTCTGAAGTAGCCGTCGACGATGCGTCCGCGAGCATGAAATCTGGAAATCGCGCACGAGAGCATCCGAACACCGTAATTTAAACACGAGAGATAGGACACACTCCGAAAGCCTAAGCGATGAACAATGCAGAAGACGTCAAGCGAAAGAAGATAAAAGAGACCCCTGAAAGAAAACATAGGGATCTGATACAATTTTGAAAGTTGAGACTACATTGTGACTAGAATTGGATCACATTTTATTAGGACTCTAAACCAATATTTATAAGACTACAAAGTACATGGAAAAACATCAGTAACCCTAGCTAGAAATGAAAAATACATAAAGCAATAAATACATAAAATTAAGATAACTAACCTACTCTCAGCAGGAAGAAAGTATCACTGAAATCAATGGAGAAATTGTTTGTGCTAAAAGATGAAAAGACATTATTGGCTCCAAAATGGTGACCATAATATGGATCCAACATTTCCATCTGATGAAATTGTTCATCAGAAAATGTGTACTACAACAAATGCGAAAAGTTTGAGCAAAAAAAATGATGAAACTGTTTGCCTGCATCTACATACAGATTACTGAAATTTCTTCTATGTTAAAGGTAAACTTCTATAATTCAGTATTCATAATTTTTCAAGTATACTTCGAAAGTTGGACATTTCAATATTGTATTGCAAAGCATGATGAAAAACACATGAACATATTTAAAAATGCATACAAACCTGCCAGATGTGTATTGGACCAAGAAATCCTGTCCACTCTCTTTCAACTGGACTAAACATGGATTTGAGCCACAGGAAAACACCTCCGTCGTTCTTCTTCTGCACCTGAAGGTCAGCCAGATTGAAACCCCAATTTGATACTTGTAGTACAGCCTCCTCTAGAAATGGTTTAACATCCCTTTGCCGAACAGATTCCTCCACATCCCTTACCCAATATTCAATAAAAGCTTCCTCTCCCACTAAAGTTTTATCCTAGAACCATAAAATTCAATGTTAAAAATAATTTTGGAGTTTGAGCATCTACTGATCAGGGAAAGGAGATAAGGTATGCCACTTTTCCGTGAGACATGGAAGATAACAGAGACACATAAAACATGTGGGAAACACCTAGGAATCTGCAGTCAAATGATTTGGAACCTAAACAAACTGTTATCTTGAATAACTATCTACATTTCAAACCAATGACACAAGTTAATCATGTTAAGGACAAGAGAGTACAAGTTAGGTCTTTCGGTATACATAATGTACCATAGTTATAAAGATCCCATGTTATGAAACCCTTGCCCTCCAATTAGAAGTTAGCTACTCTCAAACTTTGAGGACCTTAACATTTACAATACTATAGCCGCTTCCAGTTTCAGGAACAAATTACACATTGTGAGAAAATTTGGAGAACTTCAATAGCTTGGTAATGAGTTATGAGGCACGGCGTAATGAGTTATGAGGCACGACTCTATCCTTCAACTAATATTCACTCTTTACTGCAACGCAACTGGGTTACCACGATTTGCTTGTGCGATGCAACCACCACCATCGTAGTTCAATTTGCTCGATTTCAATTGTATAAACAGAACCCTCCATAGCATGAAAGAGGAAATAGAGAACTTCAAAGACATGAGAAAGTAGGAGAAAGTAAATTCATCACCATTACAGAGAATCCCTCCTCAGTAGATTTTCAACCAATAAAAACCTTTACCATGTATGTCGTGGAAAGTGGAGACGAAGTGACAGTACAGGACTATAGGACCATTAAGAGTGCATTCAATATGGTGTATATGTGTATTGCACCGAAAATGAAAAGGGCAGCAACTGTATAAGCCATCATTATCTACAACGATGCAAGATGATTATCACAATGCAACAAAATAGAATTAAATTATAAATAATAAGCAAATTATATACCAAAGATGCAAATTTCAGCACTAAATTAATCCACCAATATGTCTAGAAGTAGTATATGTGAGACTATTCAGAGAACACGATTCAGGGTGAATGAGATCCCAGAACAATTACATGTTGAGAAAACTAGCAACCGATATGTAGAAGAACTCGAGAATTATAAAAAATAATCAAGAAAACTTACCCATACATATTTGACTGCAAAGATTGCAAATCCAACCTGAATGAAATAAGTCTCAAACTCGCGCAAGGATTTGGATTCCGAACCAAGAGATGAGCTCGTGCCGAATTAGGATAGTGTCTCAAGGTTAAAAGGTATATGGTGTAGATAAAGAACTAGGGTTAGAGGATTCAATTGATCTCTCCTTGAAGAGCCAAATAATCGGGGGCCAATTTGAAGGATTTGAAAGATCTAGGATGGATTTTAGGACAGTTATCAGCACTGTAACAGTATATAAAGTTAGTAGGTAGAAGTGCCGCAGGCAGGAAATTAGGTGGGATAAGGATTCACTTGATGAAAGAATGAGAGCTGGACCTTGGAATTAAGGAAGTGTAGCAAACAGGCAAGAGCAGTGAGGGCTGTTCTACATGCTTGGCGGAAAATATGGAAGAGGAATGACTGTCAGGCTGAACAAGAGAGATTAGAGGGTGTTCAAGTTTTATATATCTTCTGGTCAGGCTCTGAAAGGGAGTCGAAGGTTTCATTTACTGGTCGTCTTTAATTGGAAAGATAAATAGGTGCTGCCAGGCAAGTAAATAAAGGGAAGGTTATGTTTGGATGGAAGAAAGAGAGGAAAGAGGAAGGCTAAGGAAAATGGCTTCATACCTTTTCGGGCACTTCACGACCAAAGCAAGTTGCACCGCACAACCAATCTCTCAATTTAAGAAACTATGAAGTTTTCCTTTATGTATTATTCTCAACCAAGAAAGTCCTGAATCCAACAATAATCATAATCCCAATCTAGATAGATTTTCAACAAATTGAACTACATAGACTTTCAAATCAAAACAAAACTCCCTACTAATAACCAACTTGTCCAAAAAAACTCCTACTAGCATCTCTCCCAGAAGAGGCAAATAATTGGGGGCCAATTGGATGTCTTAGATACAGAAGTAAACTATACACACAAGAACTTATGTCATTATGAGTTACTAAGGTCTGACCTACACAATCATTCTGTTAGCTGAAGCTTTGAATCAAAAGCTCAACTCAGCTCTTTAGTCCCACATCGGATAGTGGGAGTCCCTCTACTTTGTTTATATTACCTTTTCTCCTTTTGCTTCATTATAAGTTGTGTGTGGGAGCTCCATGGGCCACACGTGCGCGCCGCCGCCGCCGCCCGGCCCGGCCCGGCTCGGCTCGGCTCGGCTCGGCTCGGTTCGACGCGCGTAACGGGTGCGGGTACGTGCCCACATCTGTGGGCGCCGAATGCCGATCCGATTCCTTCTTCGGGTTTGGGCTAAGACACGAAAATCCTTTTTGCTCCTATTATTTTTTCCGTTACTATTTATTAATTCTGCAACGGTTGGATACATGAATTCATGTCCAGATTCATTGTATCACATTTTTAACATGTGTTGTAACGTTTGTAACGTTAATTTTAATAGGCTGATTTAATATCATATTAATTCCCAACCGTTGGCATCAGCCTATATATTGAGCTCCATTCTCCTCCTTCAGACACACAGAAAAAATTGCTCTCCAAAATTCTCGTACTCTCAATCGCTGCTATCCTTTTTTTTGCTCTGGGCGGAGCTAAGTCGGGGTCGTTCTCTCGACGTCGTGTGTGGCAACGAGATTCCGGTGGAGCGAAAATTTTACCACTAGGGGCGTTCGGATTCAGTCTGCACATAGACCCGAGCTAACTCTTAGGGCAGTGCTACGTGCGCGACTTCCCCGGAGGCCGGTAACATTTACGTAATTTATTTTGTTTGCAGATTTTAAGTGAAGAAAATTGAAAAAATATCTAACAATCTAAGAGTTAGCTAAAATTTATGCTCTGAACATTTCTTACACAACCTTCTATTAAATTATTTAGGTTCTGTTGAGAATATAAATTTGGATTAGGCTACAATTTTGTTGGTTCTGTTCAGAATGGAACATTAATTACACAATTTTTCTTCAATTTTTGTTCTCTTAAATAAGTTCCGTTCCTTTAGACATTCTGTTAACAATAGTTTTTTTTTTTAGACAAACTGTCGTCAAGTATATTTTACATTCTGTTGCTTCATATATATATATATATATATATATATATATATATATATATATATATATATATATATTGCTATTACTACAATATTTCTTAATAAATATTTATTCAATCATTGCTTGAAAATTTTATGTAACGTTTGTTAACAATTTCTTCCATTTAAGGAAAGCTTTACTTGCTTGTTACTCAGGAAATTACTTTGTGTCATATACATAAGAAGCATTCTGTTAATTGTGATCCGAGCCCAGGTCTCCACGGCCACAACGTGGAATTCTATCCACTAAACTTACTTTTTGTATAATATATACAAATTTTGATTACTTACTCTGTTAGTTAGTCACTATACATAATTTATTACTTCCATTCACTTTTGATACAAATTGCCTACTGTATCAAAGGTCCTTTTCTTCTTAAACACTTTGCTTCCTAAAGTATCAAGCAAATTTGCTTTCTTTATCAAACTATATACCCTTTATTAAAATATTATTACACCTATTCTGTTGCTTAATAATTGTCTAAAATTTGTCACACTAGTAACAAATTGTCTTTTGTGGTTAAATTGAAACCTTAGACAAATATTATTGTGTTAGTACATTTTATCAATACTAGTTGAATAGTTTCTTTTACTCAATATTCAATTTAGGCTAAATCAAACAATTAATTGATTTAGTAAAATTCTTTTAATTTTAAAGTTCTAAAGTTAAGATTTGTTTGGGAACAAGCCGAAAGGGCCCTTCTGTCAACAAGGCGAAAAATCGTCTAAGCGATCGGTACTTAAGAGTTCCTAGTGAACCTCCGCTTGCTGGGATCCGGCCCCTACAGCTAACCCATTCTTATCAAAACTTGAAAACTAAAATTTTAAAGGTCTATTACTATAATTATTTTAATTGTTAATTTTAGCTTAAAACCATCTTATTGAGTAAATATAATTTTTACAGACCTTAGAAAATATGACTTCCAAGGAAGAGACTTTCTCTGCAAAGCCTGCAAAATTCAATGGCACATATTTCAAGAGGTGGCAGAGCCAGATGAAATTTTGGCTTACCACCTTAGGCCTGATTTCAGCCATTGATGGGTCCACACCTATCTCAAATGATTCTGATGAGACCGAGTCTGACGTAGGGGTTTCCAAGTCCTCTTCTACCAAACCCAAGACCCCTAAGGAAATAGACTAACATTGCTTCCACAGAATCTTAAGTGCTATGTCTGAGTCTCTCTACGACATATTTTTTGAATATAAAAGCGCTAAAGAACTATAGGATGCTTTGGAAGATGAGTATGGTTGTGATGATGCTGGAATTGATAGATTCAATTCCACCACATTCAACCAATATGTCATGGTAGATAACAAACCTATCAATGACCAAATCTATGAGTTCCAAGAACACCTTAGGCAGGTTCAAGCCAAGGGAACCTTCTTTTCTACTGAGCACAAAATAGGATGCTTGATAGATAAACTCCCTCCTTCCTGGTCTAAAGTGGCAAAGGACCTATTACATCTACAAGGATCTATTACATACTCTCAAGCTCTACAGAGAATTAGAACAGAAGAGCAATATAGGTCCAAGACCAAAGCTAGGTCAAATGCCACAGCTAAGGTAAACCTTGTAGAAAGCCATGCAAAACCTAGATCAAACAACCATCTCAAATCCAAGAAAAACTCCTTCAAAAAGAAGCAGAATTTTCAACCTCCTCACCAAAACCATCACCACCAAAACCCTCAACCCCAAAAACCTAGAAACTTTGGTCAGACTCAGGATCAAAGAAGATTTTGTTTTGTGTGTGGTAGAACCAACCACACAGCCATCAACTGCTTCCAAAGGAAGAAACACAACTATCAATTGTAATAGAGGCTAATAAAGTAGTTTTCTCTAAGAATGATCTGTATATTGGAAAAGGATTTGTGAAAGATGGACTTTTTGTTTTAAGTACAATGAATAAAAGTTTAAATCCTTTTTTTTGTTGCAAATGTTGAATCATCAAATGTTTGGCATGGTAGACTAGGTCATGTGAACTTAGGATCTATCAAAAGGATGATGAACTTAGATCTTATCCCTAAGACTTCTATAGACGATGAACACAAATGTGAGATATGTGTTCAAGCCAAACATACTAGATTACCTTTCAAATCTGTCCATAGGGATTCTGAACTCCTAGAACTTATCCATAATGATGTTTGTGATTCCAATAGGGTTTTGACCCGAGGCGGTAGGAAATACTTTGTAACTTTTATAGATGACCATTCAAAGTACTGTTACACCTACCTCCTTAAGACCAAAGATGAAGTTCTAGACAGATTCAAGGTCTATAAATCTGAAGCTGAAAACCAGTTGGATAGGAAGATTAAGATCCTTAGATCAGATCGTGGTGGAGAGTATACCTCAAATGAAATGACTAACTTCTGTGAAGAGCACGAAATTATTCATGAGGTAACTGCTCCTTATTCACCACAATCCAATGGAGTTGCTGAAAGGAAGAATCGCACTCTTTTAGATATGGTCAATGCCATGCTTCTCAGCTCAGGTGCCCTTGACAATTTTTGGGAAGAAGCCTTATTGTCAGCCTGTTATATTCTTGATAGGATACCCAGTAAGACTAATGATAAGACCCCATATGAGTTATGGAAAGGTCGAACCCCTAGGATTAATTACCTCAAAGTTTGGGGATGTCTAGCTAAAGTAGGAATTCCTGAACCCAAAAAGAGGAAGATAGGACTTAAGACTGTAGATGCTTTATTCATAGGATATGCCCTAGATAGTAATGCCAATAGATTTCTTGTAACCCATTCTGAAGTAAATGAAATCTCTAATAACACAATCATTGAAGCTAGAGATGCAGTTTACTTTGAGAATATTTTTTCCTTCAAGGATAGAACCCCTTCATCTTCCTCTAACCCTTCCCTTACTCCGTCTACTAGTTCTCATGACCAAAAGCATAATTCTCAATCTGAACAAGTCATAGAACCTAGAAGGAGTAAAAGAGAAAGGATTGAAAAGAATTTAGGAGAAGAATTCTTCACATTTTTGATAGAAGGTAATCCCTCAACTTATGAAGAAGCCATATCCTCTCCTGATGCTCCTTTCTGGAAAGAAGCTATTAACAATGAGTACAACTCCATCATGGAGAACAATACTTGGTTTTTAGCAGACCTTCCTTTAGGCAGCAAACCAATAGGTTGTAAGTGGATCTTTAAGAAGAAACTTAGAGCCGATGATACCATAGAAAAATATAAGGCTAGATTAGTGGCCAAAGTATTTACCCAGAAGAAAGCATTAGATTATTTTGATACCTACTCTCCTGTAGCTAGAATATCTTCTATTAGAACCCTTCTAGCTTTAGCATTCATTCATGATATGTTGATCCATCAAATAGATGTAAAGACAGCATTTCTAAATGGAGAATTAGAAGAAGAGATATATATGGAGCAACCTGAAGGTTTTATTGCTAAAGGTCAAGAAAAGAAGGTTTGCAGATTAGTAAAATCTCTTTATAGTCTAAAGCAAGCTCCCAAGCAATGGCACAACAAATTTGATAAAGTCATTATAGAATTTGGTTTTGTGCCAAATGAATATGACAAGTGTTTGTATTCCAAAAATACAAATAAAAGCTGTGTTATCTTATGCTTGTATGTTGATGATATCCTTATTTTAGGATCTTCACTGGAATTGATAAATAATACTAAGAATTATTTATCTAACCAGTTTGATATGAAAGACCTAGGTGAAGCAAACCTGATCCTAGGAATGCAAGTATCAAAAAGGAAAGAGGGTTATACTCTATCCTTAGCACATTAAATTGAGAAAATGCTAAGGAAGTTTGAGTATTTTGACAAGAAACCTGCCCTTACCCCTTATGACAGCAATGTTGTTCTCAAGAAGAATGAATGATTACCTATAGAACAACATAGATATTCACAAATGATTGGGTCCCTTATGTACATAACAA
This sequence comes from Iris pallida, assembly GCA_029216955.1. Classification (NCBI taxonomy): domain Eukaryota; kingdom Viridiplantae; phylum Streptophyta; class Magnoliopsida; order Asparagales; family Iridaceae; genus Iris; species Iris pallida. The sequence continues at coordinate 7,065,930 of JANAVB010019999.1, forward strand.
ATAGGACTAGACCTGATATTGCATTTGCTATTGGGAGACTAAGTAGATATACTAGTAACCCAAATTAGACACACTGGACTGCATTAGACAGAGTATTTAGATATCTTAAGGGTACTCTAGATTATAAACTTCATTATTCTAGACACCCTGATATCATAGAAGGTTACTCCGATGCAAATTGGGTAACTGATTCACATGATGTAAAATTCACTACTGGATATGTTTTTACCCTAGCAGGAGCTGCAATCTCCTGGGGATCATGTAAACAAACTATCATAGCCAGAAGTACAATGGACTCTGAAATGATAGCTTTGGATACTACATATACAGAAGCCGAATGGCTGAGAAATCTTATTATGCATATACCTGTTTCTGTTCATCCTATTCCTGCAATTTCTATAAACTGTGATAATAAATCTGTTATAGAACTACTAAAGCATGATTCTGTGAATGCTAAGATGAACAGGCACCTGCAGCTGCGCTTCAAGTCAATAAAGAGCCTATTGGACAAATATGTGGTTCTTGACTATATAAAGTCAGAAAAGAACCTTGCAGACCACTTGACGAAGGGTCTGTCTAGGACATTGATCCTAGAATCATCGAGGGGGATGGGGTTAAGCCCATAGTATAGTCACCAGCAGTGGCAACCCAACCGAGTCTGACTGGAGATCCCAAGAAGCCGGTTCAATGGGTAGAAACAAGCTGGACTAGGTGACTATTATGGAACACTGACCTGAGATTAAATTCTCTTTAAAATAAAAGCCCAAGAGGCTGTACATGTGTACATTCATACCCCATCCCTATGGTGACAGTGTTCCTTTTGTAATATGGATAGGTTGAGTTTAAACTCTTAATAAGTCCAAGCATGATATGCAGGGTTGATTCCTATCACCAACCTTTAAGGACTTACCTATATGAGAGGTCGTGAGGGTCGCGACTATAGGACAGGGCGATCCTAGACAACTCTCATGAATGTGTAAAAGTGCGCATGGCCAACCAAACGCGCCACCCGATAGACCCAAGTACCTCTAGCGTACTATGTGTGCTATTTTCCGAGTCTGGTTCAAGAAGACTGATTCAAGACGTAGTCCATCAAGCTCTTCTTCAGACAAAGAGAATAGTCACTACGTGAGATTTAAGGATGTAATCCATCTCATTTATGCATAGTATACAACTGTCCAGAAACTCTCTTACTCTTATCTTATTCTCCTTCTTTATATTATCTTGGAACTTGAGCTTTTGGGGGGGGGGGGGTTGTTAGCTGAAGCTTTGAATCAAAAGCTCAACTCAGCTCTTTAGTCCCACATCGGATAGTGGGAGTCCCTCTACTTTGTTTATATTACCTTTTCTCCTTTTGCTTCATTAAAAGTTGTGTGTGGGAGCTCCATGGGCCACACGTGCGCGCTGCCGCCGCCGCCCGGCCCGGCTCGGCTCGGTTCGGCGCGCGTAACGGGTGCGGTTACGTGCCCACATCTGCGGGCGCCGAATGCCGATCCGATTCCTTCTTCGGGTTTGGGTTGAGACCCGAAAATTCTTTTTGCTCCTATTAATTTTTTCCGTTACTATTTATTAATTCTGCAACGGTTGGATACATGAATTCATGTCCAGATTCATTGTATCACATTTTTAACATGTGTTGTAACATTTGTAACGTTAATTTTAATAGGCCGATTTAATATTATATTAATTCCCAACCGTTGGCATCAGCCTATATATTGAGCTCCATTCTCCTCCTTCAGACACACAGAAAAAATTGCTCTCCAAAATTCTCGTACTCTCAATCGCTGCTATCCTTTTTGTTGCTCTGGGCGGAGCTAAGTCGGGGTCGTTCTCTCGACGTCATGTGCGGCAACGAGATTCCGGTGGAGCGGAAATTTTACCACTAGGGGCGTTCGGATTCAGTCTGTACATAGACCTGAGCTAACTCTTAGGACAGTGCTACGTGCACAACTTCCCCGGAAGCCGGTAACATTTACGTAATTTATTTTGTTTGCAGATTTTTAAGTGAAGAAAATTGAAGAAATATCTAACACATTCTACTGAAACGACTAAGTTCTGGACTGATCTAAAAACTGCATGTGTATGTATATGTTCAATGAGGTGTACAACACAGAACCATCATGGGAATATGGAATATCATATACTTTCGGATACGCCTCGTAATACTATTAGTATCTTTCATAAATCTGAAACCAGTTTACTCATATGATGTACTTTGCTACATCAAAACTGGGTCAGAACAAAACTCTCCTGAGTGATTCAGAAAAAAAAACTACATGCTTTATTAAACTTCACGTACCGAATAAACCCGACGTGCAAATATGACATATCATATACTATGTTGTTACGGGCGACGCCTAGGCGCGCCCGATTTGAGTACACCGCCTCGACCTGGGGATTTCAAGGCTGGGTTCAGCGGTGGGCGCCTAGGCGCGCCTGGGCGGGCGTCTAGGTCCGCCCAGTGGAAGTCGAAGTCGGGCGCCTAGGCGGTGGGTTTCACAATTCTGCTACTCAAAGTCAATTCACATTGCTTCTCCTTAATTCTGCTACTCAAAGTCAATTCACATTGCTTCTCCTTAATGCAAAAGTCTACTACTAATGTTTACAATTTACATTGCTTCACATTTCTTCACAATTCACATTGCTTCTCCTTCTCCTTAATGCTGCTGCATCTCCTGAAAGGCTGAAACCTGAGATCTGCTACTGCTACTGCTGCACACAGGGAAAACAGCAACAAATTCTGGGCGGGCGCCTAGGCGAGGCGGGCATGGTCTCGCCTCGCCTCACCTAACGCCCAGTACAACATAGATCATATACCGTCAGAAACGTCTTGAAGTCTACTTTTTTTATTCTGAAAGTAGTTTATTATTTGATGTGATTTACTTCATGAAAACTGAAGTTTAACATATTTGCGTAAACTTAACAAACTAGCATTGAATAATTGGTACAAGAAATTGCAAGAATGAATTTATGAGCAAAGTACTCTTGCATAAATTAACGAGGAGGAAGAGCAGGATACAGTTGCATAGATAGTGTACTTAGAGGTGGCAAGTAACACTTGCCTCTAGGTTTTGGTTGTAGAACTCAAGAACTCTGAGCCTTAAGCTCTTGGGTTCTTCATCCTCTTAGCCTTCTTGGATACTATTTTGTCCTTGCTAATCCACTGCCACAACCACCTCTTCCCTCTCCTAGGTTTGAGTTTGGATGAGGATAGAATGGAAAAGAGAGAGTGGAAGAAGGAATGGTTCTTTTGTAGGAGAGTTGTGTGTATGCATGCATGGCCACCTAATAGGGTGATGAGGTGTTGGAGGGTCGCGGAGGAGTTTGAGGTTGTGAAAAAGCCACCATGGGTGATGAGGTGGTGGGTTAGGTAAGGGAGTAGATTAGGAAATAGTTAATTCGTAGGTTAAGGTAGGATTAAGAATTTCACAACTTAATAGATATTAATAATACTGTAATTTCAATTATAATCATTGAATATAAACTCGATATCAGTATATAACCATGCAGTTTTGAATCTGTCACACTCAGGACAGTTTTCTTATGCCTAAATTTTCATGTGCAAACAACATTATATAAGTAAACTGGTTTCAGATCTATATAGAGAATTTTGAGGCATCTGAAACTATATGATATCGCCGTATTCCCATGACAGTGTTGTGTTGTACACCTCCTTAAACATTCAGACCATGATTCATAATGACCTGAAATCTTGTATGTGCATAGCTAATTTCTGTATCTGAAATGTCCAATTGGTAGTTTTCTAAATTAAGTCTGATATAGAGTTATGTGTCTCCAAATTGGGGGACAAAATATGTCCAGAAACCGAGTTTCGTGTATGTTGAGTCTGATTAATAGTCGGGTCTTGTTCGGAATGTTAAATTCAAGTACCGGGTGGTTCGTAGTTTCGTACGACCATATCATGTTTAACAATACCGTGAATATTGTCTAGACATGTTTAAATCGTAGTTTGTAGTTTGTAGTATCGGCCGATACCGATACGGTTTTGCATGTCCTGATCCGATACCGAAACGGACATTGGGATTCTCTTTCCCAGTCAATTCGGCAAAAAAAAAACTGAACAGACAACCAATCAGCAATGGTTTAAAAGCATGTAAAAGAAGAAAATATATCTATCGCAGGTAAACCAATCGACAATAATAACTATTATTTCATTCAATTTCAAAATTACTAAAAAACAACATAGAAAATACTTAAAATTATGCCTGCATGTATAAAATATTTTTTCTAAAATTTTAATAGTTTAAAACAAATATTTGCTTTCTGATACCAAAAAATCCAATACTCCCATCCGATACCGCCGATCCTGATACTCATAGGAAGGGTCCGATACCGATAGTGTGAACATGACTTCAAATGCATGTAAAGTTCAATACAAGTGAAGTTTATATACATGACAAGTATAGTTCCCCAATTTCTAAATTATCAATATGTTCTTCTATATCATGGTCTTAGAATATTGGATCCGGGTTGATCATTGGATCTCGAAGGTGAAGGCTTCAAAACAAAGGAATTAAATGATTTTATATCTGGTATTATTATCAAACGTAGCTCCACTTAGACTAAATTAAAATTTGGCTAGTTCGATATGTATGGGTCTGTTTGGTGGATACTCTTGCTAATCTCCAAATATCTGACTATGTTATTGAGATCCAGAGATCAGATGGTCCTACTTTATTTGAGGTTGGTCGTATTATTTGGGTTTGAATCCAGTTTGACCTAATTGAGCCTGAGTCGAGTCAAGTTTTAGTTAATCAATGCCTACTTAAAAAGTCTATAAATAAGTATGTACCTAGAGTCCTAGACGTTAACAATTAATTAAGGAATGAATAAGTTAGGCTATTGTCCTTATGACATTGCATTCGACTTACATATTGGCATGAAGCCAGACCTTAGGGGTCATTTTTTAAGGATTTGGAAGAAAGCTTAGTTAGAGATACAACAATTCACTTTGGAGAAGGCACAGTCACATACAATTGCTTCATATACTATTGCAATTTAGAATAACCAAACAAACTATTAAGCTATGGAAGGATAGAGTGTAGTGCCCAGCTCCCGTTGGGGCGAAGCACTATGTAATAGGCTCGTGGCAAGTCAGACATGGTCGGGAACAAGATGGCTAGTCTGACTCAGCGACGAGTTTGATATACGAAAACCATGGCATCAATAAAATCGATTTGGACGAATGATATGAGTAGGGGTGAGCATATAACGGTTGAAAACCGAAAACCGAACCGAACCGAAATATGACAAACGGTTCGGTTTTTCGGTTATCGGTTCGGTTTACGGTTTAAAATTTTGAAAATTTGAAATAACGGTTCGGTTTTCGGTTCTTCATCTGAAAAAACGAACCGAAAACCGATTTAGATTTAGTAATTTATCAAACTATCCACAATATACATATACTAATGTTTATTAACCCCTAACTGAGCGCACTCTCTTCTCCTATTCTATGTCGGTGCTTCTTTGAGCACTCTCTCTATCTACCATCAATCTATATATACTAATATCTTTCACTCTATGTAATATAACAATTCATAAATACAATAATGTCATATATTTTTTAAAAAATTGTTATTTAAATAGGCTCATTTTGCTAAAAACTTGAAGGCCATGCACATTGGCCCATGAAACCGAACCGACCGAAAACCGAACCGAATTAATTCGGTTCGGTTTTGTTCGGTTTTTATAAAAACGGTTCGGTTTTTGGTTTTGAGAAATACGGTTTACGGTTATTTCGGTTTTCACATATTCGATTCGGTTTGAACCGAACCGAACCGATGCTCACCCCTAGATATGAGTACCGTTCCAACTAATGGATCGGCTACTGCTAGAATAAGTCCTAGATGCAGCAGACCGTGTCTTGGTGAATGAACTCTAAAGGGAGCGACGCAACCGGTCTGCTGTTGGTTTTGTTGGTTTTTTTGAATTTCTGAATAAATTGTTGTGTGGGCTTGTTAAGTGTGCTTTTGCGTCGATTTCTGAATGCGTCTTTGAGGATTTCGAAGGAAGGATTGAAGGAAGGGTTCTAATTCGATGCCCGTGCCATTGCAGGAGTTCGTGTAACTGACGCAACGACGCTTGACCATCGCGAAGCGTTCTCCTACTTCCGGCGCAATCTCTCTAGGTGGGTGGTTCTTCGGCCCCTTCTTTTCTACTACTTCCTGCCAACAAAATTCTTAAAGTTCAACGTTCAAATCGATGATCCTAACTGGGTGTATGCTTTGCCACTATGATCAAGAACTCGGGATAATATAGCAACTTAGAAAAGTTAACTCCGAATTTATAAGTGTCACACTAAGTAGAGAAAAGATAAAGTTCTAGGAAAGAGAGAGAATTTATTTCATGCTCTGCAAAACACAACGAAGAAACCTTGGTTGTGATATATTACGCCTCGGAGAATTTGGTGCCTACGGGATGCTAAATCAGAACGTACGGCTTCGGGGAAAAGAACCCTTACACGAGTAGAAATGATTATGTGGTTTAATAATGTCTATACTATGCAATTTACTTCATACATATTAAATTGTTCATACATTCGCGCATGGTCATGGACGACTTGTGCACAAGGTGAGCTTTCCTCGAGACGTACCCGGGGCGCTGGGACCAAATCGGCCTAGGAGGAAATTATGGAATCGTGCTTCGGCGCGAGGCATTGCGAGACCCCAGTTAGGCTCGCAACCTGGACTGATAGGACGCGTCGCAATGCTACGTAATCGTCCTTCATGGTGTCGATATCACCAATGACCGCATATAAGATAGATTGCATGCTCACTTATTGTCTTGTGCAGGTGGTAAGTATTATGTATATTTTGTGCAGGAAATGAGCACGGCCGTGGTAAGATAAGTTGAAATTGGTTATGTTGTTACTGTTTAAAATGTGCCTTCGATATGAACTGCAATTCATATAGTTCTGAATTGAAAGATCACTTCGTATACTAGAATCCTTAATAAGCAGTGTCGGTTTAGACGAGTGGGTTCGTCCCATCCACTAGCAAGTGTGCTAACCCCCAACTCCCCAGGTAACGAGCGCGCTGTGGGAGCTCGAGACTAGACTGAAGCTGAAAAATGGGAGGCGGCGCGAAGCTCTCCTATTTTGAAGCCCAATTCAGATCGAAGGCGTTTTGTTCAAATGTATAAAGGGGCATGAATGTATGGAACGACAAGGATTATTTCATAGCAGCTTGTCGAGGGTTTCTTTTGTGTTCAAAGATGTAGCCGCAACGGCATATGTAATGTAAAAAAATGACCATGCACATACTTTACAAGTTTTATGAATGAAAAGCTAAATTTTTTCCTATTTTATGTCTTCAACTCTCTGCACTGTTTAATTTCAACGTGTCGTCTCAAAGAAAATTTCAAGTGCACGTTCTTGCCTTGTACAAGTCCAATAAAGACATGTACGGCATCACGTCCCGACTCGTGGGATCGATTCATCTCGAGTTAAGGCGATGACGATCGATTGGACGAGTCGGGGCGTGATAAGTTGGTATCAGAGCATGGTTCACACCTCGGACCTTTCAAAAATACTTTCTTTTAGATGTTGCAATTTTTCAAAAACTATGCTTTTCGACATACGTGATATGAAATAATCGTTCCATACATATAAGCCAATAGATATTTTGAGAATACTAACGGGTTTGCTCAATTTTGTAGGAATGCCGAAGAGAACGGGTGTCCCCGCTGTCAATGCCACGTTGATTAGCACGGATAGCACCGAAGACGCGACGCCTAGCGAATCCGCCATGGAGCGATTATTGCGCCTCATGGAAATCCAACAGCGCCACGCGGAGATGCAGCAGCGACAACTGCAAGAACAGAACCAGGCCCAAATCAGTGCCCGGATCGTGAGCACCATAGCGACCCAACAGAACTCGACGACCGCCATGTCAGAAGAAGAAGTGCAACCAACAACGACGAAGCATATGTCTTCCTCCTCCCTACTCAAGGTGACCAAATTCAAGAAGATGAACCCGCCTGAATTTAACAGCCGAGCAGAGCCTGACGAAGTCATGGGGTGGCTAGTGAAGATTGAGGGTCTGTTCAATCTCCTCAACATCAAGGGGTCCAAGAGAGTCGGGTGTGCAGCCTTACAGCTAAACTTGAGGGCCTACGACTGGTGGGAGGCGAAGAAACAAGAGCTCCACGAGGCCAACCCCAACGCCAAGATCTCGTGGGAGACGTTCAAATTGGCCTTCCTCAAGCAACACATTCCTCGTGCCGTTCGTCGACAGAAAGAAGAGGAATTCATGTCCTTAAAGCAAGGAAACATGTCAGTTGAAGATTATGATGCGAAGTTCGCAAAGCTTGCGAAGTTTGCCGGGGCCTTTCTGCCGAACAAGGAGGCGTGGTGCGAGCGCTTCCAATAAGGCCTGAATGACGATTTGCGTCGGGACGTCATGAACCAAAGGTGCCAGACTTACAGGGAATCATATAATGCCGCCCTTGATAGCGAGCAGATCTTTGGAGAAGCTTCGCAAAGGATCGGGTCAGGCGTCCATAACAACTTCAACAAGCGCCCTCACGGTGCGGGAGGATCTGGTGTGCCAAAGCGCCAGAACACGTTCGAGTATCTGGGGCCTCACCCCGGCGTACGGTGCCATCGCTGCGGCAAGATGGGACATCTGGCGGTCGATTGCCAAGGGGGATGCTTCAAGTGTGGCCAGCTATATCACAAGGCAGTAGATTGTCGAATGGGAAGGGCGAACCAATATCCACCAAGGAACGTCCAGAATCAGAACAGGACACCTCCCGCCCATGGCGCAAACGCAGTACCCGTGAACCCACAAAATCGCCAAGGGGCGCAAGGCCGAGTCTATGCACTGACTCGGGACGAAGCGTTCGCGTCCGACACTGTCGTGACAGGTATATTACTCTATAAAAATATGCCTCCTAGAGTATTGTTCGATTCGGGTGCTACGCATAGTTTCATATCTGCCGACTTTGTAGAAGAGAATAAATTATCCATGCAACATTTAGATATGAATCTTAGCGTTAGCACTCCATCTGGAGTAGATATGCCTGCCACTAAAATTTGTAGGGATGGTTACATCTGCATCGGAGGAAAAAAATCTATCCTTGGAAGTTATCGTTCTCGACATCAAGGAGTACGATATAATCCTCGGCATGGATTGGTTGGGTGCATGCCACGCAACGATCGTGCGCGCGGAGAAGAGAGTTGTGTTCTGCCTTCCGGGCGAAACCGAGTTCTCCTATTCGTGCGGAGCAGCGTCAAAGACATCAATGATGATATCGACAATTTCGGCAAGGCGTATGTTGCATTCTGGTTGCAGCGAGTACCTAGCATCAGTTCGAGACACGAGAACGAAGATTGCAAGTACGGCCCAGACTGAAGTCGTGGTAGAATTTCCTGATGTGTTCCCAGACGAGTTGCCAGGAATGCCGCCCGATCGAGAGATAGAATTCAGCATCGACACCTTTCCGGACACCCGACAGATATCCAAAGCACCCTATCGAATAGCGCCGGCAGAACTGAAGGAAGTGAAAGCACAACTACAAGAGTTGCTAGATCGCGGATACATTCGCCCTAGTGTCTCCCCGTGGGGTGCTCCAGTGTTGTTTGTAAGGAAGAAGGATGGATCGATGCGGCTGTGCATCGACTATCGGGAACTTAACAAAGCCACGGTACGAAACAAGTACCCGTTGCCAAGGATAGACGACTTGTTTGACCAGTTGCAAGGGGCGACGGTATTTTCCAAGATTGATCTTCGCTTAGGCTACCATCAATTGAAGATCAAGTCCGAGGACGTGCCGAAGTCCGCCTTCTGAACACGATATGGTTACTACGAATTTCTAGTCATGCCTTTCTGCTTGACAAATGCTCCTGCCGCTTTCATGGATCTGATGAACCGAGTGTCCGACCGTTCATAGACAAATTTGTCGTCGTATTCATCGATGACATTCTCATATATTCAAAAAGCAAGGACGAGCACGTGGAGCACTTGAAGACGGTACTACAGACTCTGCGTGAACACCAACTTTATGCCAAGTAAATGCGAGTTCTGGATGAGCAGCGTGACGTTCCTTGGGCACGTTGTTTCAGCTGAAGGCGTCACGGTGGACCCAAAGAAAATTGAAGCGATAGTTGAATGGAAGCGACCTACCTCGGCAGGCGACATCCGATGTTTTCTCGGCTTGGCAGGCTACTACCGAAGATTTGTGAAAGACTTTGCCAAGATTGCGTCGCCTCTGACTCGCCTCACCCAGAAGGGAGTCGTATTCAAGTGGAACGACGCATGTGAATCTAGCTTTCAGGAGTTAAAGAAACGGTTCATCTCAGCTCCAATCCTTGCACTTCCGGACGGACCAGAAGGATTCCAAATATTTAGCGATGCATCACGAACTGGTTTGGGATGCGTACTTATGCAAAGGGATAAGGTAATTTCGTTTGCATCGAGACAATTGAAGCAACACGAAAAAAATTACCCTACGCATGATCTTGAGCTAGCGGCGATTGTGTTCGTATTGAAGCTATGGCGGCACTATCTTCATGGTGTGGCTTGCAGCATCTATACGGATCACAAAAGTCTCAAATATATCTTTACTAACGGGACTTGAACTTACGACAGCGGCGTTGGCTCGAACTCATCAAAGATTATGATCTGACTATCGAGTACACGCCGGGTAAGGAAAACGTCGTAGCGGATGCTCCGAATAGAATGTTTGCAGGATGCCTGGCGATCAACCGTGACATACAGCGAGACTTGGCAGAAATGGGTATCGAACTCCGAATTCGCTACCGTGGAGCACAATTGGCCCAATTGCACCTTGAGTCGAGCTTGCACAACAAGATAAAGACCGCACAGGAGGACGACTCATTCCTGAAGAAGATACGCGAGCTGATTTCGACAGAAAAGGCGGCCGACTTTGTGGTGGACGAGGGCGGAATGACGCGGATGAAAGGGAGAATATGCGTGTCGGACCATGCCGAACTTAGAAAAGAGATTCTGACGGAGGCCCACTATGCGAAGTACTCGTTGCATCCCGGGAGTACCAAAATGTACAAGGACTTGCGCACGACCTTTTGGTGGCACGGCATGAAGAAAGACGTGACAACTTTTGTGTTACAGTGCATGGCCTGTCAATAGGTGAAGGCCGAGCATCAAAGACCAGGTGGGGAGCTACAGAACCTCGACATTCCAGTGTGGAAGTGGAACGACATCTCTATGGATTTTATCATGGGCCTTCCGAAGACGTCGCAGGAAAATGATGCGATTTGGGTCATTGTCGATCGATTGACCAAATCCGCTCATTTCATCGCTATCAAAGTATCATGGAACGACGATCGGTTAGCTCAGATCTATATCAATGAGATTGTTCGACTGTACGGGATACCTGCCACAATCATTTCGAACAGAGATGGATGATTCTTATCATGTTTATGGACGAGTCTGCAAGCGGCAATGGGCACTAAGCTGAACCTTAGCTCCGCGTACCACCTGCAAACCGATGGCCAGACAGAAAGAGTGAATCAGATCCTGGAAGATATGTTACGTCTGTGTGCGATAGATTTAAAGACTAGTTGGGACACGCACTTGTCGCTCGCGGAGTTTGCGTACAACAACAGTTATCAATCGAGCATCCAGATGGCTCCCTACGAGGCACTTTATAGGAGGAAATGCCGATCTCCGATTTGCTGGGACAAAGTCGGGGAGCGACAGGTGCTAGGGCCAGAACTAGTCGAACAAGCCGTTGAGAAGGTCCGCATGATTCGAGATAGGCTTCGTATTGCTCAAAGTCGACAGAAGAGTTATGCAGATACTCGTCGACGACCGTTAGAGTTCTTGGTTGGGGACCATGTGTTCCTGAAGGTGACGCCGATGCGGGGCGTCATGCGATTCGGGGTAAAGGGCAAACTGAGTTCGATATTCGTAGGGCCCTTCGAGATTCTCGAAAGAGTGGCGACAGTTGCTTACCGGATTGTGCTACCTCCTGTCCTGGCTGAAGTGCACGACGTCTTCCATGTCTCCCAACTTCGGAAGTACATACATGATCCAAGTCATGTGGTTAGCTTCGATCAGCTAGAGCTGCGCGCCGATCTATCATACTCGAAGGAGCCCGTACAAATTTTGGATAGTAAAAAAAGATCCTGCGAAGCCGATCGATGTCCTTAGTTCGCGTACTCTGGCGCAACCACTCAGTTGAGGAGTCGACGTAGGAACTAGAGGCGGAGATGAAGGAGAAGTACCCTTCACTCTTCGCCGACGAAGGTCGGACCCTTGTTCTTAAGTTTCGTGACGAAACTTTTTCTTAGTGGTATATTATGTAGTGTCCCGCTCCCGTTGGGACGAAGCACTATGTAATAGGCTTGTGGCAAGTCAGACATGGTCGGGAACATAGATGGCTAGTCTGACTCGACGACGAGTTTGGTATAGGAAAACCATGCCATCAATAAAATTGATTTGGACGAATGATATGAGTACCGTTCCAACTAATGGATCAGCTACTGCTGGAATAAGTCCTAGATGCAGCAGACCGTGTCTTGGTGAATGAACTCTAAAGGGAGCGACGCAACCGGTCTGCTGTTGGTTTTGTTGGTTTTCTTGGCTTTCTGAATGAATTGTTGCGTGGGCTTGATAAGTGTGCGTTCGCGTCGATTTCTGAATGTGTCTTTGAGAATTTCGAAGGAAGGATTGAAGGATTATAATTCGATGCTCGTGCCATTGCAGGAGTTCGTGTAACTGACGTTTGACCGTCGCGAAGCGTTCTCCTACTCCCGACGCAATCTCTCTAGGTGGGTGGTTCTTCGGCCCCTTCTTTTCTACTCCTTCCCGCTAACAAAATTCTTAAAGTTCAACGTTCAAATCGATGATGCTAACTGGGTGTATGCTTTGCCACTAAGATCAAGAACTCGGGATAATATAGCAACTTAGAGAAGTTAACTCCGAATTTATAAGTGTCACACTAAGTAGAGAAAAGATAAAGTTATAGGAAAGAGATAGAATTTATTTCATGCTCTGCAAAACACAACGAAGAAACCTTGGTTGCGGTATATTACGTCTCGGAGAATTTGGTGCCTACGGGATGCTAAATCAGAACGTACGGCTTCGGGAAAAAGAATCCTTGCACGAGTAAAAATAATTATATGGTTTAATAATGTCTACACTATGCAATTTACTTCATACATATAAACTGTTCATACATTCGCATGATCATGGACGACTTGTACACAAGGTGAGCTTTCCTCGAGACGGTACCCGGGGCGATGGAAACGAATCGGCCTAGGAGAAAATTATGGAATCGTGCTTCGGCGCGAGGCATTGCGAGACCTCCAGTTAGGCTCGCAACCTGGACTGGTAGGGCGCGACGCAATGCTACGTAATCGTCCTTCATGGTGTCGATATCACCAATGACCGCATATAAGATAGATTGTATGCTCACCTATTGCCTTGTGCAGGTGGTAAGTATTATGTATATTTTATGCAGGAAAGGAGCACGGTCGTGGTAAGATAAGTTGAAATTGGTTATATTGTTACTATTTAAAATGTGCCTTCGATATGAACTGCAATTCATATAGTTCTGAATAGAAAGATCACTTCGTATACTAGAATCCTTAATAAGCAGTGTCGGTTTAGACGAGTGGGTTCGTCCCATCCACTAGCAAGTGTGCTAACCCCCAACTCCCCAGGTAACGAGCGCGCTGCGGGAGCTAGAGACTAGACTGAAGCTGAAGAACGGGAGGCGGCGCGAAGCTCTCCTATTTTGAAGCCCAATTCAGATCGAAGGCGTTTTGTTCAAATGTATAAAGGGGCATGAATGTATGGAACGACAAGGATTATTTCATAACAGCTTGTCGAGAGTCTTCTTTTGTGTTCAAAGATGTAGCCGCAACGACATATGTAATGTAAAAAAATGACCTTGCACATACTTTGCAAGTTTTATGAATGAAAAGCTAAATTTCTTCCTATTCTATGTCTTCAACTCTCTGCACTGTTTAATTTCAACGTGTCGTCTCAAAGAAAATTTCAAGTGCACATTCTTGCCTTGTACAAGTCTAATAAAGACATGTACGGTATCACGTCCCGACTCGTGGGATCGATTCATCTCGAGTCAAGGCGATGACGACCGATTAGGCGAGTCGGGGCGTGACATAGAGGACCTGACAACATTGTGTGACAATGTGCTATTAAAGTAGTTGCAAATTCTTCTGACAGTCCCTCTTAGGTTCAGTACCATGGACAACTATAAGTGCTGTTAGACATACCTTCTTTCCCAATGACAATGATAGCCACTTTTCAGGTGTACCTTGTACTCCTGATAAAAAGCTCCAGCGGTAAAAGTAAGGAAGAAGTGATGGGAACCTGTGAGCTAAAACATACATCAATTTTCTTTTTGCTGTCCACTTCTCCCAGGTTTTTTGTCTCTCCTCTTTCGCCATAGTAGAATCATATGGATTAACCATTGGAGCAAACATGGCTGCACCTGAAAGTGCAACTTGAACAAATAAGGAACAAAATCAAATCATAGAAGGAAAAAAAAACAGTTATATTTTTGTAGCATACATTCATGGCAATAGTCAACAGCCTTTTTCCCAAGCAAAGACAGCTCACTCCACTTATAATATACTATTTCTTGCAATGACATCACATTTCACTGAAAAAATCATTCTCAACGCAAGAGAGTATTATGTCTCTCTTTTTATTTATTTTTATTAGGTAGTATCTTTTATTCCTACATAGGTTAATGTAATAAGGGGACCTAAACCTCATGCTACAAGTAGGGGTCCATCATACCCCCTGAATAGAACATCCTATTATTCTTTCTTCTTATATCGACATGGTAGCAGAGCATGAAATACCTAAATCTTAGCTTCACCTTTCCCCATCACCCCTCTCAAAACCCTAACCCTAGTCATAATCTTATCGTCCCAGTTAACTTCAAATAAAAGAAACAAGGAAAGGTCATTATGTCATCGAACATTAGCTGAAATCACAATCGACACTAAATCGCATTGATATATCAACACAAAATTATTGTCGATCTATGCCACTTGTAGATTGAACATTCACTATTTCAACCATTCTGATGTGGTGTCTTCAAACAGCATATCCTTGAGGCTTCTTGGAGCCCTAAGGTGTATCCAAGATTTCATAAAATTATAGTCACACTGATCTATACTTCCGTAGACAAAATCTGCTAACAAGGTAAGAATGATCTAGGATCACTAAAGGACCAAGCTATCCGAGCTTGGCCAGGCCTTGAACTGAGAAGGGAGGGTTTAAAAAACCTGCCATATTCAATATTTTGACGCTTAAACTCAATATATCAAAGGCTTTGGCTTGAGCTCAGCTGGAATCTATGTAAGAAGCTGAAAGTCAAGTCTGAATTTCAATTTCATCTGTAAACCTGTCTATATATGGAGCAACTACTCGAACATGTTTACATTTCAAATGATGTTACAACTTGTAGAATTGGAACTAAATTCGCTACTCTCTTAAAGGTCTTTCAAAAACATATGTGTGCTTGATAGATATGTTTCTATTCAAGTGTGATTGAGCATGAATGTTTCTCGCTTGGGCTAAGTTCATGTCTAAGTGAACGCTTGAAATTGAACATCAGAGAAGATATACTAGCTTAGAAATAAGCTTGAACAAGTATTTCCTTCATGAACAACGTGAACATATTCACAGAAATACCTCAATTAGTACAATATCTACTCTTCCTATAATGCAGTATATTGCTCCAGTACAACACATCCTCTGCACCACCCATAGTTTCTTTTATGGGATCCCTTCTTTTATTGCATTCATTCCCAAGCTGCAAGTGGAACACTACGTTTATAATAATCACCACTCATCAAACCCATAAAATGCTACATAAATAAAAATTATATTAATATAATTGGTGGAAATGAATCACATATCCTAGGGTCCTCTACTCAAGAGCAAGTTATATGAAATATACGTATTTAGGAGAAATATGAAATCTTGTTTTACTACAAAACCTAGTACATAAATAGTTTCTTTTATAGGATCCCTTCTTTTATTGCTTTCTTCCCAACCTGCAACTGGAACAAGTAGGCTATAATAATCACAACTCATCAAACTCGTCAAATGCTACATAAATAAAAGTTACATTAATATATTTGGTGGGAATGAATCATTTATCCTACAGTCCTCTATTTAGGAGCAAGTTATATATATAATATATTAGGAAAAATATGAAATATAGTTTACTACGAAACCCTAGTACATAATAAAGTCTTCCTCAGCTTCTCTCCTCTCCAAACCCTTTTCTTGAACCTATGTTATGTTTCTCTTGAAGGTCATACAGTTTTCAGATTATATCTAAATATAACCATTTTCCCACTATTCTGTCTCCTGCACATATATTCCAATTTCACAATTCCTAGCTTTACAGCATATCCATCTCAGCCACACTGATTTTTTATCACGATATGCCTTTTTATACAACATTGCAATCTACTATTCAGAGGTATGGTTTTCAACTATGATATAGCTCCAAAATAAATCCATACGACATAAAATTTAATATTTATCCTTATTCGCTTTAGTCGAACACTGAAAGCCTCAAATACGTGTACTATGTCATAACACAAGTTGCTGGAGAAATTTCTTCCAGTACATTATATTAAAGCTCCTTCACCCCCAACACAACACACACATCAGTCACATAATGGAACTGTAAACAAATCTGACTCCTTAATTGTGTGACTCATAATTACCTCCATTTTTTAACTTGAAGCTCAAAATTTTAAAATAAATCAACCACTATTAGCCGGGGGGTCTCGGTAGATTGAAAATTGGGACTGACAACCCATACAAGTATCTTGTGTTATAGCAATAAAATGACCGAGTTTGGCTGCAAATGCATTACTCAGCAAAAGTGAACAGCACTGTTTGGGAACATCGTCGTAGACCCAGTGATAAGAAATTTAGGAAGGGAAAATTTTGCCAAAATGACCAATTTCACAGAAAATTACTTGCAATATTAGAATAGTGACGTTATATGTACAGCTGTTTTGAAAAAAAGTGAACATAACAGAATCAAAAAGGAATTATCTCAACTCTGCAGCTTTATTCTCCTCTCCAAAAAAGTGAAGGGGATATATAAGTTCACAATTTTCATAGTGAACTCCCTCAATAAAAAGTCAGGGAAATCATGAAAATCTTCAGATAGCATTGTTTGGACCAATCTATAGGGAATTCTTTGAGCCAGTGGTGAAAAACACTAATTTGTGAAAAAGAAGAATTACCTGCAATTCTGTCAGGAATATAGTGTAAAGCAGCCCATGCATGCATGCCTCCGCTAGAGTAACCCAACACCCAGAACTTGTCCCTGACCCCAACAGAATCCGCTAAATGTAGCATATCAAAAGCTGATGAATTGAGGTTCCTGTCGGGATGAGGATCACTTTCACCAAAACCAGGAAGATCATAAGTAACGAAATGAACACCAAATTCCTCCAAAAGAGATTCCTTGATACCGGGTATTCCTAGTTAGACAACAATACAACCAATACTGTAGTCATTGATTAATTTACAATTCACACCAACAATATATTAAGGGATCACTTTTTACCTGCTAATCGAGAAGACAGAAAAGAATGAGGAGCTATCATGGAAAACCTAGCTCTTTCAGCTGAAACTCCTTGTTCCAGATATGACATGTGTCTCCCATCTGGAAGCAGGATATGGCTGGCAGTTGGAGGATGTATGTACAATTTCTTTGGCATTTCGACTGAAGGTTGATGCGAAGTATTTACACTCAGAACTATATGAAGCCGGATTAGAAGTCAGATAAAGGGTCAAGATTAACAAACAAAATAATTATGCATTGAAAGGCTCCAACATAAGTCACTGCATGCTCTTATTCATTCTTCGTTGCCAGACACATCTACAAGCTGAAACATAACAGATGTTGAACACCAACCGACTTTTTTTTCCCTCCAATAAAATGAATTCATTCAGTTGTGTATACATTGTGTTTTGACACAAATCACATATCCCACAGTCAACATGTTCCAAAATAGGTTTTCTTTTTGTTGGAATGATATAAATAAATAATCCTCAACCCACAACTCTAGATTTTGATACAGTGGCAGGGTCTTTAACATGCTATCAAATTTCATCTAGTGTGCATTTTTATAAAAAGAATTTATATAGCTGCATGAGTCCAACTGTCAGACCATAAACTGCACATTCAACTTGTGAGAGCATATTGGAATAGTATAAATATTTAACCCTCAACTCTTGGAGTTTTGGCTTAGCGGCATGGAATTTAAATTGTGATATTTTTCACAAAGTAATATCTTGTACTATTTCCGTGCAAGTCCATACCAAGAACTTCTCATTTTTGCAATTTACTCCCCATATAATGTTAAATGTTGGCATTAAAACAGAATTTTACCTATCCTACACTATTTCTAAGCTCTCTATGAATTCTTTACAATGTTTCTCTGCAGGAATTCATCTTGTTAACCCCTTAATAATTGGCTCCTCGTTAAAAAATTGCCTTGCACTTTGTCTTGAGCCTATGTTGCACGAACACGAATTCAATACGATACAAACACGGCACTAATATTTGAGTATCTGGTGTATGTTGTACTGCGTGTCATATCGTGTCTAATATGTGTACCGACAAGATGCAATAGAAAATGGCTACGAGTTTGAAGTGGCAGTTTTTTTTTGTTAATTCAGGGCGTGATTTTAAGATGAAAAACTGATTTTAGCGCAATACTTCGAAGAAGGTGCACAAAAGATATCCCGAAGGATTCTGAGAAATGAAATCAAATGTAACACTTCGAAGAAGGCACAAATGATTTTGTAGCAGCAACAATGAAAGTCCACAAATAGTTTCTGATTAGATCAGAAAAGTTCTCGTTCAAAACGAGATACAAGTGGACGAACAGAAGAATTAGAGAATAGAAAATTAGAAAAATCCTGCTGGGGTGACGGATCACCGGAGCTCAAAGCTAATTTTGCCTCACATAAACAGCTTCCAGGAACCAGCAAGTTCGGAAAAAAACTTCGGAATACTCTGTCGAATGCTCTTCTAACTCCTCGAATGGGCAGAAATGGCGCATTGTTCCTCTCTTCTGCTCTCTGGAAAATTCGTAAGGAACTTGTAAGAATGAATCATTCTGAATGAGAGAGAAGAGAAACATTTATACTGACTGTCCAGTAACCGTCCAGTATACGCAACATACGGGATGTGTTAAAAACCGTTTCTACACGTTGCATAACTGTTCAGATCGTGAACAGACACGACTGTGCTAATTGGCGCACAGCGCACGCCATCTGCGCTAACTGCGCCAATTACGCTCGCGCGCACTCGGGCACCCGAGCATAACACGCATAGCGCGCGACAACCGCGCACAACGCGCGCTAACTCTGCCAACCGCGCACAACGCGCAATGCACGCACTGCGCGCCAACTGCGCACGAACTGTCACGCGAACGGTCGCACAATCGGTTCGCGCGAACGGCAGCGCGAACAGTCGCGTAATTAGGTGTGCGATTGGCAACGCAGAGGCTCGCTCATCGAGCACAACTAAAGCGCACTATGCGCCTAGCGACGATGCTGACGTGCTAAGTGCAAAGTGTGAAGTACGTGTAGGCAACTCTAGAGGGGGTAAATAGAGTTTGTGTCGATAATAACCAAATAAAAATTAACTCTTTCACCAACAGAATAATTAATCAGAGTATTAATGCAGAAATAAAAGAGATCAGAAAAGCAAACGCAAACACAGCAGTTTTAACCTGGTTTCCCTCGTGGAGGACTAGTCCAGGCCTGAGAACTCTTGCTCAGGATTGAAATCCACTATTTGTGAAATAGAGGTACACCACGTGCCTTTACTTAGAAGAGCACGCCAGCTTCTTACACTTTCACTGAGACGAAACTTGAAATTGTCCAAGCGACTACTTTCAAACTCTTGCACAGAACTTCTAGCTGAATTGCACTGAGCACCTTGGAACTTAGGAAGTTGTGTGGCTAGTAGATGGGAAGAGTAGGCTTAGAATGTATAAGGCTATAGAAGATGAGAAGAAGAGATGGATGAAAATGAAAGAAATCATGCCCTATATATAGTAGTCCAGGGAGGCAGAGTTCGGCCAGAACTCTGTTCTAAAATTCAAATTTTTTTGGCCATTAGACAACTAGCAACCAGCAAACCCTAGAAATTAGGATCCTTAAATTAAGGAACCAGAGTTCGGCCCGAATTCTACTTTCTTGGGCCAGAATGTTCAATTGGACTAGGATGTTCAAATGGGCTTGGTTTGGTTTGGTGATTGTTTGGTAGAGCTTTGGATAAGTGATTCTAGGTTTAAGACACTCAGTGCTACTCAGCGTACATAATTCTAGACTCAAATAAATGTAAAATTACAGACACAGAATACAAGTAAATATGTTGACAACGTCTTGTCTCAAACCGAGATGTGATGATGTTCTGACTTTGGCTTGATGTGTCATATTGGATCATAACAGAAATCATTTTTGTCAATACTCAAAATCAGGTTGACTGTGATCCAGTTTGGATCAACAATTTCTCCCATTTTGATAATTGACAAAACGATATTTGTATGCCCCAATATTCATACCTAGACACATGTTGTAGGGAGTAAGAGCAAAATGAATGGCATGGAATGAATAGCTCCCCCGTAGATAAGATATGCCGGCTCTCCCGTAAATAGATATATCCTGAGACAATTCTTATCTAAGCACAACATGATCATATATAATCAAATATTTCTCCCCCTTTGTCATTTATCACAAATAAATATCGAAGTACTCCCCCATAAACAAATAAATGATTAACAAAGAGAAGAATTGCAATCACACAACCATGGAAAATAGAACTAGCAGTTTAGGAAAAAAAATGCAAACTAAGCCAACTTGCAGTCATACAATGAAGAAGAAAAACTACAAAGCATAGTGCTAAAAGATTATCCGATGAAGGTAGTAATGGACTGTGATCTCATGATAAGTAACTTCATCGGTGGATCCCGTTTTGGACAAGATAGATGAAAAGATTATCCGATGAAGTTCATAAAAGTGATTATTGAGATACTTCGCCTTAAGTTTGCGCGGGAGTGTGTTAGGTTCACACATCATATCCTTGAAACCCTCAAGAATGATGTCTCCAACTAATTGGAATTCACGAGCATCAGTGATTTTCTCCCAGGAGGTGGGATCGGGAAGTTCGAGATACTCGGCAAGATCAAAGTCATCGAAAGAGATGTCAATGCCGGCGACACGGGAATAAATCCAAGTGTCGTCATGTGTCATATTACAGTAAAATATTTGGATGGCATTTAGATAGATGACGGATTGGGTGGACACAAGTTCATCTAAACAAAGATCCTTAAAGTTAGGATCAAAGTCGGAGAAAATGGTGAAGTTGATCGGATGCCCGGGCTCAACACTCCTTGATTTAAAATCCGAAAACCACTCATTAGAAGCATCTAATGAGACAAATATTTGTTCATCAAAGGTGTTGGCATTGGGTAGAGGTGGAGGATTAAATAAAGGATGGATGGATTGAACATTTTGTGGAGGAGGAGGATTAGATGAAGAAGCACCTTCAGTTCTAGGCCTCTTCCCGCGATTAAGCAATCTAGGAGCCATTGACAAGCAAAACAAAAAGATAATGGAAAGTAGATGGTAAAAAGTGATTTATACCTTAAACAAATTGTTGGAGATGGAGGAGAATTACCACAAACCCTTGATTCTTGAGTTTGGGGAGAAAAATCCTTAAGAATTGAGAGTTCTAGGGTTAGGGTTTGGAGAGGAAGGGTTTTGAGAAAGGTTGAAGAAGGTGGTAATGAAGAGAGAGAGAGAAAATTCGGGTATTAGAAGAGTAGGGCCGGCTGTTCGCAACAAATCGTGGTCCTTAGATGAAAACAATGGATGGCTAAGAGCAGCTGAAGGTTCTGGAATCCAACAGACAGAGTTCGGCCCGAGCTCTGTGAGCTTGGTGCCAGAACTCAAAAAGTTCAAAAAAAATAGTTTTTGAAGAAAGATTTAATAGGATTTGTCTTGACTTAGTAATCTTGAAAGATATTAGGCATACAATAATTTAAACCAGGCAGTAAATTATTGTTAAAACACTTATCAGCATAGTTGAACTGCCTCAAGTTAGATGTAGGGGTCGGATCCCAGCTAGTGGTAGTCCGAAGACTAGTGCACCGTGTCGCTTAGGCTTTTACGCCTTGTTGTCACAAGGGCCCTTTCAGCCTGTACCCAAAGCAATGTCACCATGAATGATATATGTTATAACCTTTATTTACGCAGGTAGAACTTATTGTACGACAGTTTCATCCAAAATTCCTAACTCTCGACGAAGAAAATTGAAGCGCTCTTCGGCTAGTGATTTTGTGAAAAAATCTGCTAGCTGATGCTCAATGTCAATGAATTCTAAGTTGATGGTGCCATGCAGTTGATGATCACGCAAAAAATGATGTCTAATCTCTATATGCTTTGTGTGTGAGTGACATACTGGATTTTTGGTCAAATTGATTGCACTAGTGTTATCACAGAAAATAGGTATGTGCTTGAATAGTAAGTTATAGTCTTCAAGAGTTTGCTTCATTCACAGAATCTGAGCACAATAACGACCAGCTGCGATATATTCAGCTTTTGTTGTGGATAGTGCTACTGAATTCTGTTTTTTGCTAAACCATGAGACTAAAGCCTTTCCTAACAAATGACACGTGCCGCTGTTACTCTTACGGTCGACTTTGCATCCCGCAAAATCTGCATCGGAATATCCGATTAAGTCAAAGGTAGTGATTTTGGGATACCACAAGCCCACCGTAATAGTTCCTTTAAGATATCTAAAGATACGCTTAACCGCGGTCATGTGTGATTCCTTAGGATTAGCTTGATATCTAGCACATAGGCAAATACTAAACATGATATCGGGACGACTAGCAGTTAAATACAATAGACTACCAATCATACCTCGATACTTACGTTGATCAACAGGTTTGCCACTTTCATCAGGTTCCAACTTTGTTGTAGTAGCCATAGGAGTACTGAAGGGTTTGACGTTGTCAAGTTCAAACTTTTTCAGCATGTCCTTTGTATACTTCGATTGACTGATGAAGACGCCTTGCGAGTATTGTTTGAGTTGCAGTCCAATGAAGTAGTTGAGCTCCCCCATCATGCTCATCTCAAACTCGTTCTGCATACACTTGGCAAATTCTTTGCATAAACCCTCATTAGTAGACCCAAATATGATATCATCTACATAAATTTGAACTAACAGAATGGTGTCATCAAGAGATTTTATGAAAAGTGTCGTATCAATTTTCCCTTTTGAAAAACCTTTATCTAGTAAGAAGGTGCTAAGGTGTTCATACCAGGCTCTGGGAGCTTGTTTGAGGTTATAGAGCGCTTTCTTAAGTTTGAAAACATGGTAGAAAAATTTGTGATTTTCAAAACCAGGCGGTTGTTTTACAAAAACCTCTTCTTTAATGAAGCCATTTAGAAAAGCACTTTTCACATCTATTTGAAATAGTTTGAAGTTTTGGAAATTTGCAAATGCACAAAGCATCCGAATAGATTCAAGTCGTGCAACAGGAGCATATGTCTCATCGTAGTCGATACCTTCCTCTTGGTTGTATCCTTGAGCTACGAGACGAGCCTTGTTGCGAGTGACTGAACCGTCCTCATTAACTTTGTTACGAAAAACCAATTTAGTACCAATGATCGAATGGTAAGCAGGTCTAGGAACAAGTTCCCAAACCTGGTTTCTTTCGAATTGGTTGAGTTCCTCTTGCATTGCAGAAATCCAAAATTCATCGTTAAAAGCTTCTAAAACGTTTTTGGGTTCAATCTGAGAAATAAATGCAGTGCTAGCTATAGTCTCTTAAAGAAGATCGAGTAGTTACCCCTTTTGATACCTCACCTATTACCAAGTTTTCTGGATATGAAGGTATGGATTGGAACTTCTTTGGTAAGCCCTCCAGAGAACTGGTTCCAGGTGATGTATCCACATGTGTAGAAGTTGATGGTTTAATGTGAGCGTAAACGTCGTCATCGGGGATAGCAGCTGTACTATTACTCTCATCAAATGTGACATTAGTAGACTCTTCAACAATCATAGAGCGTTTGTTGAACACTCTATATCCTTTGCTCTTGGCAGCATATCCAAGAAGAATACCTTCGTCAGCTTTGGCATCAAACTTGCCTAAGTTATCTTTGGTATTTAGGATAAAACAGCGACAACCAAACACTCGAAAATAAGAAATATTAGGTGTCCTACCAAACCAAAGTTCATAGGGAGTTTTCTTCGAAATATGTCGAATCAACACCCTATTCAAAACATGGCATGTTGTACTGACAGCTTCTGCCCAAAAATATTTCGGAAGAGAAAATTGATTCAACATGACTCTGGCCATATCGCCAAGAGTTCTATTCTTCCGCTCCACAACACCATTTTGTTAAGAAGTTCTAGGACAAGAAAATTCATGATCAAAACCATTCGACTCACAAAACTTTTCAAAATCGGAATTTTCGAATTCGCCACCATGATCACTTCGGATTCGAGTAATCATGTAGTCTTTTTCGTTTTGAACCTTTTTAGAAAATACTTTGAAAACAGAAATAGTATCACTTTTGTTTGTAAGGAAGAAAACCCATGTAAATCTAGAAAAATCGTTTATAATAACAAAAGCATAGAGTTTTTCGCCAAGACTGACTACTCTAATAGGTCCAAATAAGTCCATGTGAAGCAATTGCAAAGGTCGAGTGGTACTTACAGTGTTGATGAATTTAAAAAGAAAATTTGGTAGCCTTATTCTTTTCACATTCGGCACATATCGTGTCCTTTTTGAATATGACGTCAGGCAGTCCTCTTACTAGCTTCTTGGTAGATAGTCTGGATATGGTGTACATGTTAGCATGACCAAGACGCTGGTGCCATAATAACATTTCGTCATTGTGGACGTAGAGACATCTTCCTGCACTGTTAGTATCTCTAGACAAATAGAAAATGTATATATTATCTTCTCTTATCCCTTCAAAAGCGATGTCTCCAGATGATCTATCATAGATAAAGCATTTAGTTTTCCCGAAGTTAATATCATATCCATGATCAGCAAGATGACTAATGCTGAGCAAGTTATGCTTTAACTCGGTCACTAAACAGACATCCTTAATGACGGGAGAAGGAGGATTACCAATAGTACCATTACCTATGATATAACCTTTCAGATTGTTGCCGAAGGATACATATCATTCTCTTTTCATCGATAGTGTTGCGAATAGATTAGCATCTCCAGTCATATGTCGCGAGCACCCACTATCGAGAATCCATTTGCTTCTAGTTGGTAAAGGAAGGTCCACCTACACCACAAGTAGATGTGACCTTTGGTACCCAGATCTTTGAAGATCCTGAACGGTTAGTTTTCGATACCCATGCATATAGATTCTTATCAACTAATTTTCTAATTCTACACTGTGGTGATACGTGTCCATGTAAACCACAATATGTACATGTAGCATACACAGTAGTTACCTTATCAGAGGTAGCCATTAGGCAGATGTTAGCCGAGTCTTGGGGAGTGTCATCTTCCTCGTTTGAGTCACTGGCTTCACTTTCATGTCAGATACTGGTGTTGGCATACTTCCGTGAGGATGACTTCTTATACGGCTTCTCATATCTGCCTTCTTTCTTTGCTATAGGGCAGTCTCCGAAGCAAGTGGGTTCTTCATCGTCTTCCTTTTGGTCCTTCTTCCTTTGGTTGAAGCGTAAAAACTTCTTGAAATTGCGTACCAAGAGTGCTTGATCATCACCATCGGAATTATCGTCGTTTGTCTCCTCTGGAATGGTTCTTCGGCAATAAGCTCTAATCGCGATTTCCTTTTGCTTTGGAGCAGGTTCGTTAAAGTCTCTTTGAGATCGAGCTCATGAGTCATCAGCTTGCCCATCAGAGTTTCCATTGACATGTTGGTGAGATCACTGCCTTCGATGATTGCCGTCACCTTGGGGTTCCAGATTTTTGGTAGCCCCCTGAGCAGCTTGCGGATCTTCTCATGGTTGGAGTACTCTTTGCCAAGGGAAGATAGCAGGTTGACGATGTCGAGGAACCTTGTGAACATTTGAGTGATTGTCTCATTGGGCTTCATCTTGAATGTCTCATATTCTTGTGTCAAACGACTGATCTTTGATTCTTTAACCTGTGTGGTTCCTTCATGGGTCATCTCTAGAAGCTTCCATACTTCATGTGAGGTGAAGCATGTAGAGACCCTGTTGAATTCAGTCATGTCTATGGCACAAAAGAGAGCATTAATAGCCCTAGCAATCAGAGCAAGGTGAGCCTAGTAAGGTTTTAATGATCACTGAAGTTGTTGCGATGATTGTGCAGGTCACTGCGGTGGGGGCTGACTCTGACTGGTGGGTAGACACTGGTGCCACCTGCAATGTCTGCTCAAGCAAGGAATGGTTCACCACCTACATACCAACTTCTAAAGTTGTTATTGGTGGCGAATCGGACACAAGCTGAAATGCAAGGGATCGGGACGGTGGTATTGAAACTAACTTCAGAGAAGTCTCTGACGCTTCAAGGTGTGAAGCATGTACCTGCTATCGCAAAGAACCTGATCTCTGGAGGTCTACTTTGTAATGCAGGCCTAAGGATGGACATCAATGCTGGCCAGATGGTGATGTCCATAAAGGGAACATACTTCGAAAAAGCGTTTTATACCGAAGGAATGTTTAAAGTTCATCTTGTAAATCAATCTAATGTTGTTAATGCAATCGCTCATTCTGCTTATACTCTTGAGTTGTGGCATAATAGACTAGGACATATTCATTGTAAAAGAATAAACAGAATGTCTAGTCTAGGACTTATCTCCAAATGTGGGGGTAAGGTAGAGAAATGTGAAGTATGTGCTCAGACGAAGATCACAAGAAAACCCTTTCCTCGGGTTAATCGAAATACTGATCTTATGGAGTTGGTACACTCTGATATCTGTGACTTCAAACAGTTCTCTACAAAGGCCAGGATGAAGTATTTCATAACACCTTCATCTATGACTTCTCAAAGTACGCGTTCGTTTATTTGTTGAAGGCTAAAGACGAAACATTCGAGAAGTTCAAAGAGTTCAGGGCCGAGGCTGAACGGCAATCTAGACAACTCAAGAGAATAAGAAGTGATCGAGGAGTAGAGTATCGGTCTCATGAATTCGTATCATTCTGCAAAGAACATGGAATTGTCAATAAGACTACTGCTCCGCATTCTCCTCGATCTAACGGAGTCGCAAAAAGGAAGAACAGAAAGTTGACAGAAATGATAAACTCAATGTTGTTGACTACGGCTCTTCCAAAATGCTACTGGGGAGAAGCTGCATTGATGGTCACTTTTATTCTAAATAGAGTACCTCATGCAACATCAGACGTTACTCCTCATGAACTTTGGTTCAAAGTCAGACCTAACTTGAATGTTATTCGAGTATGGGGGTGTCTGGCATATGTGAAGCTTCCAGATCTGAAGATTCATAAGCTCGGGACAAGGACTACGAAGACAATCTTCTTGGGTTATGCCGAGAAAAGTGATGTTCGGAGATTTCTTGATATTGAATCAAATCATATCATTGAATCTCGCGACGCAGAATATTTTGAAGACAAGTTTGCAAGGCACAAGAACATTGTTCTTGCGGATATTCCGGAGAACAATGAGGGTGCGCAAAAAACTGAAGCTTCCAATGAGAATGTAGTCCAAGAAGAAGTTGTCGAAACAACTGTTGAACCAGAGCTCGCTGAGCCGTCAACTAAGCGAGTGAGGAGGCCGAAGGACTTCGGAAATAACTTTGTTACCTATCATGTGGAAGCAGATCCGCTTACCTATGATGAGGCGATGAAGACCAGAGACGACATTTTCTGGAAGGAGGCGATAGACAATGAAATTGATTCAATCACCTCCAATAACACTTGGGTGTTGGTTGATCTTCCTGAAGGAGCAAAACCCATCGGATGCAAATGAATCTTTAAGAAGAAGATGAAAGCAGATGGAACTATTGACAAGTTCAAGACTAGGCTAGTAGACAAGGAGTTTTCTCAGAAGCAGGGGATCGACTACTTTGACACGTATACTCCACTAGCCCGGATGACCACCATCAGAATGTTTATTGCTCTCGCAACAATACATAAGTTGGTGATACATCAGATGGATGTAAAAACGACTTTCCTAAATGGCGAGCTAACCGAAGAGATTTACATGCAATAGCCAAAGGAATTTGTCGTCAAGGGTCTTGAAGACAGTCTGAAAGTTGGTGAAATCCTTGTACGGTCTTAAACAGGCTCCCAAGATGTAGCATGAAAAGTTTGACAAGGTTATAAGGTCAAATAGCTACAGGATCAGCGAGACGGACAAGTGTGTTTACACAAAGTTCGCTGATGGAAGAGGTGTAATCGTTTGTCTATACGTGGACGACATATTGATCCTAGGTACAGATATGGGTTGTGTCACGGAGACAAAGAAGTTCATCTCGACTAAATTCAGTATGAAGGATTTTGGAGGAAGTTGATATGATCTTAGGGATCAAGATCATCCGTACAGACACTGTCCTGGCGCTGCCACAGTCTAATTATATTGAGAAGATCTATGGGTATCAGGATCTTCCAATGATCGATACGCCTTACAGGTGTGATCTAAAGCTGAAGCCTAATTCGATGGAACGCGTCAGCCAGCTGGAGTATGCAAGCGTAATCGGGAATTTGATGTATGCGACTACTGCCATAAGGCCTGACATAGCTTTCGTCATGGAAATGCTGAGTTGTTTCACGAGCAACCCAGGCATTGAGCACTGGAAAGCTGTGAAACGGGTAATAAGATATCTCAAGAAGACTCAGACATATGCACTGCACTACAGCGAAGATCCGCCGGTAGTAGAAGACTTCAGTGATGCCAGCTGGTGCTCAGAGTTGGAGAGCGAGAGGTCCACAGGTGGACTCATTTTCACAATGGGTGAAGGTGCTATATCGTAGAAGTCGAAGAAGCAGACTATGCTTTCTAGTTCCTCCATAGAAATTGAGTTCTTTGCACTTGATACCGTAGCGGAGGAAGTAGAATGGCTTCGGAAGCTCATGTATGATCTTCCAGTAGTTAGGGCGCAAATACCGAAAATTCCAATATTCTGCGGCAACCAAGCGACTGCAGCGGTGGCATCAAATGACCTCTTCAACGAAAAGAAGAGGACTGTGCGGTTAAAGCACAGGACAGTACACGATCTCATCAAGAGGGGTCATTGCAGTGATTGATGTTCGGAGTCGGAAGAATATGG
Source organism: Iris pallida (assembly GCA_029216955.1). Lineage (NCBI taxonomy): Eukaryota > Viridiplantae > Streptophyta > Magnoliopsida > Asparagales > Iridaceae > Iris > Iris pallida. The sequence goes on from JANAVB010019999.1 coordinate 7,095,218, forward strand.
CGGATCCGTTCACCAAGGGCCTCAAGCACCAGCTGGTCAATGACACAGCATGTAAAATGGGTTTGAAGTCATTTTGATATTATGTTATTGCAATCCTACCATAAAGTTTTATGTTATTAGTTCAAATAGAAATCTACTAGGCATCTAGCTTTTGGTTTAAGGGAAGACCACTAACTGGAAGAATATCAGGAACAGTGGGTAAATGTCCTCTATGGCATGGAAAGGTTACGGACCTACAACCACAATTGTCTACTATATGTTTTTTTTACGGAAAACGGATCATATGAAAAGGATGGCTTAAACGCCTTAATGAGTTCTCAGGCAGAGTGAATGTCTGGTGTGCTTTACAGGAAGCACGGTAGAGCAGCACTACAAGGAGTGAAACCTCATGCTACAGTGGGATGACTCCACTATGAGGTTCCCAGGTAGGGTTAATGTCTCGGTTTTGCTAGCCAAGTCACAGCGGTATAGTACCGCAAATAGGCAGGTAGCCTAATGCTGTATGATAAAATTAAAGAGTTGTAGACAGCACTACAAAGGGGAGGATGTCCTCATGTTACAGTGGCACGACACCACGATAAAGTACCTAGATAGGGGTAAAGCGTCGGCCTTGCAAGCCATGTCGTTGCGGCGTAACACCGCAAGGAAGCCTAAGGCTTTATGCTGGGTAGTTTGGCACTACAAAGGGGCTTGTGACATCATGCTACAGTAATATGACACTACGATGAGGTTTTCGGGTAAAGGTAATGCCTCGACTTTAGGCCATGTCATAGCGGCGTAGCACCGTAAGAAAAGCGCAAGGCTTCATGTCATGTCTATTTAATAAAGAACTCACCTATAGTGTATGGACAGAGATTTCAGGTCGTCTCTTGAGGGTAAACTTGTAGACGTCCAAAATTATACACTGAAACCAGGCTGGCACGGGACCTTTAATGTACAACAAGAAGCACATGTAACTACATTATGTGAGTGGGAAGAATTGCAGCTATGGTGCAGAATTCAAGGCTTAGTCCATTCTTGTATTATAGTCTGTTGTTTGACCCATGCGGAAAGATTCAAGTCATCAGCGACATCTCTCCTAATGTATGATGGACAGTTACTGTAGGGAACACTCAAACCCATATATCGAGATATGTGGGAGATTGTTGGAGCTTTTTCTTAAACATGTAGAGAGAGCTTGCTCTCAACACATGTCTAGTATTATTTAGTCCCACATTGGAAAAGCACCATGAGTTGTATCTCAATATATACTTGGTGTGTTGTTGAGATGTGCACATCGGGTGGTGACCCTAAGGAGATAACCATGTGGATGATTTTACTAGGAGGTAAGGTTAAGACTCCATGATAAAGCATTTATATTTTTGCTCTTGGGAATTAATTTTCATTGGAGCTAAGCCCCCTAGGGGCTTAGCGACTCGGACTCGGACTGAGGTTCATGGGCTCATGAGGCGTAATGTGGCGTTTTGTTGGCGCACTTTGCACTTAGCACGTCAACATCGTCGCTAGGCGCATAGTACGCTTAAGTTGTGCTCGTTGCGTGAGCCTCTACGCAGTCGATCGCACGCCCGTTCGCGTGGCCCGACCACGCGGCCAAATGGCGCGACCAATTGGCGCTGCCCAATGGCGCGACCCAGTGGCGCACAAGTTGGCACTGCCAATTGGTACGGCCTGTTGGCGCTGCCAGTTGGTGCATAGTTGGGGCAGCGGTGCGCCAACTGCGCGCGCTATGCGCTAATTGGCGTGCGCTGTGCGCCAGTTGGCTCAATCGTGTCTGTGCACGATTTGAGCGGTTACGGAATGTTCGGAGCGATTTTTGCGATTTTTCCCACGTCCTGAGTGTTCTGCATACCGAGCAGTTACTAGGCGCACCTATATAAAGTCCCTCTCTTCTCTCTCAGGGACAGTACTAAGTATCAGAAAATTCCTTACGAAATTATCTAAGTTCAGAGCAAAGAAGAGAGGTACTTTGTGAGCATAATTTCGCGCCATCCAAGGAGTCAGAAGAGTGGAATGCTCCGAAGTTCTCCATCGAACTTGCTGGTTCCTGGAAGCTGTTCGTGTGGGACGAATCAAACTTTAAGCGCCGGTGATCATTCACCCCAACAGGCCATTTCACCATTTATGTTCATCCGCTTTTATCTCGTTCTAAACGAGAACGTTCCTGATCTAATCAGAAAACGTTAGTGGATCTTCATCGCTGCTGCTACGAATTCTTCTGTCTTTTTCGAAGTGACACATTAGTGTTCGTTTCTCAGAATCCTCCTGGATCCTTGTCGTGCACCTTCTTTGAACTGTTGCATAATTTTCAGTTTTCCATCAAAAAATTACACCCCGGAACTAACACTTATGGCCAAAACAACAACATTTTTTACGTTCGAGAAAACTGGCAGTGAATCTAACTATATTAATTGCATATATCATTTTATTCATTCATCTACTCCTCTCGATCATGCATACAGTATAGAATATCGTAGACCGCCAATTCCATAACAAATCAATGAAGACAGAAGAAATTGTCCAAACAATACCAAAACAATCAAATCTAAATTTCACATGAAAAAAAAACAGAGAAAAATTCATCAGTTATTATAATTAAGCATTACCAGAGACCGCGACGAGGAAGACGGAGATCACGACCATCCACGACTGCACCAGATCTCGATCCTCCGGCAAGTAATCGTTCAGGAAATCCAGCTTCTCCGCCACGACCTTCGACGGTCCTCTCAGCTTCCTGACCACGTACGACTCCTCCGCCCCGTCAAGACTCTGCACCAGAATGTCTCTGCACCCCCTCCCCAGCTCCATCGCCAGCTCCCCCGACGCCTTCAAGAACCCCTTCGCCTGCTCCTTGAAGCTCTCCTCGCGGACCGATCCGGAGTCCTCTTCGGCCTCCCGGTATCCGTAGATTAGATCCGCCGCCGGATCCGGCGGGATGTCGCCCGCGGGGTAGCGGATCCCGGTGTCCTGGACGAGGCTCGCCAGCTCCTCCTGCCACGTCATCATCTCCGGCGACGACGACGACGACATCGACGATCGATTTGTGCTTACGGTGAGAGAGCACTTAGAGTGACCGGCAGTGAGCGGCGCGAGAGGGGGGAAGGGTGTGGTCACCGCCATTTGATGGTGTGGTGGAATTTATGAGTCCAGACAGTGTGAGAGAGAATGGCGGTTTACTTTATGGGATTAATTTCGTAAAGAGATGAATTTGGGGAAAGTGAGATCCGACGGCTAGGAGGGATCCACGTCGGACATGAGTCAACATGGTACGTTGTCTCGGAACGTTTGGTTGGGGCGGCGCATGCGGTTGCCGGTTAATGCGAGGGAGATCCTCTGTGCGACGGAAAACACGAGAGAATTAATTAGGACGGCCTAGGTGGGCCAAGTGGCGGTGGATTTATGGGGGTGGGGGAGACGGGAATGAGGGGGCGAGGGGGCGCGATCGTGGTGGAAGTGCGGGCGAGGGAATAGAATAAGCGTTTGGTCGGGTTGGGACGCATGAGGAATATGCCTCTCTTTTACAAGAAGCGACCCTTTCGTGGCCCACAAATTTCTTATAAATTTTGTTGCCCAAAAATCTTGCCACTACAAATGCCCGTAGACACCCTCATTTTCATTTACTTTCTCTCTTCTTTATTTGTAGAGGTATGACCAGATTTATATATTTTTCAAAAATTAAACTACCTCTTTACCTCTCTCCCAACTAAAATAAAAAAAACTACTACTATTTTTTTTTAACTTTTGAAGACTATTTCTAATCTTTCTTCTTTAAACCAATAGAAAAAAAATCTAAACCTTCTCTTCATCACATTTTATTAGTAAAATTTTTAACAAAAAACATAATATCGAAATGTTCTATCCATAATGAAGATGAACGACAGTTTCAAAGAAGATGAAATGGTTGTCAAAAAATTTAAAAGTTAAAAAATATAGAAATATCATGGACGAATGTGACGATAATAAAAATAAGTTAATATAATAATACAATATTTAAGTTATTTAAGAAATTAAGGAATATAGGGGTAAAGAGAAATGAGGTGAACTGGAAAAAAAAAATTAAAAGATAAACTTAACAAAGTCAACAAAAGCGGTAGAATGAATAAAAGTAGGGGTATATTTAACAGCACATTTAATAAAAGAAATAACTAAGGTGTTGTTTGGTTTCTTGGCGTAGGCATTTTTTTTTTTGAGGGTGTCCACTTCTTAATGGTGCTTGGAGGCATGCCTGAGACATGCCTCCAATGGGGCTCTAACCCACGCCACTGCGCCGGAATGTTCCACCGTTCCCAAAATGCTACGGCAGTTAAGTGGACTGAAATGTGAATTTGATTGAAGAGCATGCCCACTTCACACGTTTGGTTACACAAGAGTAGAATAGAAAAAGTCATGGTGAAGTGATCTTGAAGGTTCTAAATGTCATCGTTAGACATTATATCGTACAAGTATAAGTTATATTTGTATAAGACATGAACTTGTACATAAGCAAAGTAAATTGAACTGAGACTGAACAGTAAAAATTTAAAGCAATAAATCAAATAACAACAATGATACAAGAACATAATTCTTTTATTCATAACTTGCAGCTGTAAAACCCCTAAATTTTTACTATTTTTTTGTTATTAAATTTAGTACTGATTTAAATTTTTTGTATTGTACGTCGCGTAGTCGTATTGTACGTCGCGCACGAAATTTATTTTTCGTAATTGCTCGACGAGTGCGAATATGTGCTAGCGTACATATTTTTAGAAAAATATTTTTTTCCTATTTTTATAGTTCCAAGATAATATAAACAATAATTATTTTTAGCTATCAAAATTTCTAAATATAAGAGTTATTTATGAAAAGCCTTCTTATAAAATGGTATACTAAAAAAGTATATATTTGTAAATATTATTTGTGCATACATACATATTTCGTAATTATTTATTAATTTATTTTTAAATAATAATATAATTTTCGAAATTATTATTACTAGTAATTTTAGAAAATATATATTTGAATTTATTGTGGTCATTTTAAATCTCGATTTGATTTTATGGATTTAATTTAAATAGTTAAAAGATAGGATTTATACTTAAATTGAGTTTAGATTATCTAGTTTTAAATTAAAATTTAATTTGAATTTGGATTTGATTATTGATTTAAATTAATAGGTTGAGTTATCTAATTGGGTTTTAAATCTTTTCCTAATCCCTATCCAATTGGAAATTTTCACATCCTATAAATAGGCAGGTACTCCTCCATATTATTTTCTCCACAATTTATCTTCCACAAATTCCATCAACACCACAAACTTCTCATCGTGTTGTGCACCGTGTCCGTGTCCATCACCACCCCTTCCAATATTTTTTACATTTACAAATTCTTTCCCCGCGGTGTCGACAACCCCGACACAGCAAAATTTCCAAATCCCACATAATCCCAAAATCCTTAATTCTAACCCTAACCCTAATTTCTCTGGCCGACCTTGCCGCTGCCCTGTTCCGTGGATGCCAGGGTTCCCCGACCATCACCCGTTCCTGCAGCCACCACCCACGGTCGACTTTTCCTCCGCCACCACCCGGAGCGCCTACAGTCCGACCACCCTCTACGCTCCGTCCTGATCCCCTGCACACACCACCAGCCAGGCAGCCACAATCCTGACCATCTATCCCGCCACTATCCCCGAAGCCCCGGCCAAACCGACCCGTCCTGTCGACAACCACCACCATCACCAGCGTTCGACGCTGGCGACCCCGAAAACCCTCGCCAACACCAGACCAACACTGCCTCAGCCACCACGGCCAGCGTCGCGGCAGCCCGACAGTCCAAAACCCCCAATTAAAAAACAAACAAACACCACCACCACCCTCCTTACCTCCGTCGGCCGCCGGTGCTGCCTCCACCGCAGTGCCCCGCTCCCGTCCTCCCAGTCCAGCTCAGTCTGCCCCCTTCCAGCCCTTCCGCAGCGCGGTTCCCCACCTCGGCATCGTCGCCGCGCAAGGAAACCTCCACCGGCGCCATCCACCGCCGACGAGCCCGGCCGATCATCTCCCGCTCCCTCCGCCGCCGGAACCCCCAAACCCTCTCCGCCTAGCTCGCCTATCCCGGCCGATCTCCGTCCGCTCTCGCGCCCTAGCCGCCTGGCCATCAGCGACGCGCCGCTTCTCCTTCCCCCGCTCTTCTCCCATTTCCTCTCCGGTTGACCGCCGCCTCGAACTCCGCTTCTCCTTCTTCCTCCGGCTCTTCCCCCTCCTTTACTTTATGTTCTCCTCACTTCTTTCTTCTCTCTCTTCCTCTTGATTTTGAGGACCGTATATTTGGGAGTACTGGTTTAAGAACAGTAGTACATGAGTACTGTTGTTACCATTATTTCTTCTTATTATTATTATTATTATCATCTATCTTATTTTTATTATTGTTGTTTTTGTTTGTGTTGTTGTCCTCGAGAAGAGGAAACAGCAGGGGTTGTGTTTATCTATGTTTTATTTTATTATTATTATTATTATTATTATTATTATTATTATTATTATTATTATTATTATTATCATCTATCTATCTTATTTCTATTATTGTTGTTTTTGTTTGTGTTGTTGTCCTCGAGAAGAGGAAACAGCAGGGAGTTGGAGTAATTGTTTTAAACTTTATTTTTCTTATTTTTATAGGTGTATTTTAAACAACAGTAGAGCTCTCTGTTGATAATAGTATTATTGTTATTATACTTTTTGATGCCTTTGCTTTCTCTTTCCTTTGACATTCTGCTGATACTATATTATTACTATCATTATTATCATTATTTATGTTCCATTAAACAATATAAGATATTAATTATATACAAAAATACTTTCAAAGTTATGACTACTGATATATTATCAAATATTTTTCTATTATGATTATTGTTGTTGCTATTATTAAAAAAATGAACTATTTGTTTGCTACTATTATTATTTTTAGAAATATTTATGAACATTTTATTTTCTAACCGTTTTCGAAATTAGTTTTCTCCAAAAATCTTACTTTAACAAAATTAGGCTTTTGTCTTAAACGGGTTTCCTAGATTTGAAAATATTTATAAATAAAAAAATTTTATAATAAAAATATATAGTTGCTACCAAAAATTATATTTTTACAACTTAAAGTATTCTAGCCTAAAGGAAATGATTTTCATATTTTCAATTATCTATCCAAAAACTATTTTGACTAATAAAATATATTTTCAAGTACTTATATAAAATATTTTTACTAAGTAAACTGTAGTTTTTGACTTACATTGATTTTACTATTTATAAAATATTTCGGGATATTAAAATATAGTCTTCAAATATTATAAATAGTCTTCAAAAATCATAATATATTATTTATCCAATTTCCTTCGACTATCCTTCTGTCCGCGACCAATTCCATTCTCCCTATACCCTAGCCAACTCCGTACCTTCATTATGTCCACCCTAACTAATTTGACCCTTCTGGACCCGATGGAACCGTCCGTACCAATATCTGAGATCACCTTGCATAATTGTTGCACAGAAGTTGCAGTTCGTGCCACATTGAGCATTGCAGTACACCAAGCGTCCTACCAGGCAAGACACCTTGCCATTTGCTGTTTATTTATTTTAGCTCATATTTCATGTATTATTTATTTTTTTTATACAAAATAAACTGTGATACATGGCATAACCTGTTAGAACTTACTGTTCATTTATATTTCCTGCTATGTATTATTTTTCTTACACATTAAACCTAGATTAAGGGACCATCTTGTGTGTTGCATTCATTGGCCTTGACACGTTGTACCACGAAGTTGTGTGTCGCATGTAGAACACGGACATGCATGACTGGCTGGCCACCGGTACGTATAAGCCGTGCGATAGGAATAACAGCTAATAGAATTACATGCTAGTTTGACTTAGCAGTTATTGAGGTTTACTGTTGTGGATACAACATAATAGACATTGGGTGGGAAGAACAGTTCTTTAATGTATGAATCATATATGCACTGCCCTGATTGCCGGTTATCTATAATGGGAGGTACGGTCCTGATAGCCGGTTATCTCCAGTGGGAGGTACGGTCCTGATAGCCGGTTATCTCCAGTGGAAGATACGGTACTGATTCCTGATATTCCTGATCCGGCCCATGCGTCAAAAGGTTTGTTCTTATTGCATTCACTATAGTACGGTTAGGTACCCTATTGCAAGCATCCCTTATTTATTTGAGCAATATTTATTCAGTTTATATGGCATGATATTATGTGTCTTGTTACGTCCCTCTGAGGACCTGGTTATCTTGCCAGGTGTGTGCTCTTGTCTTTCGCAGGTGCTCTAGCTCTAGCTATGACCATCTCTATTTCTTCGAGGATGATTGCGCTTGGATCGTCTTCGCTTCGCTCGTCAAATTCATTTTTTTTCTTATGTATTTTTTCTTTACTTGTTGGTAGTGGATTTGTCTCCGTCCAACATATTGTATCAAGACAATTCATTATCATTATATGATATTTTTTATTCATATATTTTGTGTGGATGAGATTAGTTATGGTTCTACTGCATTTTACAACTTACGTATATTTATTATACGGCTGGCATGTCTACGTTTCTAGTCCTATATATTTTGGGACTGGGGCGTTACATATTTTTGTGGTGGCCCATGAGGTCAGATAATTTGTTTAGTTACTTTACCGTACCAAGCAAGCCTGCGTATAGGATTAGAAGTCTAGGATCTCATCCACATACTTGACCTCTTTCTTCGATTCCATATTCGACCGACTCATCGATTGCATCTTGCTTGATTTCTTCTATCATTATTCTTATCTTCCCTTCGTGCTTGCTAGAGATTGACCCTACTAGTTAGATGTCCCAAACATCCTTAGCTTAATTCTTTAAGTTGGGTAGAATACCCCACGACCTGACGCACCCTTGACCATTAAGGGAATACAAATAGTATTTCCTAGACCATGGAGACTAGGGGAAATTAACCCATTTGGTCAACCAAGCCTTGGTCAATAAGACCGTAGAATGATGGTATAGGAATAAACAAGACTTACATCCTTATGACACTTAGACTATTCATATTGGTTCTTATTTCAGCTACCCTCGTACCTATATTTTACTATCTAGACTAATGATGCTAATATAGCCTAGTATTTGCAAGCTAATTCTTTATCAAGCTTGATCAAGGCATATGCTATTGAGCGGCCGCTCACTAACGTATTGTCTACTCAGAACCGGTGCATGATGGTCTGATCAACCGAGTGCACTTGGATTCGCTTTTATCTATCGTGGATGGGGACATAGCTAAACTTGCCCTTTAGAATCCCATCCACGACTGCCTTGACAATTTCTTTGAAATTATTCGATTGTCTTTGAATCACGTATTCGTACTCGATAACGCCTCCTTCGAACTCTATATTGCTTTTGCCTTCACCTATTTTAGAAGGACGAAGGCGTTATACTAGAACTTCCTCTAACCTTCCTATCGAGTATGACCATACCGTATTATTTTATCTATGATCTAGATCGCAATTTCTTACGGCGTGATTTTTTTATTGATTGTTCCCCATCGATACCCCTTGTGTCTTCTCACCCCCTACAAATTCTTAATTTCGAGGACGAAATTCTTTTAAGTTGGGTAGGATATAAAAACCCTAAATTTCTACTATTTTTTATTATTATTAAATTTAGTACTAATTTAAATTTTTGTATTGTACGTCGTGTAGTCGTATTGTACGTCGCGCACGAAATTTATTTTTCGTAATTGATCGACGAGTGCGAATATGTGCGAGCGTACATATTTTTAGAAAAATATTTTTTCCCTATTTTTATAGTTCCAAGATAATATAAACAATAATTATTTTTAGCTATCAAAATTTCTAAATATAAGAGTTATTTATGAAAAGCCTTCTTATAAAATGGTATACTAGAAAAGTATATATTTGTAAATATTATTTGTGCATACATACATATTTTGTAATTATTTATTAATTTATTTTTAAATAATAATATAATTTTTGAAATTATTATTATTAGTAATTTTAGAAAATATATTTGAATTTATTGTGGTCATTTTAAATCTCGATTTGATTTTATTTATTTAATTTAAATAGTTAAAAGATAGATTTATACTTAAATTGAGTTTAGATTATCTAGTTTTAAATTGAAATTTACTTTGAATTTGGATTTGATTATTGATTTAAATTAATAGGTTGAGTTATCTAATTGGGTTTTAAATCTTTTTCTAATCCCTTTCCAATTGGGAATTTCTACATCCTATAAATAGGCAGGTACTCCTCCATATTATTTTCTCCACAATTCATCTTCCACAAATTCCATCAACACCACAAACATCTCATCATGTTGTGCACCGTGTCCGTGTCCATCACCACTCCTTCCAATATTTTTTACATTTACAAATTCTTTCCCCGCGGTGTCGACAACCCCGACACAGCAAAATTCCTAAATCCCACATAATCCCCAAATCCTTAATTCTAACCCTAACCCTTGTAGTGCCCCGCTTCTCGCGGTCCACTATGTGATACCTACAGCTTGCTGACTCAGTCTTGAACTGAGTATTTGGGAAAAACCTTGCCGGTATCGATTGATCACTGATGAAATGCAATGAACCTTTCCAATTGATGAATTGACTTCTATTGAAATGAATCTAAGAGTTTTGTTGGATGTTTTCTTTCGCTGCCTGGTTTTGATGAATGCGTTTTCGTGTTGGTTTTCGATGATTGGTTTTCATTGTTCGCTTTCATCGCATTTTGCATTCATTCTGAATCTTGAGAGAAAGAGACGAAGTATGCTAATCAACTGTTTGTGCCAATGTAGGACGCGTGAACTGTTCGTGAACGACGCGTGAAGTCCCTCCTTCTCTCGATTAAGATTTATCTTGGTGAGTTGCTTTAACCGGGCTTGCATTTATTTGTCCGCCCTAATAAAAATGATCTCTAGTCCACTCTGTTGCCTTGTCCCTGTGATCAACGATACCTCAATAACAAAAGATAAAGAGAAGATAATGAATTGAATCATATGCTGGATTATATGTTGCCACTCCATCTGTTGCCTATGAATATGCTTCAAATGTTTAGATGTGTACAGACGAACTTGTATGCATTGCCACAGTAAGAGAATTATCCCAAAGCTAGGAGCTATAAGCTCTGTCATACACCAAAGCAAAGCATAGATACATGTGTTGCCTAACAGTAGCCTTACAGAGTATGTATAGGTCCTGGACAACTTGTATACAAGGAAACTAGATCTCTCGAGCGGTTCTGGGGGCACCTAGAATTGCTCGGCCTGGAAGAGATTGTCTAGACACTACGAGGTGCAAGGGCCTCGGGTGTTGAATCAATGTCTAAATAGCGACGAGCTGAACCCATGTGTCACAGCGGGTAAACGCGGGAAACGACCCGTGGACCAACATGTAGTTAGGTGCATTTATGAAATCAGAGTGTATTGTAACCTAACAAAAGATGCAGAATTCAAACAGTATGTTTTTACATCATATGCAAATTGTGCTAACCTCTCTTGTACAGGGATGACTGTCGACGTTGGTAAGTTGGTTATGATTATTCTACTGTCATTGTTTCCTATGAATTGTTAAAAAGAACCTAGACAAGTAGAAAGAGCACTAGTAAATATGTAGCTTCACATGTTGAATTAGTACAGATATTTGTGAGTTTCGGCGAAGAGCCGCTCGCCAGTACATGATGTGTGCTGACCCACGTTGTGGGCATCCTTTTCAGAAAGCAAAAAGGAGACAGGAGATTTCAAGTGAGGCACCGAAGCTCGTCTAGCCTAGTAGAGCTGTGGACTGCCTCGAAGCTACTTTTCATTTCAGTCAATTGCAAGTTTCCAGTTTTCATTTCCTTTGAAGGTGTCTTTCAATTCCAGCTTGTAATAAAGGGATATCATGTATAGGCATTGTGGCTATTTTCAAAGAGAGTTTCAAAGAGAATCATGTAGCCAATATAAGGTAAATCTGAGTTTGCAAAGCTTTGTACTTGTATTCCAATCAAGCTATCAATAAAATGAGTATTTCTATTTCAAATCTCTGTGTCCAACATTTGGTTTTCTGTAATGAATGGGTGCGTGCGTGAGTTTTGCTTAACTAATGGGTGCGTGCGTGTGTGTTTTGCTTGACTATTTGTTTTGTGCAGGTACATGGCCTTGTGCAAGCGCAATTTAGGCTTGCACGGCATCACGCCTTAGCGAGGACGATCGATCTCGCAGGGATCCAGGCAAGACGGACGATCCTAGCAGGATCGGGGCGTGACAAAGTGGTATCAGAGCACAGTTTTACGTCCTTGGCCTCTTGCAAATATCGATTTTGAAAAAGTATATAAAGTACTTTGACGGCTTTTAAAAGTGTCCCGATTTTGACTTATAAAAACCAATGCCCCATACAATAAGTCCATAATATTTTATGAGACTGACAGAAGTTATACTCTTTTGTAGAGAAATGGCCCCTCCTCGACCATCTGCCTCGACCGATCCGATATAACGGATCATGACATTGTTGGAACTGCAGAGGCAGGACAATAAGGAACATAATCAGATACAACATGCCCGAAATGAGGCCCAACAGAAACAGTTGGACTCCTTGACTCAGCTTGTCACTGCGCTTGCGGCAAATCGAGATACCACCGCAGCGACCAAACCAACGGAAACGCCCGAGATTCAGCCCGTGGGGGGTGACGAGCCCCAGCCAACGCAAAGGCACACTTCCTTTAGGCCAAAGGACTTCTTAGACGCGAAACCTCCAGAATTTGAAGGCAGGACATCACCCGATAAGGTGATGGACTGGATTGATAAAATGGAGAGTCTGTTCGCGTTCATAGGAGTTCCAAGTAGTAAGAAGGTAGTTTGTGCCGTTATGCTTCTACGGCTGCGGGCGAAGGACTGGTGGAAGGCGATGAAGCCGGTGCTGCTCGCAACGGCTAGGAATGGGAAATTTTTACGGGCCTCGTTCAAGAAGGCATTTCTGGGTCAATATCTGCCTCCAGCCATGAGCAAGAAGATGGAGGATGACTTCATCACACTGAAACAGGAAGATATGTCCGTGGAGGACTATGAGTCTGAGTTTGCTAAGCTGGCAAATTTTGTCGCTGTTATGCTTCCCACAGAGCAGACTCGCATAAATCGATTCGTTGGAGGTCTGAATGACGACATCCAGTTAAGTGTGCTGAATCGAGAATGTGAGTCCTATTCTCAAGCCTTTGAGGCGGCGCTACAGGTGGAACAGTTCTGCCAGAAGAAGGTGTCAGCAAAGACGCAGTACAGTCGCAATCAACCCGCCAAAAGATACCACGACGGCGAGAAGAAAACTGTAAGCCCCTGAATTTTGGGCTTATTTTTTTCAATTTTATAAATCAATTATTTTGAACAGATATTATTATTTGATTATTATTTGATTTAATGCTCTTTACCGTGACTTGGAATTCTAGAGCATCAGGGATGCCAGTCTCTGGAAACTTCCTTCTTGGAGTTTGTAGTAGACGAGATTATCTTCATTTTGATATATCATGTCCCACTCGAACTTGTTCCCTTGTACTCTTTTTTGCTTCGTGCAAGTTCAGGTCAATTTAGACCATTTTAATTATTAATTGAATTCCCACTCTTTTCCTGGATCTTCATATGCGCGTTACCGTGACTTTTAATTTAGGAGCACCAGACCTGTCATTTTCTCGGAACCAACTTGTCATGTTTGATCTACTCGAGACGCTCTTCACCCATGACCTTCGTGTCCCACTCAGACACTCCATTTTGTGCTCCATTTCCTTCGCACAACTTTCGGTTCAATTTAGGCCAATTAATTATCTACCGTGAAACCTGATTTAATTTCCAATTTAATTTCGGGACCCGACATCGACCCAACCTAGTCGACCCCAAATAGGGACATGGCCCACACGAAGTCTACTACCCGACATCGACCCAACCTGATTTATTTACCCATGATTATAAATCCCTATTTTTAATTCAATTATTGCACCCGGTCCGATTTTGACCCGACCCGGCTCGACCGAACTCGAACCCAAGCCCCATGTTTTTCTCCCATGACCGCCCAAAACCCCCACATAATTTCCCCTATTTTTTCCCTATTTTAAATATTTATTTTTCTCTCTCCACTTTACAAATATCTATGTGTATATATATATATATATATATATATATATATATATATATATATATATATATATATATATATATATATATATATATATATATATTTATATATCTCTCTTTTCCCTCTCTTTAATCTCACACTCTCTCTCTTCCTATTAAACTCAACACACACACACCCCCCCCAACAGTGGCCGAACACCTCTCCCCCCTCTCTCTCTAAATATTTATATATCACTCTCTCTCTAACTAAATATCCCACTCTATTATATATTAATATACACACACACATATAATACTCTCACCCACTCTCTCTCACTTCCATCAACTCTTCCATCACCATCCCTCCTTCTCTCTCCCCTCTCACTCTCACCAGGCCGACAACACCCCCTCCCCAAAATTTTAAACACACACACACACTCCTCCTTCTCTTCTTCTTCTTCTTCTTGAAACACAAAAGCCAACACCACCATCACCATTATCATTATCATCATCAACCCGAGCTCCTCCCGAGCTCAGCTCCCCGCAGCCGACCCATGGCCGGCCGACCACCAGCCCATGGCCGACTCCTCCACCCGAGCTCCTTCTCTCCTCCTTCTTCTTCTTCTTCACTTCTCCTTCAACACTACACCACCATTAACACCACAACCACCACCTCTTCCACCATTAAACCACCACCGAACATCACCACCACCATCTCCTACCCATCCTGCCACCGCGCCACCTCCGTCGTGCCTCCGCTGTGGTCGGCCTGGCCGCCCCCACGCGCGCGAGTGCAGCACAGCCTGCAGCAGCAACATGCAGCTGCAGCTGCAGCGGTAGCCGCGGGCAGCAGCAGCCGCGTGTGGCCGCGCGTCGCCGCCGCATGGCCGGCCGCCCCCACGCCAGCGAGCCCCCCTAGGCCGGGCACACACCACCGTACCCTCCCGTGGCGGCCAACGTCCTCCGGGACGCGCCGTCTAGACGATTCGTGCATTTTGAACGGAATCCCGTCGACGCGCGCGCGGACGAATTTCAGAATTTGTGTTTCGTTGCAGCAACTTCGTGCCAGTTTTCTAGAGAATCCGACCGTTGGATCGGCAATTTATTCGCTCCGTCTCAATCTCGGTATATACCCCTTCATCATTCTCAAATTTCGCCCGTTAATTCTGTCGTTTGATACATCAAAACCGGCCACCAAGTTGACACTTTAAATTGTGTTATTTTTGGACAGTTTTGTGGAGCCGACTTCGTCGACTCGTATCTCCTCCATCGCAGCTCCGTTTTGCGTGCCACCAGTTCCGGTGCACAGCTGGTATAACCCTCTTCCTGCCCCCTTTAGATTTCATTTCAGTTTGAGCTTGTTAGGTCGGTCGAATTCGACGCCAAAGTTGGCCATTCGAATTCTTAGTGTTGCACTTGTAAAATTCCATTTTTGAATTCGAGACTCCGGATTCAATTTCTGACACCACCAGTAGACTCGTGGTGTCATTCTGGCATGTTTTCATATAAAGTTTGCTTGATTTGGAGAACGTGGGCCCTGGCACGCATTTCGGTGCAAAGCGGGTCCCACTTTCTGAGTCAATGGGACTTTTTGACGCCGGCTCATTGGAATCCAATTCCGGATATACCGTTGAGTTCGTATCATCATTCTGGACTCGTTGACATATAATTTGCTGAGTTTTGAGGACATGGGCTCCGACACGCTTTTCCGTGCAAATCGGATTTCAATGTCCCGATCAACGGACCAATTTGAGATCGGGTCAACGGAATCCAATTCCGGATATACCGTTGGGTTCGTATCGTCATTCTGGATTCGTGGACATATAATTTGTTGGGTTTTGTGCACTTTTATTTTGGCACGTTTTTCGGTGCAAAGTGTGTCCAACGACGGACATCATTTTGGCCCGAAATTACAGTTCTGCCCCTGTGTCCAAATTGGACTTTTGGACAGGCTATCCTAGCTGATTTGACTATTCTGGACACGTTGGTGATGTTAGTTTTATCATCCGACAACATTTGTAGATTTCTTCCCTTTTTGTGTCATCCTATTATTATAATATTTTCTCCTTTGGGTTGTTTTAAAGACCCGTCGATTTCAGTGATTTCTAAATCACTGAAATTCATAAGTTGACCTTGTAGATGTTTATAGAGGCTAGCTTGACCATGGTTGACTACTTTGACTAGACGTCGAAGTAGAGTCAACAGTTGACCTAGGTTTGATCAGACTTGACCAACGTTGACTTTTTGACCAAGTCAACTGTAGGTCAACCATTGACCTATTTAACCTAGATTAGACTTAGGGTTGACCAGAGTTGACCAGTTGACCAAAGTCAACTGTACGTCAACCTTGACCCAGTTTGTCTTAGTTTGACCTAGATGTTAGTATATCTTTTGACCCTGATCAGCTCTTGTATTATTTCATCTTTAGGTCTGTGGCTTTACTCTGAACCTTGATTCATATTTACAGCAGGACCCCCAGGCGAGTACATTCTCTGATAACTTATTCCCAATTTATGATAACTGTTATGATTCATGTACTTAGTGTTGAATGCTTATTCCTGACACATGGTTCTCACGGATTGGTATTCTTGGATCCCGACGAGAGATGTTTCTCCTTCTTAGGTTGGGATGTATTGTGCAAGCTCCCTTGTAGCTCTTGCTCAATATATGGTCACTGATTCTAGAGAAGGTTCGCGACCTTCTCATTAGAATCCCGTGCAGTGACGTGTCCTGTTTGGATCCATTCTACCAGTTGGGGTAGGGGGAGTAGTAGCGTATGCCTGTGATCAGATCCATCCCGTATTCCCGAACAGTGTGAGTCATATACCGCACATATGACTTGCCAGGCCAGTTCTTGACATGAACCCAAGCCGATCACAAGTTGAAACTGCTACTCACACACATTGGATATATGGCTTACCTTGATTTGTGTACATACCATGATTCAGTTCTACTTTCTTGTTCTAGCTCTAGCTCTACAGCTTACCATGCCATGATACATATATGTACACTCCATGATTTTTATTGTATATGCTCTATTTACAGTCTTATAGCTTTTATTCTATCTTGAGATCTGTTATGAGATATATGTACTCGTTCCATCCTGACCGGATATGTTGACAAAATTTTAGGAGTAGTTGTGCCCTCAGTATTGGACTTCATGATGTTGCTAGCTGAGGTGGATCTTACTATTCTTCTATGTGAGTTGTCTGGTAGTTATCCTTAGTTAGTCTTGTTGTTCCTTTTTTATTTTCCAGTCTTATGATCATTATAGATTCTAGTTGTTCTAGTGATATTCTTATTATTTCTTGTCTTATCTTCCTTAGTTTTCGTGATGTGACATGAGTACATTTCTAGTTATGGATCATTAGATGTTATAGTTAGTTTAGTGTACTTGACAGCGCTCTACCGCCGATACTGCGGCGTAGGCTGGGCGTGGCCCACGTATTCGTACCCGTATATCCGGGTGCGGGTCGTGACAAAAACAGAGGGAGATAACCGCAACACAGTAGAGTATGAATATTGTGGTCGTCTGGGCCACACCATAGATAATTGTCGCACGAAGGCATTTGAATGCAGCTACTGCGGCATGAAGGGCCACACAAAGGAAGCATGTTGTTCCTTGAACAAAGCTTGTTTCGGTTGTGGCCAGCAAGGTCACGCCATCCGAAATTGTCGATAATACAAAGGAGCGTGGGCAGCTGCCAGGCCCACCGCCGCTCTGAGATAATCCGCACAATCAGCAGTTGCGGAATGCCAACACCACGACGAATGCGCGCGTCTACAATCTCTCCACCTTACTTGATCCAGAAAGTGGAGGTGAGTTTGTATCTTAAGTTTTGAGGACAAAACTTTTTCTCAGTTGGTTATTATGTAGTACCCCGCTTCTCGCGGTCCACTATGTGATACCTACGGCTTGCTGACTCAGTCTTGAACTGAGTATTTGGGGAAAACCTTGTCGGTATCGATTGATCACGGATGAAATGCAATGAACCTTTCCAATTGATGGATTGACTTCTATTGAAATGAATCCAAGAGTTTTGTTGGATGTTTTCTTTCGCTGCTTGGTTTTGATGAATGCATTTTCGTGTTGGTTTTCGATGATTGGTTTTCATTGTTCGCTTTCATCGCATTTCGCATTCATTTCGAATCTTGAGAAAAAGAGACGAAGTATGCTAATCAACTGTTGGTGCCAATGTAGGACGCGTGGACTGTTCGTGAACGATGCATGAAGTCCCTCCTTCTCTCGATTAAGATTCATCTTGGTGAGTTGCTTTAACCGGGCTTGCATTTATTTGTCCGCCCTAATAAAAATGATCTCTAGTCCACTCTGTTGCCTTGTCCCTGTGATCAACGATACCTCAATAACAAAAGATAAAGAGAAGATAATGAATTGAATCATATGCTGGATTATATGTTGCCACTCCATATGTTGCCTATGAATATGCTTCAAATGTTTAGATGTGTACAGACGAACTTGTATGCATTGCCACAGTAAGAGAATTGTCCCAAAGCTAGGAGCTATAAGCTCTGTCATACACCAAAGCAAAGCATAGATACATGTGTTGCCTAACAGTAGCCTTACAGAGTATGCATAGGTCCTGGACAACTCGTATACAAGGCAACTAGATCTCTCGAGCGGTTCTGGGGGCACCTAGAATTGCTCGGCCTGGGGGAGATTGTCTAGACACTACGAGGTGCAAGGGCCTCGGGTGTTGAATCAATGTCCAAATAGCGACGAGCTGAACCCATGTGTCACAGCGGCTAAACACGGGAAACGACCCGTGGACCAACATGTAGTTAGGTGCATTTATGAAATCAGAGTGCATTGTAACCTAACAAAAGATGCAGAATTCAAACAGTATGCTTTTACATCATATGCAAATTGTGCTAACCTGTTTTGTGCAGGGATGACTGTCGGCGTTGGTAAGTTGGTTATGATTATTCTACTGTCATTGTTTCTTATGAATTGTTAAAAAGAACCTAAACAAGTAAAAATAGCACTAGTAAATATGTAGCTTCACATGTTGAATTAGTGCAGATATTTATAAGTTTCGGCGAAGAGCCGCTCGCCAGTACATGATGTGTGCTGACCCACATTGTGGGCATCCTTTTCAGAAAGCAAAAAGGAGACAGGAGATTTCAAGTGAGGCACCGAAGCTCGTCTAGCCCAGTAGAGCTGTGGACTGCCTCGAAGCTACTTTTCATTTCAGTCAATTGTAAGTTTTCAGTTTTTATTTCCTTTGAAGGTGTCTTTCAATTCTAGCTTGTAATAAAGGGATATCATGTATGGGCATTGTGGCTATTTTCAAAGAGAATTTCAAAGAGAATCATGTAGATAATATAAGGCAAATCTGAGTTCGCAAAGCTTTGTACTTGTATTCCAATCAAGCTATCAATAAAATGAGTATTTCTATTTCAAATCTCTGTGTCCAATATTTGGTTTTCTGCAATGAATGGGTGCGTACGTGAGTTTTGCTTAACTAATGGGTGCGTGCGTGTGTGTTTTGCTTGACTAGTTGTTTTGTGCAGGTACATGGCCTTGTGCAAGCGCAACTTAGGCTTGTACGGCATCACGCCTTAGCGAGGACGATCGATCCCGCAGGGATCCAGGCAAGACGGACGACCCTAGCGGGATCGGGGCGTGACAACCCTAACCCTAATCCTAATTTCTCTGGCCGACCTTGCCGCTGCCCTGTTCCGTGGATGCCAGGGTTCCCCGACCGTTACCCGTCCCCGCAGCCACCACCCACGGTCGACTTCTCCTCCGCCACCACCCGGAGCGCCTACAGTCCGACCACCCTCTACGCGCCGTCCTGATCCCCTGCACACACCACCAGCCAGGCAGCCACAATCCCGACCATCTATTCCCGCCACTGTCCCCGAAGCCTCGGCCAACCCGACCCGTCCTATCGACAACCACCACCATCACCGGCGTTCGACGTCGGCGACCCCGAAAACCCTTGCCAATACCAAACCAACACCGCCTCAGCCACCACGGCCAGCGTCGCGGCAGCCCGACAGCCCAAAACCCCCAATTAAAAAATAACAAACACCACCACCACCCTCCTTACCTCCGCCGGCCGCCGGTGCTGCCTCCACCGCAGTGCCCCGCTCCCGTCGTCCCAGTCCAACTCAGTCTCCCCCTTCCAGCCCTTCCGCCGCACGGTTCCCCACCTCGGCATCACCGTCGCGCAAGGAAACCCCCACCGGCGCCATCCACCGCCGACGAGCCCAGCCGATCATCTCCCGTTCCCTCCGCCACCGGAACCCCCAAACCCTCTCCGCCGAGCTCGCCTATCCCGGCCGATCTCCGCCCGATCTCGCGTCTCGGCCGCCTGGCCATCAGCGCCGCGCCGCTTCTCCTTCCCCCGCTCTTCTCCCCTTTCCCCTCCGGTTGACCGCCGCCTCGAACTCCGCTTCTCCTTCTTCCTCCGGCTCTTCCTCCTCCTTTACTTTATGTTCTCCTCACTTCTTTCTTCTCTCTCTTCCTCTTGATTTCGAGGACCGTATATTTGGAAGTACTGGTTTAAGAACAGTAGTAGATGAGTACTGTTGTTACCATTATTTCTTATTATTATTATTATTATTATTATTATTATCTATCTTATTTTTATTATTGTTGTTTTCGTTTGTGTTGTTGTCCTCGAGAAGAGGAAACAGCATGGGTTGTGTTTATCTGTGTTTTATTATTATTATTATTATTATTATTATTATTATTATCTTATTTCTATTATTGTTGTTTTTGTTTGTGTTGTTGTCCTCGAGAAGAGGAAACAACAGGGAGTTGGAGTAATTGTTTTAAACTTTATTTTTCTTATTTTTATAGGTGTATTTTAAACAACAGCAGAGCTCTCTGCTGATAATAGTATTATTGTTATTATACTTTTTGATGCCTTTACTTTCTCTTTCCTTTGACATTCTGCTGATACTATATTACTAGTATCATTTTTGTCATTATTTATGTTCCATTAAACAATATAAGATATTAATTATATACAAAAATACTTTCAAAGTTATGACTACTGATATATTATCAAATATTTTTCTATTATGATTATTGTTGTTGCTATTATTAAAAAAATGAACTATTTATTTGCTACTATTATTATTTTTAGAAATATTTATGATCATTTTATTTTCTAACCATTTTCGAAGATAGTTTTCTCCAAAAATCTTACTTTAACAAAATTAGGCTTTTGTCTTAAACGGGTTTCCTAGATTTGAAAATATTTATAAATAATTTTTTTTATAATAAAAATATAGTTGCTACCAAAAATTATATTTTTACAACTTAAAGTATTCTAGCCTAAAGGAAATGATTTCCATATTTTCAATTATCTATCCAAAAACTATTTCGACTAATAAAATATATTTTCAAGTACTTATATAAAATATTTTTACTATGTAAACTATAGTTTTTGACTTACATTGATTTTACTATTTATAAAATATTTTGGGATATTAAAATATAGTTTTCAAAGATTATAAATAGTCTTCAAAAATCATAATATATTATTTATCCAATTTCCTTCGACTATCCTTCTGTCCGCGACCAATTCCATTCTCCCTATACCCTAGCCAACTCCGTACCTTCATTATGTCCACCCTAACTAATTTGACCCTTCTGGACCCGATGGAACTGTCTGTGCCAATATCTGAGATCACCTTGCATAACTGTTGCACAGAAGTCGCAGTTCGTGCCACATTGAGCATTGCAGTACACCAAGCGTCCTACCAGGCAAGACACCTTGCCATTTGCTGTTTATTTATTTTAGCTCATATTTCATGCATTATTTATTTTCTTTATGCAAAATAAACTGTGATACATGGCATAACCTGTTAGAACTTACTGTTCATTTATATTTCCTGCTATGTATTATTTTTCTTACACATTAAACCTAGATTAAGGGACCACCTTGTGTGTTGCATTCATTGGCCTTGACACGTTGTACCACGAAGTTGTGTATCGCATGTAGAATACGGACATGCATGACTGGCTGGCCACCGGTACGTATAAGCCGTACGATAGGAATAACCGCTAATAGAATTGCATGCTAGTTTGACTTAGCGGTTATTGAGGTTTACTGTTGTGGATACAACATAATAGGCATTGGGTGGGAAGAATAGTTTCTTAATGTATGGGTCATATATGCACTGCCCTGATTGCCGGTTATCTCCAATGGGAGGTACGGTCCTGGTAGCCGGTTATCTCCAATGGGAGGTACGGTCCTGATAGCCGGTTATCTCCAGTGGGAGATACGGTCCTGATTCCTGATATTCCTGATCCGGCCCATGCGTTAAAGGTTTGTTCTTATTGCATTCACTATAGTACGGTTAGGTACCCTATTGCAAGCATCCCTTATTTATTTGAGCAATATTTATTTAGTTTATATGGCATGATATTATGTGTCATGTTACGTCCCTCTGAGGACCTGGTTATCTCGCCAGGTGTGTGCTCTTGTCTTTCGCAGGTGCTCTAGCTCTAGCTGTGACCATCTCTATTTCTTCGAGGATGATTGAGCTTGGATTGACTTCACTTCGCTCGCCAAATTCATTTCTTTTCTTATGTATTTTTCCTTTATTTGTTGGTAGTGGATTTGTCTCCGCCCAACATATTGTTTCAAGACAATTCATTATCATTATATAATATTTTTTATTCATATATTTTGTGTGGATGAGATTAGTTATGGTTCTACTGCATTTTACAGCTTACGTATATTTATTATACGGCTGACATGTCTACGTTCCTAGTCCTACGTATTTTGGGACTGGGGCGTTGCAGCAGCAAATATAAAAACCTTCAATGGCCAACTGAACATGTCAACTTGGTTTACAACTTTTGAAACGAAAAAAATTACACTAACATCGTTCCATACATTATATTTTTTTATAGAAAAATAAAATAAAAAATAAAAACGCCTTCAGATCTCCAGCTTCCAAAGGATGAAAGTCTTCTACCCCATTTAAAGAAAAATAATTACTTAAAGTAAGTATGAAATTTAAAATTTATGATAAATTGAACACTATGCTTTAATAAATTTATAAACAATTAATTATTATTATTATTATTATTATTTTACTATAAATTTGTGTGTCTTTGACTCTCCTAGACAATCATCTTGTGCATTTAGCATCCCTTGATTATAATAACTGATGGATCATAAGGGGCCCAAAAAATGTTAACGAAGCGCGGAAACCGTTCCCCCAAACCAGAAAGTCCTGCGAGAGAACCAAGCAAAAGCACACAAACCAAAAACGCCAAACACAATCGCAGACACAAAGATTTTTGACGTGAAAAATCCTTGCGGGAAAAATCACGGGACGATCGGAGACCAACCCTGAAGAACCTCCACTAATGGAATAAAGAGAATACACCCTCTACAAGCTCCTCCCGATCCAACACGGATTACTACAACTCACTTGAAAGAAGAAATTTTTTGATTGCGGACTCCGAAGAACAAGAGATGCCGAAAAATTATTCGAAGCAATCTCTCCTTCACAATAGTCCTTAATCCTCTCTCTCTCTCTCTCAAAGATTGTAAGCATTCTTGTTTTTTAGATGATTTTCCAACTAGCATGTATCACCCTTTTATAAGCCCTTGGTAATCCATACATGGAAGGCCAATATATATGGAAACTTCCAATATGCATCAATCATATATTTAATGGAAATCCAATCATAATTGGCTTGCCATAATTGGAAGCCCAATTATATGAAAAGCTACTATATGAAGGGTCCAATCATAAATATATGATCAAAGTAAATATGGAAATCCAATCATATATTTTCTTACCATATATGTTCCAAAATAGGATCCATGCACTCCCCGAGCTTCTCCGACACATGGATGGCGCTCGTCGCTCTCCGGGATATTCTTCACATAGGTTGGGAACTCCACCCACTCCAAAAAATATCCCCCTTCACAACTAGGTGGAGGAACTCGTCATCCCGACGATCCGCCTGCAGTACTCAAACTTCTCCTTTGGTAGAACCTTCGTGAGCATGTCCGCTCCATTGTCATCAGTATGGACCTTCTCAAGCATCGCGTCCTTCTTCTCAACCACATCTCGTATCCAATGATACCGAGTCTCAATGTGCTTGGACCGACTATAAAATGTCTGGTTCTTCACAAGGTGAATGGCACTCTGGCTATCGTAAAACAAAGTATACTGCTCTTGCTTCAGCCCTATTTTCTGCAACAGCTTTTTCATCTACAGCAACTCCTTACAAGCCTCCGTTGCCGAAATGTACTCTGCCTCTGTCGTCGATAAGGCAACACACTTCTGCAACCGCGACTGCCAAGATATCGCTCCTCCAGCAAACATCATCATATAGCCCGAAGTCGATCGCCTCGTGTCTACATCTCCAGCCATATCAGCGTCGATATATCCAACCAGCTTCGGCTCGTCACCACCAAAAGAAAGTCTCCAATCAGTAGTGTCCTGAAGGTATCGTAGAATCCACTTGACCGCACTCCAATGTACCCTTCCAGGATTTGAAAGGTATCTGCTAACTGTGCTAACTGCATGAGCGATGTCTGGCCTCATACACACTATAGCATACATAAGGCTCCCCACAGCTGAAGCATATGGAACTCGCTTCATATCTTCTTTTTCGTCCTCGGTAGATGGACACTGCTCCTCAGTGAACTTAAAGTGGGCCGTAAGGGAGCAACTCACTTTCTTCGACCAGTCCATACCGAAACGCTGAAGTACCCGATGAATGTACTTCTTTTGGGACAAGTGTAGCAACTTGGACTCTCTCTCTCTCGGCTGATCTTCATCCCAAGAATAGTCTTTGCTGCACCCAAATCTTTCATAGATGTAACGCTCCAGTCCCAAAATACGTAGGACTAGGAACGTAGACATGCGAGCCGTATAATAAATATACGTAAGCTGTAAAATGCAGTAGAACCATAACTAATCTCATCCACACAAAATAAATGAATAAAAGATATCATATAATCACTATGAATTGTCATTGGTACATGTAGTTGGACGGAGACAAATCCACTACCAACTATGAAAAGAAATACATAACAAAAAGGAAGAATTTGGCGAGCGAAGCGAAGACGATCCAAGTGCAATCATCTTCGAAGAAATAGCGATGATCACGGCTAGAGCTAGAACACCTACGAAAGACAATAGGACACACCTGGAGAGATAACCATGTCCTCAGAGGTACGTAACAAGACACATAATATCATGCCATATAAACTGAATAAATATTGCTCAAATAAATAAGTCAATTGAATTATAACATGGTCCAATACGCACCTATTGAACGGGCGTACCATCCCCCCAACCAAACAAGGACAGGAGATGGTAAACCAATTCACGGTGACGTATCTTTCCATGCTATGAATCCAATATGGTATCCGGACCCCAACAAGGTTCAATACCTTCTCATCGAAGTAGTAAGTCACACCTACAACCAAACAAGGACAAGATGTGACGAACTAATTCGCGACAAGTTATTATTTCAAGCCACGGTCAGATACAAGTACCCAAACCAAAAATACTCGTACCTAACGGATAAGGCTACCTAACCGTTCTAAGTGAAATGTAGTTAAGAACAATCCTTCCTACACATGGGTCCTGGCTAAATAGGATCGGCATGGTCCCCCCTTGGGCACTAGAGGCCCCATCAGTAAGAGCATAACGTTCCGCAGAACGTCAGTGGCCGTCAGTAATCATGGGTAATCTGACCCGCGTCTCCGACGAAGCTCACGGGTTACAAAAGGGAAAGTGCATCGAAGCCCATACGCTAAGGAATTGTCCTCCCCGCCCAATGCCTACTGTGTTGTATCCACAACACAAATTAACTATTAACCGCTAAATCAAACTAAGCATGCAATCTCTATTAGCGGTTAATCCTATCGCACGGCTTTTACGTACTGGTGGCCAGCCAATCACGCACGTCCGTGTTCTACATGCGACACACAACTTTGTGGTACAACGTGTCAAGGCCAATGAATGCAACACACAAGGTGGTCCCTTAAATCTAGGTTTAATGTGTAAGAAAAATAATACATAGCAGGAAATATAAATGAACAGTAAGTTCTAACAGGTTATGCCATGTATCACAGTTTATTTTGCATAAAAAAATAAAAAATGCATAAAATATGAGCTAGAATAAATAAACAGCAAATGGCAAGGTGTCTTGCCTGGTAGGACGCCTGGTGTACTGCAATTGTCACGACCCGCACCCTAGAGTAAGGGCACGAGACATGGGTACGTCCAGCCTACGCCGCAGTGTCGGCAGTAGAACGCTGTCCTAGGTCAACAATCATCTAGCAATATATCTCTAAACAGTTTATACTCCCCGAATGGGGGTGACATAGCAGTAAAACTCAATCACAACTAAGGAAGAGATAGCACGATATGAAATAGAACTCAAGGAAATAAATAGATGAAAAGTAGTCTAAGATAATTCCAGCAATATCCAGAAGTACATGGTCTCAGATACAGAATGAAAGAATATATACAACTCTGAACTCCAAATAAAGTCTAGCTAAAACATGCCTCAAGACTACATAAAAGAAGATAAGCCTAACTAATCTAGTCTAGGCAATCGGGGTGATATCCTCAGCTAGAGCTGGGTCCTCCTGAGGGTCCAGCTCGCAAGTGTCATCTAAGGCTGCCTCGTAGTAAGTGTCCAGACAGGCCTCCTCCTCGTCCTCCGTAATATTTTCAACAGGTCCAGTCAGGACAGGAGCGAGCACAGTACATCTCAACAGTTCAAAGCAGGTTTGAAAATATAATCATGCAGTAAAGTAAGATACAAGTACTGAAAGAAGTACAGTATGTAAACAGAGAGAGAAAGCTGTAATAGAAATATCTACTATAAATAGAGAGCTAACATGTGGCTAGTGAGTCAGAGTACAATATAGACATGTAAATGGCATAGGAGATTCTGATGCTACACTATGGAAGAGATTCTGATACTACACTACTTGGATAGTATTCACATGTCTATTTCTACTCCTCCGTACCCCCAATCAGTACACAAGGATCCAACCAAGTTATGTTATGATTCCACGCAAAGCCCCCGAAGGGTGATACATGGATGTCCCAAAAATGGGGATTCTAGGAGATTCTAGGATACCCAGTAAATGGGATAAGAGATTCTAGGAGACTCTGTGATCATAAGAGTATATGTCACAAGTGATCGAAGAACCTGTGAAGCATAGTGATACGACATGTAAGTGAAACGCACAGAACATGTAGTACCTGATGCTCCCTAAGGATAACATCTCAAGAAGGGATCCGTATAGTACCAATCCGTGTGACCAACGTGACAGTACAAGTAAAGTAATCTACTGCAAGAAATAATTCTAAGCAGGATATGAAATGATCAGAGAATGTACTCGCCTGGTATCTGAGTGTCCAATATGAAAGTACTGTCCGAGGAGTGGTGTCTGGCTTTTAATCAGAACAGCACAAGTCACAACAAGTCCAAAATGGTGTAACGAAGTCCTACTATGCATTCTATATGATTCTAGGTCAATCTAGGCCAAAGTCAACTCTTGGTCAACTCTGGTCAACCCTAGGAGTCAAACTAGGTCAACCAAGTCAAACCTAAGTCAAACTAGTCTAATCTAGGTTTACTAAGGCTAAACTGTCCATCTAGATTCCACTAGGCATACCATGCCTGACCATACCATAAACTCATAACCACATGACATGACTATGTCTAATAGTCAAATAAGAATACATCTATCCTATAGTCACTATATAAAATCACCCATAACCTATATCATGACATATAAAACATAATATAATATATTTACCATACACCATATATATTTAATATATATATATATGAAAACACCTATACTCATAAATAGGAAACTTATATACATGTATATCACAATGCATATATCTATATAGGAAAGGAGAGAGGGGAAAAACACATGAGTATACAATGTGTGTGTGTGTGTGAGAGAGATATACATGAGTGTGTGCAAAAGGAAATATCTGTGTTAGTGAAGGGTGTGTGATAAAGGGTGTGTTGTGTAGGTGACTGTGTGTAAAGAGGAAATACATGGTATGTCACGACCCGTTACCCAAATTGTTGGGCCGGGCCGAGCCATGTCCAGCCTACGCTTAAGATAAAGCGCAGTAAGCTGTTCTAAAGATAACAAGATAAGACTAAATGTGCTAACAGTTCTATAAGTGAAGAAGAAATCATAAATGCTCCAAACACAAAAGTCGTCGTATATAGTAAAATATCCAAGTACAAGTAAACTGAAATGTAAAACTGGATACATGTCCAGTTACAAAATAATATAGTCTAATACATGACTACACTAAGTATCCCAAGCAGCTAAGCAAACTAGACGAGCCTCCCCGCAGGAACATCCTCGTATGACAAAACCGGGTCCTCGGCAGTGACTCCATAATACGAATCACAGAGCAACTCCACCTCAGTAAGTATACCTACAATGTTACCCTGTCAGGACGGGAGCAAGTACTAAATCTAGCAAACTAGCATATGAAACATGGAAATGAACATGAGAGGAATAACTGGAAAGTATGGCATCACACAGTCTATCATGGCAAGGACACATATGTCATAGAGACAGATGTATATGTAATGTTTAAAACTGTAGCAGGTACGTGATCGGTCAATAGGTGTACAATGTACTGAGGCACATGTAAATAAAATGTACTTCCATACAAGTGTAAAGGCGATATATGTACACACGTACAAATATAGCTTGGAGAGTAAGGCCTACGGCGCAGTATCATATAAAATGTAACTTTGCTCGGTACTAAAGAGGGGGTATGATCACGTACTCTACTATCAGTTTCCCCATAACCCATATTCTAATCATGTGAGAGATACATCAAGACTGTTCTAAGCATGGTAGTAACTGAAAGTACAACATATAGAGATCTAACTTGCTACCCCAAGGATCAGTATTTAACATGGTGGGGTTTGCAGTTCATTTTATGTGACAATATGTAAAGTTCGTAGAAAGTACTTACCTCTAGCAAAGTAAAACAAGCTGCGATAAATGTGCTATGGATGCCTGGTAACTCGTCACTGTAGAAGTAAATACAATAACTTAGTTTTACACTAAGCTAAGACACTAGGACACTAATTTGTGAAACACGACTTGTGACTGGGCACCTAGCCAAAATGATGACTTGGCATAGGAGACCAATGTGGGGTGACACACTATGTTAACTAACTTTCTAGGGTCTTTATACTAGTGAGGGATGGGGTTTAACACGACTAAAACTCCAAACAACACAAAAACTACAAGTCGTAATTAATCAATAAATAAATTAAAAGATCATTGTGTTCTGACAATTTTAGAGATAGACAAAAAGCCTAGTTTTGCATAAAACAAAGTACCAAAACGATCCTTGCTAACTATAGAAATTTATTATAATTTTTCTGGAATTTATTAACCAGTACAAATATTTTATAAAAATCAGTTTTCCTAAGTATACAAAAAGTGAGTTTTGGTTTCATATGCCAAACTAGGGGCAAAACAGCAAATTAAATACTACAAAAAATTATACTAAATTAGCTAACTTAACATAGTATCTAAATACCATTTTTCCATAATTTTAGCAATACTTTGAGTATTTTTAGAAAATCAAAAACAGCATTGCACACAATAATTAATTATCTGCGTATTTTGTCCATGTATATAATTTGAACCAAAGTTCAAATACAGGACCCAAGGCCATGAATCAAGTCCAATATGACTTGTACAGGTCTTGAATGTGTGAAAACACATTTGAGCCCAAATACCCATGCTAGGCTTGGACACAAAAT
Organism: Iris pallida; assembly: GCA_029216955.1. Taxonomy (NCBI): domain Eukaryota; kingdom Viridiplantae; phylum Streptophyta; class Magnoliopsida; order Asparagales; family Iridaceae; genus Iris; species Iris pallida. Next base: position 7,125,090 of record JANAVB010019999.1, read on the forward strand.
GGTTGCAGTAATTTAAATATACAGAAAATACTAGGTGATAGGACTGCAAAATAAATATTAATATTTTAATAAGGTAAAGTTTTACATAGTAACTATAAAAGTATGAACATTATTTTATATAAATAATTTACACTAAGCTAAGTAAAACACACATAGGAACTAATATATATATATATAAATATAGGAATATTTATATATATAGGAAAATGCTCAACTATATATTATATATATATACAAATATATGTATATATACATACATATAAGAAAATACTTATCTATATAACATATATATATATATATATATATATATATACAAAATTAATGTATACATATATATATATAATAGTATATATATAATAATATATATACATAAGGAAATATATACACATAAGGAAATATATACATAAGGAAATATATATACATAAATATATATGTATACATAATACACATATATATATATATATACATACATAAAATAATGAAGTATATTCATATATATATATATATAAAAACAACAACTATATATACCTAAATATAGTATGTATAATAATACATATATACATATATACAAATATATGTATACATATATATATATATAATTATATATAAAAACAAAAAGAAAAAGAAAAAAGAAAAGGAAAAAGAAAAAGAAAAGAAACAGCAGCAGGGGGGGGGGGGCTCGAACTCGGGCTAACCGAGCGGGGGGGGGGGAGGGTTTTAGTTACTGCGCGCTGGCCAGTGGGCCAGTTGGCCCGATTGTTAGGAATAGGTTTGGGTTTATTTTATTTCGTTTTAGGTTAGGTTAATAAAAAAAAATATAAAATCTGTCCTGTGTCCTGACAGTTAGGGACACAGGAATTTACGTGTCCGAGTCGATTTTGACACGCACGACACAAGTTTTACGTGTCCAGTTCTACACTTGTGTTCGTCAGGACACGGCGAACATCATACGCCCAACACGAGACACGTACGACACGCACGACACTTGCCACTTATGTGTCCGGCGGTTGATGGGGGATTCGGGGGTGCTGGCGGGCGGAGGGACGTTCGGGACGGCGGCGCTCGGGTGGCGACGCGTTTGCCTTGGCCGGGCGCGTCGAATGGTGGTGGTCGCGGCTGTCGAAGTCGACCGTGGAGGCTGGACGGGGAAGCTCGCCGGAGTTAGGGTTAGGGCTGGAGGTTTTTGGGGAAGACGGTGGCGTGGGCGGTTGTGGTGGGGTTTTAGGGTTAGGGTTTAGGTCGGAGGGGGAAGAGGGAGTTTTATAGGAGGTTTGAGATCGGTGGGGTCAGCCGGATTCGGCGGGGGCAGGGCGGCGAGTCGGTCAGGCAGCCGAGCGAGTCAACGGGGGTGGGTGAGTGAGCTGGAGGAGAGAGAGAGTTGGTCGGGGGGGGGGGGGGGGGGGGGTTTGGTAGATTTGTAGTAGGGTCCTTAGAAATTAGGAATTTACACAAATGAATTAACATAAATAAAATGCAAAATAATAATTGCATTTCCTAATTAAAAACAATTTCCTATTTACAAACTGATATACTAACAATTCTAATAATTGCAAAACACTATTAAAACAATTCAAAAAATTACAAAATGATATTTTTGTATTTAAAACTCATTTAAAATTTATTTAAAAATTCTAGAAAATTCCTAAAATCATATTAAATTATTTTAAGGCTAAAAATAACATTGAAAATTAATAAACACTAATTAAAATAAATTTGAAAATCAGGGGCTTACAAGTCTTCCCTCCTTGAAAAATTTCGTCCTCGAAATTCACAAGGATTGAAGATCCTACAACATTCTAACATAGCAAGCAATGCAACAAATGACTAAGGCTACGATCAAAACTAACCTCCCGAAACCTGCTCCGACTCAAGGGCTAGGCTATAAGTCTTCCCCTGGGGTCCCTTGGCTACTGGGCAGTCCCGAATCTGATGGATGACAGACCCACAAGCTAAACACTGCCCTAACCTCTTCCTGCAGACGACGAATTCATGCCCTGGTCTTCCGCAGAAAGAACATATAGCTCCATTCTGCTGCTGCTGCTGATATCGGGGTCCCGGGGCTCTAACTGGCGGGGTCTGACGATGCGGTGTAGGGGGATGGTAAGTCTGCGGGGGTGGCGTCGGCGCTCTCTGCTGGAAAGCCTGACGCTTGGACGGTCCCTCATGGTGTACAGAAGCCGGCCTCTTGCTAGACAGAAGACGCTCCTCAATGCTTCGGGCCAACTCTAGGCTCTGGTAATAGTCAGTCGTACCGTTTGCCACTATAAGAATGCCAATGTCTGAAACTAGACCATGGCAAAACCTACGGGTCATCTCCTCTGGATCAGCAACCAGACTAGGAGCAAAACGGCTCAAGCGACTAAACTCTCCCGCATAGTCATCAACAGAACGGTTCCCCTGCTGGATGTTCTGGAATCGTAGCCCCATGGCTACTCTAGCAGTGGTCGAGAAGAATTTCTTCTTGAACTGGGTCTTGAACTGGTCCCAGGTGGCTCTACCTCTCGCGAACAACGGCTCATTCCTAAACCCGACTCCTGCTAAGTCTATTAGCAGAAATCCTGCTGCCTCGACCTGAAGGTCATCCGGCATCCTAACTCCCAGAAGCTTCCTCTCTACAGAATCTAGCCAGTCATCAGCTACTACTATGCCCTCAGTCCCTGAGAACTCCTTGGGATTCAGACCCATGAAGTCCTTGATCGTTCCCGCTTTCTGTCGTGGCTCTACATGTGGTGGGACCACGGGACGTCCCTCAGAACGCTCCATGCTCTGGCGGAGTAGGGTAGTCTGCTCCTGATGGGTTGTTAGGAACCCCTGGATCAGTGTGAGCAGCTGGGTCCCGTCGAGTGTGACGGAAGCCTGGGTGGGTATAGTGATAGAGGGTGGTGGAAGTATCGGGTCCTGCCGGGCCTGGGATGTGGAAGGTGGTATCTGGGTCTGTGGATCTGTGGAGTGGGGAAATGTGGTAGGTGGAGGTGTATCAGTCAACCGGTCAGCTGACTGGATATGGAGGGCCCCATTCTCGGGGGTAACATACTGGGACGAACGAGTAAGCACCATCTAAATTACATAAAAAGACTTATAAGGACTTGTTTAAAGTAAGCAATTATATGCAAGAAAATCTAATTATAATAGCAAACATGTGACATATTTCCTATGTTGCAATCCTAGCATTCCTCTAAGTGTTCTAAGCGTCTTTCCTAATGTTGTCTAATTACCTTAAGTTCCTAATTGCAGGCATGCTTGGTACAATAACGTAACCAAACAGTTTAGTCAGGACCTGCATGGGCCGCCAAAAAAATATGTCACGACCCGTTACCCAAATTGTTGGGCCGGGCCGAGCCATGTCCAGCCTACGCTTAAGATAAAGCGCAGTAAGCTGTTCTAAAGATAACAAGATAAGACTAAATGTGCTAACAGTTCTATAAGTGAAGAAGAAATCATAAATGCTCCAAACACAAAAGTCGTCGTATATAGTAAAATATCCAAGTACAAGTAAACTGAAATGTAAAACTGGATACATGTCCAATTACAAAATGATATAGTCTAATACATGACTACACTAAGTATCCCAAGCAGCTAAGCAAACTAGACGAGTCTCCCCGCAGGAACATCCTCGTATGGCAAAACCGGGTCCTCGGCAGTGACTCCATAATACGAATCACAGAGTAACTCCTCCTCAGTAAGTATACCTACAACGTTACCCTGTCAGGACGGGAGCAAGTACTAAATCTAGCAAACTAGCATATGAAACATGGAAATGAACATGAGAGGAATAACTGGAAAGCATGGCATCACACAGTCTATCATGGCAAGGACACATATATCATAGAGACAGATATATATGTAATGTTTAAAACTGTAGCAGGTACGTGATCGGTCAATAGGTGTACAATGTACTGAGGCACATGTAAATAAAATGTACTTCCGTACAAGTGTAAAGGCGATATATGTACACACGTACAAATACAGCTTGGAGAGTAAGGCCTACGGCGCAGTATCATATAAAATGTAACTTTGCTCGGTACTAAAGAGGGGGTATGATCACGTACTCTACTATCAGTTTCCCCATAACCCATATTCTAATCATGTGAGAGATACATCAAGACTGTTCTAAGCATGGTAGTAACTGAAAGTACAACATATAGAGATCTAACTTGCTACCCCAAGGATCCGCATTTAACATGGTGGGGTTTGCAGTTCATTTTATGTGACAATATGTAAAGTTCGTAGAAAGTACTTGCCTCTAGCAAAGTAAAACAAGCTGCGATAAATGTGCTATGGATGCCTGGTAACTCGTCACTGTAGAAGTAAATACAATAACTTAGTTTTACACTAAGCTAAGATACTAGGACACTAATTTGTGAAACACGACTTGTGACTGGGCACCTAGCCAAAATGATGACTTGGCATAGGAGACCAATGTGGGGTGACACACTATGTTAACTAACTTTCTAGGATCTTTATACTAGTGAGGGATGGGGTTTAACACGACTAAAACTCCAAACAACACAAAAACTACAAGTCGTAATTAATCAATAAATAAATCAAAAGATCATTGTGTTCTAACAATTTTAGAGATAGACAAAAAGCCTAGTTTTGCATAAAACAAAGTACCAAAACGATCCTTGCTAACTATAGAAATTTATTATAATTTTTCTGGAATTTATTAACCAGTACAAATATTTTATAAAAATCAGTTTTCCTAAGTATACAAAAAGTGAGTTTTGGTTTCATATGCCAAACTAGGGGCAAAACAGCAAATTAAATACTACAAAAATTATACTAAATTAGCTAACTTAACATAGTATCTAAATACCATTTTTCCATAATTTTAGCAATATTTGAGTATTTTTAGAAAATCAAAAACAGCATTGCACACAATAATTAATTATCTGCGTATTTTGTCCATGTATATAATTTGAACCAAAGTTCAAATACAGGACCCAAAACCATGAATCAAGTCCAATATGACTTGTACAGGTCTTGAATGTGTGAAAACACATTTGAGCGCAAATACCCATGCTAGGCTTGGACACCAAATGGTTGCAGTAATTTAAATATACAGAAAATACTAGGTGATAGGACTGTAAAATAAATATTAATATTTTAATAAGGTAAAGTTTTACATAGTAACTATAAAAGTATGAACATTATTTTATATAAATAATTTACACTAAGCTAAGTAAAACACACATAGGAACTAATATATATATATATATATATATATATATATATATATATATATATATATATATATATATATATATATATATATATATAAATATAGGGATATTTATATATATAGGAAAATGCTCAACTATATATTATATATATATATATACAAATATATGTATATATACATACATATAAGAAAATACTTATCTATATAACATATATATATATACAAAATTAATGTATACATATATATATATAATAGTATATATATAATAATATATATACATAAGGAAATATATATATACATAAATATATATGTATACATAATACACATATATATATATACATACATAAAATAATGAAGTATATTCATATATATATATATATATATATATATATATATATATATATATATATAAAAACAGCAACTATATATACCTAAATATAGTATGTATAATAATACATATATACATATATACAAATATATGTATACATATATATATATATATAATTATATATAAAAACAAAAGAAAAAAGAAAAAAGAAAAGGAAAAAGAAAAAGAAAAGAAACAGCAGCAGGGGGGGGGGGCTCGAACTCGGGCTAACCGAGCGGGGGGGGGGGGGGGGGAGGGTTTTAGTTACTGCGCGCTGGCCAGTGGGCCAGTTGGCCCGATTGTTAGGAATATGTTTGGGTTTATTTTATTTCGTTTTAGGTTAGGTTAATAAAAAAAATATAAAATCTGTCCTGTGTCCTGACAGTTAGGGACACAGGAATTTACGTGTCCGAGTCGATTTTGACACGCACGACACAAGTTTTACGTGTCCAGTTCTACACTTATGTTCGTCAGGACACGGCGAACATCATACGCCCAACACGAGACACGTACGACACGCACGACACTTGCCACTTACGTGTCCGGCGGTTGATGGGGGATTCGGGGGTGCTGGCGGGCGGAGGGACGTTCGGGACGGCGGCGCTCGGGTGGCGATGCATTCGCGTTGGCCGGGCGCATCGAATGGTGGTGGTCGCGGCTGTCGAAGTCGACCGTGGAGGCTGGACGGGGAAGCTCGCCGAAGTTAGGGTTAGGGCTGGAGGTTTTTGGGGAAGACGGTGGCGTGGGCGGTCGTGGTGGGGTTTTAGGGTTAGGGTTTAGGTCGGAGGGGGAAGAGGGAGTTTTATAGGGGGTTTGAGGTCGGTGGGGTCAGCCGGATTCGGCGGGGGCAGGGCGGCGAGTCGGTCGGGCAGCCGAGCGAGTCAACGGGGGTGGGTGAGTGAGCTGGCGGAGAGAGAGAGTTGGTCGGGGGGGGGGGGGGGGGTTTGGTAGATTTGTAGTAGGGTCCTTAGAAATTAGGAATTTACACAAATGAATTAACATAAATAAAATGCAAAATAATAATTGTATTTCCTAATTAAAAACAATTTCCTATTTACAAACTGATATACTAACAATTCTAATAATTACAAAACACTATTAAAACAATTCAGAAAATTACAAAATGATATTTTTGTATTTAAAACTCATTTAAAATTCATTTAAAAATTCTAGAAAATTCCTAAAATCATATTAAATTATTTTAAGGCTAAAAATAACATTAAAAATTAATAAATACTAATTAAAATAAATTTGAAAATCAGGGGCTTACAGTTCAGTTTAGCAAAACAGTCCTCAAACCTAAACATTCTCAGATTTGAATATTAAAAGCTAAACCAAGGTTCAGTTCACCTAACTGCACATGAATAGGAAACCAATTAAGGTCCTAAAACTGAGTTCAATTCAGTTTCAAACACTACTTGAATCTCAGGTTTAAGGCCAAGAAGAAATTCTCAGATTTCATAAAGAAAGGAGGAAATCAACTCATGATCCCCCCCATACACTCAGGTTTTCAAAGAACATAGGTTTGAGTTCTAAATAGCATGAACATTCAGGAAAAATAGGATTTCAGTGTGCAAGAATTTAAGACTGGGATGTATGTGTGTACAGTGAACTCAGGATTGAATTGACAGGGACTTACTAATATGTAAGTGGTTCAGATTTTAAAACAATTTCCAGATTTCTAACACCAAAACAAACTCAGTTTAAGAAAGGGTTCGCACTAAAATTTCCAGGCAGCCTTGGACTCAGGTTTGAATTCAACATCAACAGTGAAACTCAGGTGAAGGAAAAGAAATTAACATTAATCCTACACAATCTCAGATATCTAATCATGACAGGAATGTAGGCATTGTGTACATATACTTCTACATATCAAATCCTAAACCAACAAAATCAGTAAAATATTTAAAGGACAGTGAAGTGTAACATAAAAATAGGAAGACAGGGACTTATTCTCAGTTCTCAGGTTGCAACAAAACCCAGGTTATTTGGAAAACTACATGATCAATAGTTCGAAAAGGAAGGGGATTCAACAGTCCTAAAATTATTTGAACCAAGTCAATTGCTCAAATTTCAACCACATACCATAAAATCAATTTAATTGTAGAACTAAAACACATATGCACTAACAAACATATGGGGACCAAAATCAGTTGAAATCCATCATTCAAATCAGGAATTTCAAGGTTTGGGAAAAAAAACTGGAATCTCAGTGTCAGTGTGCATCAGAAATCAGTAAATTTTCCCCCATTCGAAACCAATTCTCCATAACAACTCATTTCTAATATGCAACTTAATATAACAGAGGTTATATAACATACCTAGGATCTATTTAGCAATTTAAAACATTACTTAAGGCATTAATAAACAATTACACTCAAGAACACAATTCAGAACCTGGGTGTACACAGTGCACGACACGTGCACAGGCCATATCGTATCCGACACGACACAAGGGCATCTCAGATTTGGAGGGACTCGTGTCAGTCGTTGCCCCTTGGCCTATGCCAAGTGGCATGACCTGAGTCGCCGTGTCCATCGAGGAATCTACCCCGAGAGGCAGGACACGCTGCCTGTGCGCGTGCGCGCATGCACCCTCGTGTGTACATGTCCTAAACGACACGACGCGACACAGAAACCACCTCAGTCAATCACGAATGTGTAAGCGACAACAAAATAGAAATTTCTAATAAAAAATAATTCGAAAATAACACAAACAATACCACAATGGCATTCCATCAAACACCTAGGACAGTGCACTGATACGTGTCCAGTTTGGACACGAAAGGACACAAAAACTTAGGGTTTACTATTCCTACTGTTAGGTTAGGTCTTGGGCTCCCTAATCATGAAGACAAAACAAAATTTCAGGGAGAAATGAGAAAGTTACCTATTGTTGAACTTCCAAGAAAAATCCCCAATCAATAGCTCTTGTCTTGATGTCCCAATCCACTCAAATCACATCAAACTGAGATGGAACCTTAACAACAGCAAGAATAGGCATATTAGAACCTAATGGAATAAATTAGAAAGAAAAAGGGAGAGGAATGGAGTTCTAGGGATTAAAATACAATAGGAAACTAACCTTCTTGAACTTTGAGCTTTTCCTAAGAAAGAGGCAACCCTAGATTTTAGGAGAGATTTTATAGTGGGGGAATCCCTAGGTTTAGCTAAGTGGCCGACCATGATGGACTAGGGCTAGGTTGCACTAGGTGGCTAGTCCTATTAGGTTAAGTCATGAAATGACTTGTGAAATCACAAGCCATTTCTCAAACCATTTAATTCCTAATTCCTTAATTAAATTCTAATAAACTAATTACCACTAATCTTAAGTCAAGCTAGGTTAGACTAGAGTCCCATAACCTAACCAAGTCCATACTAACTAGGGTTAGCTCCTATGTTGGTCTACAAGGATCAACACTAGTCAAAATCAACCTAGTCCAAACAATTCCAAAATAATTCCTAAAAATTCCCAAAAATTCAAATAAATTCTAATAAATTTAAATTACCCCAAAATGTCAAAAATACCCTCACACTAGAAATATGGTAGTGACAAATCTACCCTCCTTAAAAGAATTTTGTTCTCGAAATTGAAAGGCGAAATACAACTGATGAGAAGGATAGGAAGCATACCTCACGGTCCAAAAAGATAAGGGTAGCGCTCGCGCATCTCATCCTCCCGCTCCCAGGTCGACTCTCCTGGAGAATGATGCCTCCATGCGACGCGTACCAAAGGTATCACCTGGTTTCTCAGAACCTTCTCCCGTCGATCCAGAATCTCCACTGGCTGCTCTGGATAGCTGAGAGAAGGCCCAACCTCTATCTCTGAATGATCGAGCACATGGCTAGGGTCAGCCACGTACCGTCTCAGCTGTGATATATGAAATACGTTGTGGACCCCCACTAGTACAGGCGGCAAGTCTAGCCTGTATGTAACGTCACCGACTCTCCCGCTGATAACGAAAGGGCCGATGAAGCGCGGGCTAAGCTTCCCGCCTCCACCAAAACATATCGTACCACGAGTCGGAGATATCCTCAAGAAAACCTGGTCTCTGACCTAATCACAAGCAAGGTCTCAATTAAAATAATAAACAAACATGATCAAAAATTACAAACAAACAAACCTAAATCTAATCCTACTCTAATCTGTACCTCAAACTCCAATGGCCTCCGGTGGCTATCGGCCCAGTGCCGATGTCTGTCCTACACCACGCGAAGTCTGTCCTTGATGAGCTTCACCTTCTCGGCTGCATCAATAACCATCTCTGGCTCCAGTAAAGCTCGCCCACCAACATTATCCCAAGATAAGGGTGTACGGCACCTATGCCCGTACAGAGCCTCGAAAGGTGACATCTCAATGCTGGCCTGGAAACTAATATTGTAGGTAAACTCCACCAAATAAAGATGATCCTTCCAGGAACCTCCAAAGTCCAGGATGCACGTCCGCAGCATATCCTCAAGCGTCTGAATAGTCCGCTCTGACTGTCCGTCCGTCTGGGGGTGGTATGCAGTACTAAACTTAAGCTGAGTGCCCAAGCTGGTCTGCAGACTCCTCCAGAAATGGGAAGTAAAATGGCTATCCCGATCTGAGACGATGCTGACCGGAACTCCATGAATCCTGACTATCTGCCGTATATACATCTCCGCCAGCCTCTCTGTAGACGTACCCACCTTGAATGGCAGGAAGTGGGCCGATTTGGTCAACCTGTCAACGATGACCCAAATCGCGTCTTTCCCTCCTGGAGTACGCGACAATCCTGAAACGAAGTCCATAGTGATATGCTCTCATTTCTACTCGGGAATGGGCAGCGGCTGTAACAATCCACCGGGCCTCTGCCTCTCTGTCTTGACCTGCTGACAAACCAAGCACCTAGCCACGAAGCGAGCCACCTCCCGCTTCATCCCTGACCACCAAACATGCTCCCTCAAATCTCGGTACATCTTATTGGCACCCGGGTGTATAGAGTACTGAGATCTGTGGGCCTCCTGTATAACATGCTCTCTGAGATCTCCGCTGGACACACATAATCTGGAACCGTGCCTCATGGCACCATCCTCTGCAAGAAAAAACTCGCCCTCCAGCAATCCTGCTCGAACCTGCTCCTGGAGACACCGTAGAGCAACGTCCTCAAACTGTGCCGACTTGATCCTCTCCACCAAGTCTGACAGAATCTGCATCCCCCATAGCTGCATCTGCACCCCGGGCACGATCACCTCAATCCCAAGGCTCTCCAAGTCGGCAAGCAAATGTCGATCCATGGTCAAACACATGGCTGTCGGATACCTACTCAAGGCATCGGCAACCACGTTGGCCTTTCCTGGGTGATACTGAAGTAGGATGTCAAAATCCTTCATCAACTCTAGCCATTTGCGCTGTCTCATGTTCAACTCCTTCTGAGTGAACACATACTTTAAGTTTTTGTGATCTGTGAAGATCTCCACCCTCTCACCATACAGATAATGCTTCCACAACTTCAGAGCAAATATCATTGCTGCCAGCTCCAGGTCGTGGGTAGGGTAGTTCTTCTCATGGGGACGTAATTGCCTGGAAGCATAGGCAATCACCTTCCCATGCTGCTGCAAGACGCAACCTAGCCCCTTTCCTGAAGCATCACTATAAATAGTGAAACCACCTGATCCTGAGGGCAATATCAGAATTGGAGCTGTCGTAAGCCGCTTCTTCAACTCATCAAAAGCTGCCTGACACTCCTCTGACCAAATGAACTCAGCATCCTTCCGGGTCAACCGAGTCAACGGCTCTGCAACTCGGGAGAATCCTGTACAAATCTCCGATAATATCCTGCCAGCCCCAGGAAACTCCTGATCTCTGCAACTGAAGTCGATGCTGCCCATGCCTCAACTGCAACAATCTTCTTGGGGTCAACTGAGATACCATCTCCAGTCACCACATGCCCCAAGAAGTCCGCCCGGTCCAAGAAGAACTCGTACTTGGAGAGCTTCCCATAAAGCTGCTCCTTCCTGAGAGTCTCCAGTACGATCCTCAAATGCTCCTCGTGCTCCTCCTTAGTCTTGGAATATATCAAGATATCGTCAATAAACACCACCACAAACTGATCCAGATACTAGTGGAACACCTTGTTCGTAAGGTTCATAAATACTGCTAGTGCATTGGTTAGCCCAAACGGCATAACCAAAAACTCGAACTGCTCGTACCGCGTCCTGAAAGCGGTCTTGGAAATATCCTCCCTTTTCACCTTCACCTGGTGATATCCCGACCTCAGATCAATCTTGGAAAATACCCGAGCTCCGCTCAACTGGTCAAATAGATCGTCGATCCGCGGCAGTGGGTATTTGTTCTTGATCGTGAGGTTGTTGAGTGCCCGATAGTCAATACACATGCGTACTGACCCATCCTTCTTCGGCACGAACAACACTGGTGCACCCCATGGCGACGAACTCGAGCGGATGAAGCCCTTGTCCTGTAGCTCATCCACCTGCTTCTTCAGCTCCACCAGCTCGCTGTTGTTCACCCGATAGACATATTGAGAGATAGGCTCCGCTCCTGGAATCAAGTCTATCGAGAACTCTATGTCTCTGTCTGGTGGCAATCCCGGTAACTCTTCTGGGAAAACATCCATATACTTTGCTATCAAGGGGTGTGGAATCGCCTGCTCCTCAACCGAGACTCCACAGAAGACTCCGCTGCTCTGCTCTGCCTGACGTCTGGAATACTCGAACTCTGGCTCCCCCGGTACTCTGAAGAGAACTCTACCCTCTCTGCAATCAATGCTGGTATGGTGTCTGCTCAACCAATCCATGCCTAGTACTATATCGTAGTTCGGCAATGGCATTACGAGCAGGCTCACCTCCAACTCACGGCCTCCCAAAACTACTCTCCGACCCTTACAAACATCACTCACGAGGATAATGCCACCCCCGGTCGTGATCTTGTAAGTCCTAGGCAACGATTCAGCTATGATACCGTGTCTAATCGCAAAAGATACTGATATGAAGCTATACGAAGCACCGGAATCGAATAATGCAAAAGCTGGACTGGAGTCGAGAAGGATCGAACCTGCAATCAGCTCTCCTATCACCTCTGCATCTCCAGCTGCCATGGCGAAAGCTCGCCCCTGCTGGCCTTCTATGGCCTGCTGCTGGTGCTGGACAAACCTCTGCTGCTGCGTCGGCAGGGCTGGTCCCCTCTGTTGGCCTGCTGGAGCTCTGACTGCTGCTCCGTGGGCTGCTCGTCCCATACGGCAGTCCCTCATCTGGTGGTCTACTGAGCCACACACCAGGCACTGGCCCAACCTCTTTCGACACTTATTAAAGACGTGCCCAGGCTTCTTGCAGTAGGCACAAGTACCACCATGTCTCTGACCCTACTGGTGCTGCCTCGGCTGCTGCTGCTGATGGACTGGCTTCTGCTGAATCGGCTGTGGCTGAAACTGCCTCAGCTGCTGATGCTAAAAGTGGGGCCTCTTGGCCTGGCCTCCACTGCTGCTGCTGCCTCCAACTGGTTCTCTCCCCCTCTTGAGCCTAAGCTCAAGATCATCCTCTGCCAACAAGGCTCCTGTCAAGATCTCCTCGAACGTAGCATCCCGGTTGCCCTTGGTCAAGGACTTGACCTCCTTGACTAGACCCTTCCGGAACCTCTGGGCCTTCGCCGTCTCGCTCAAGCCCTCCACAAACCTGCCGAGGCGGCCGAACTCCCCGGCGTACTCCTCCACTGAAAGACTCCCCTGGACCAGGCTCTCGAACTGCGACTCCAAGGCTCTGAGTGCTGAATCTGGAAAGAACTTCTTCTTGAAGAAGCCCTTGAACTGCTCCCAAATCTGCCCCGGTACCCCCACCCTGGGGTCTGACTGATACCAGGTGCAAGCAAGATCTCGCATCCGGCTAGCTGCGGCCTCGATCTGAAGATCTGCTGGTATCCTGGCCAAGCGGAAGATCTGCTCTATATGCTCGATCCACTCATCAGCATATAGGATCCCCTCTGTCCCCAGAAAGTCTCTGGGCTCATCTTCTGAAACTGGTCGATCCCCGGTATCCTCGGCTGCTGAACCACCGGTTGAGCTGCGACCGTCGTAAGGGCCAGCTCCATGCCTCTGTCCTGTCGAGCCTGCTGTCGGTCCATGAACTGCTGGAAGTACGCGAACATCTGCGCTGTATCCACGTATCCTGTAGGTGGTGTAATGCCCCGTTCCGTACGGTGCATTACGCTGAAGCGTTGACTCAACGAGTCGCGTTGACGCAAAGGAAATGTATCGATGCAAAACGATACGAGAGTTAAGTTGTCCCGAGCAATGCATCAAACTAAGTTGATGCGAAGAGTTGCCTTGCCCCGAAAGAATGCATCGAGTTGAATCGATGCGAAGCACCGTATTGCCCCGAAAGAATGCATCGAGTTGAATCGATGCGAAGCACCGTATTGCCCCGAAGGATGAGTGCGTTGAATCGGCTCGAAGATTCGAAGAAATCGAATCGACCAAGGCGCAAGTCCGAATCGTTGCAAGTATTGATTTTAGTTGGTTTCGTGTGCAGGTTATACTTTGACGCGAAAATATTAGAGGTCGATCTTTTGCAATATTTAGTAAGGGGTCCGCGAAATCAAATCGTCGCCTTGCGACGGGCTAAGACATGGGCACGCTAAGGCAAATCGGACGTATAACTCAATGAAGCACGAAGTGCTCGAATGGCTAAGTCAGGAGAGTGGCCGTGCAACAAAGTTATGAAATCGAGCCGCATCGGCTCGGCGAAACGACGAAGGCATATCGACTCAAGGTGGGAGGATTAACTTCTTTTTACTCCTTCATTCGATAAGTCAAATATATCATTGTATGCTAAGTTAACCTATCGGCGCCACGGGCGTGGTCCGATCGGAGATAAATCATAGTGTGTGTCGAACACTAAGTTAGAACAATTGAAATGAAACGTGCATTGTATGCATGAGTCGCTCTGGAACATTAGATATCGCAAAGGCGTGCGCCTCGGTGCACAAGCCGTAAGAACATGGGATAACTGTACTCGGCGAGTGCCTTAGTGCACGAACCATACCGTGCCTTGCTGCACGAGTTAGACGGCTAGAACATTGGAAGACAATAGGCGAGCGCCCTAGCGTGCAAGCCCCGAACATTGAATGCTAAGTTATAAAACATGGGAATACGGTCGAAACGTGCCTACGTGCATGGGATAACAAAAGATGGCTTTGTTGCGAGAGAATACAGTTGTGGCATGAATGTGGCAGAACTGTCGGATATGACATGGTGCCTCGAAAGGTGTTCAAGACCTTCGGGTCATTCGGTTGACGAGCATTGAGTTGAGGCACGATGCCATTGAATCATTGAAACGAAGTATGAAATGTAAGAACACAGAAAGCTAACGAAAGAGATGCGAGATGATAAGTCTGAGTCTCAGACTCAAGACTATGTTTGGTTGTTTGAAGTTAATTGCTTGAATGATAAGGGCGTTGCATGGTCGAATGGAATAGACAAGAGATAAATTGTGATATCGCCCGTGCACGGGTGTTTCCCCCAAACGGTTAAATGCCGGAGCGCCCTGGAACCGCTTTGGCCTAGGAGGGAATCGAATAATCTTTGTAGGCGCACATCCTTAAACAAGATGGGAAAAGCCGCAAATGATGGTATGCAGCGGGAACGTTTCGGTTGTTGGGATGTGACCCAACCCGTGAAACGCCGGGCAGCTCGACCAAATATTAAGAAAAGAAGGAGAGAAAAGAAAGGAACTCCTTTAGTCCATTCCGGTGTGGATACGCCAACGGCCCTCATATAGTTAAGGAACGATGGGTTGAAAGTGTAGGCGCATATGCGTCCCGCATAGAGATCCTGCTTAGAGATGCACATATAACATGACAGGGAAGGATTACGGCGTATTCACCTTGCGTCGGTGCAAGGGCGAGTGCGTCGACTTGGTAAGTCGTACCACGAATCAAATACGAAATTGCTTGTTTGCTTGCCTATTAAATTCGATAACATGCTGTTATGATAACATGCTTTACGCTTTCGAAGATGCCATGAAATTGACCCTAAGGAGAACATAGCAAGATCATAAGCTAAGTTGCGTGATTCAACATAAATATTAAAATGTCGGTTTGGAAAGATAATCTCTGCTTCAGTACATGCGAGGACGAACGTACTGATCCCCCACCAGCTTCATGCAGGGTGCAGGGAATGGATTGCTCGCGGCGAAGCGTTGTTTGAACGTGTTGAGGCTTGGAATGCCGAAGCGCATTGAAGCGTGCGATCTCATTGACGCTCGGACTACGCAACTGGATTGATGCGGCCGAGATATAGAAGGCATGATGTATGGAATGATGAAATCCTTTGTGGGCAAGAGAGAACCTGAGTGTTGTAGCCAATCTGGCATATATTGTTAGGCTATCAAAAGCCATTGTAATCTCAGTTTCAGATATCAATAAAGAGAATTGTTTCGTATACTCTATATCCTTTCGTTGTTAATATCGAATCAAAAGATAACCATTTGAGAACTTGTCATCTTGCCTTGCACGAGCGCAACTCCAGGCTCGTGCGGCATCACGCCCCCTGCGAGGACGATAATTCGGGTGATTCCGGGTCGGGGCGTGACAAATTGGTATCAGAGCTCTAGGCTCAATTTTCTCTGGACGCTCGCTTCATTACAATTCTAAAAGTTGCCCACGACCACTTGATACCACTCTTGACTTTACTCGATGCCGCACTGGATGTTTCATATAATAAGTCTAATACAAATCGTGAAATTTTGCCGCATGTGTTTTGAAAATTTCATGATGTTTGCTAAGAAAGTCGCGAAGGGTATATTGTATTGAATGCAACGAGCCGTAAAAATTTTAGTTGCTGCAAGCGCAACAAATTGTGAAATACGATTTGAGATATTGTCGCAATGTAACATGTTGAAAGAGAAATAAAATGATGCACGAAGTGCAACGAGTAATGGTGAATATGCGTTAAAATGAAAGTGAGAAGTGATAAGCCAATATCGAATGTGTTAAACGGATTGCGCATTGACTTGGAAAGTCGGGAGTAAAATTATTGCACGTGGTGCAACGCATATCAAATTAATCGTTGCATGAAGTACAAGGGAAACTGGAAATAAATCGTTGTACAAAGTGAAACGAAATGTCAGAAATAAATTGTAGCACGATGTGCAACGCGAGAAGGAAGTAAAATTTGTTGCACGGGGTGCAACGCGTATCTAAATAAATTGTTGTACGAGATGCAACGTAAGGAAAGAATTGAAATCATAAATCGATAGAACGAATCGTTCGGTTGCACACCAAACTTATGTTGGCAAACGAGAACATTGACCGAGTTGCGTCAGATTTGATAGAATCAAAGTTACGGTTGTGATCAAGCACGATCACTGCGGAAATAGTGAGTCGAAAGAGATCGTTGGTTTACACTAAGTATAACGCGAGGGAAATGACTTGAATTCCGAGTGGTATATGCCATAGCACGTAGGCGATGAATGACTCGATTCCGAGTGGTATATGGTATAGCACTTGTGCGATAAATTGTATCGACGCGTTGTAAGAATTACGGATGGTTTGTCCGCAACGGACGGGAGAGTACCGAGACTCATTTGAAAATTTGTATGACGGTATGTTGATGCAAGTGATCATCGAAAATCGGTTGGGATGATAAGGCAAGACTCGTATCGATGTTCGATACATCGGACGGAAGTTATAAGTTGGTCGGACGACCAAGACTAGCGAAATGATTATGCCTTGATGTAATAATCGGATCGACAGGAAAAGGAAAACTCGAGCTTACGAATGAGTCGCACGACTTGCAATCTCGATAGGAATGTTGGACGAGGCGAATCGAATCGCACGACTTACGATCTCGATAGGAATGTTCGGCTAGGCGAATCGAATCGCACGACTTGCGATTTTGATAGAAATGTTGGACGATACGAATTGTAATCGAATCGCACGATGTGCGACTTCGGTGAAGAGTTGGTTGACGTGAGTAATCGTGCCTAAGAAATAGTTGGTTACGTTACGGCGACACTCATTTGAGTACGACTGAAAACACGCAGAACTTAGAGGGTGAGATCGTATAACTCGAGGGCATGATGTTGGATAATCGGTAACTCGGTTACGCGATCAAAGTATAGCGGGATGCGGCGAATCGGAGAACGAGTGGATGCGTATGGAAAAGTTTGTTGCGAACTTGGATGTATACGATGTGAGTTAAGTTGACGTTGAAACGGATTCGAAGTCGACCCACTTGCTATCGAAATTGATATGAACTATCAAGATCGATACGCAAGGAAACGTAAGCACGATGTGAGAATACAAAATGGAGTGCACCTTGCGCTATCAAAATTTTGTAAGTAACAATACGACAATGAACGAACTTGGTTGATCGTAAATTTTGTGATTGATCAGGACGAGACTATAAGTCATCGACGATTGATCGATGTGTATAGCGTCTCGTGAGTCGACCGCAAAATAAGATAGACACGAACTCGATATGAATAGATGTTTCGTAAATTGCAAAATCATCGACGGTAGTGCATGACTTGACTCAGAGGATAGTTGCGCATCAGTTGCGCCGATAGAAACGGTTTTGTCCGAAATTTGGGTAGTTGCGTAGAATCGTCGGAACGTGATTTAGCTCCGAAATAAGATATAGCATGGTTCGTAGTAAACTGTCATTCGGTGATGATCCACAGTTATCGAGCGTAGCTTCGGGACAGCTGACCTTAGAAGACTTGACCACCAAATTAAATTGAATGCTGCAGACCGTAAGATGACCCATGCGATATCGCATATGAGATTTGCACCGATAACAAATATAATACGGTACATGTTGACGATAAGTCTAGGCGATCGAAAATTGTTGGAATAGCTTTCGATTGAGAATGATATAGTTAGATTTTAAGTATTCGTCGGATGAATACTTGAATGGTTATGTTGGTCGACGGTCGAACTAGAATTCACCAACGAACTTGGTGATTCGGATAGGCGATTGCGAGAAACATGCTATGCACGAGAGGGAATGATAAGGGAATGACTTACGAGTCATGTCGTTAGATTCGGATTCACCTTGCAATTGAGCTTACGTGAATCGAAATTTACATTCGATGTTGCGAGATGGATAAGTTGGGAATTTGGCTAGTAAATTCCTACTCGTTAGGAAATCGAATGTAAGATGCGTCGTAAAGACCTTCGTGCTAAGGCGATCGTTGCCTTGAGCACCGTCGACTTGATGTAAACTTTTGCGTTGGATAGATTGTGGCCTTTGTGCAATGTCAATTTAAAGTTGCGTCGGGAGAAGTTATGCACGGGGACTATGTAAGTAACCTAGCGGACGTAGTCCTGAATGTTGATGCGTTTGCAAGTCAACGAAGGAAATCGTAATCGAGATAAGTGCATAGCGAGATTCCGAAAATAGTTGGGTGGCGACTTCGAACACAAGGCATTGCGGAGACTCGTTGTGATTGGATGCGTGACGGCTTGACACGACGCATAGAGTTGGCAGTCCATATGAAACATACGAAATGAGAAAGGCGATTTTGAATCGCATAGCGCACAGTGACTTTATTGAATGAATCACGTATGTATCGAATATACGTATGCGATGAAATTTCGAGAACAGTTGCTAAGGATAATTCCGATCGAGAGTACGAGATGGCAAGCATAGGATTGAAATTTACCTGTCAGCTTTGTTCCAATTTGCTACCACTGGAATTGGTCAAAATACATATATCTTCGGGACGCCTTGAATATAGGTACGGATCCAAATCGAGTTGTATCCAAATTCAAATCGAGCTGCAGGGATGACTTTGAAATGTTAATGAAAAGCTTGCGAGATAGTGTGAAACTGAACAATATTGGTGGGACAAGATCGTGAAATGATCTATAAAACACTTAGTCGGAGTGTTGGTTTTTGTTCGAGGATGAACCTTGTTTTGAGTGGTATATTCTGTAATGCCCCATTCCGCACGGTGAATTACTCTGAAGCGTTGACTCAACGAGTCACATTGACGCAAAGGAAATGTATCGATGCAAAACGATACGAGAGTTAAGTTGTCCCGAGCAATGCATCAAACTAAGTTGATGCGAAGAGTTGCCTTGCCCCAAAAGAATGCATCGAGTTGAATCGATGCGAAGCACCGTATTGCCCCGAAAGAATGCATCGAGTTGAATTGATGCGAAGCACCGTATTGCCCCGAAGGATGAGTGCGTTGAATCGGCTTGAAGATTCTAAGAAATCGAATCGACCAAGGCGCAAGTCCGAATCGTTGCAAGTATTGATTTTAGTTGGTTTCGTGTGCAGGTTATACTTTGACGCGAAAATATTAGAGGTTGATCTTTTACAATATTTAGTAAGGGGTCTGCGAAATCAAATCATCGCCTTACGACGGGCTAAGACTTGGGCACGCTAAGGCAAATCGGACGTATAACTTAATGAAGCACGAAGTGCTCGAATGGCTAAGTCAGGAGAGTGGCCATGCAACAAAGTTATGAAATCGAGCTGCATCGGCTCGACGAAACGATGAAGGCATATCGACTCAAGGTGGGAGGATTGACTTCTTTTTACTCCTTCATTCGATAAGTCAAATATATCATTGTATGCTAAGTTAACCTATCGGCGCCATGGGCGTGGTCCGATCGGAGATAAATCATAGTGTGTGTCGAACACTAAGTTGGAACAATTGAAATAAAACGTGCATCGTATGCACGAGTCGCTCTGGAACATTGGATATCGCAAAGGCGAGCGCCTCGGTGCGCAAGCCGTAAGAACATGGGATAACTGTACTCGGCGAGTGCCTTAGTGCACGAACCATACCGTGCCTTGCTGTACGAGTTAGACGGCTAGAACATTGGAAGACAATAGGTGAGCGCCCTAGCGCGCAAGCCCCGAACATTGAATGTTAAGTTATAAAACATGGGAATACGGTCGAAACGTGCCTACGTGCACGGGATAACAAAAGATGGCTTCGTTGCGAGAGAATACAGTTGTGGCATGAATGTGGCGGAACTGTCGGATATGACATGGTGCCTCGAAAGGTGTTCAAGACCTTCGGGTCGTTCGGTTGACAAGCATTGAGTTGAGGTACGATGCCATTGAATCATTGAAACGAAGTATGAAATGTAAGAACACAGAAAGCTAACGAAAGAGATGCGAGATGATAAGTCTGAGTCTCGAACTCAAGACTATGTTTGGTTGTTTGAAGTTAATTGCTTGAATGATAAGGGCATTACATGGTCGAATGGAATGGACGAGAGATAAAATGTGATATCGCCCGTGCACGGGTGTTTCCCCCAAATAGTTAAATGCCAGAGCGCCCCGGAACCGCTTTGGCCTAGGAGGGAATCGAATAATCTTTGTAGGCGCACATCCTTAAACAAGATGGGAAAAGCCGCAAATGATGGTATACAGCGGGAACGTTTCGGTTGTTGGGATGTAACCCAACCCGTAAAACGCCGGGCAGCCCGACCAAATATTGAAAAAAGAAGGAGAGAAAAGAAAGGAACTCCTTTAGTCCATTCCGGCGCGGATACGCCAACGGCCCTCATATAGTTAAGGAACGATGGGTTGAAAGTGTAGGCGCATATGCGTCCCGCATAGAGATCCTGCTAAGAGATGCACATATAACATGACAGGGAAGGATTACGGCGTATTCACCTTGCGTCGGTGCAAGGGCAAGTGCGTCGACTTGGTAAGTCGCACCACGAATCAAACACGAGATTGCTTGTTTGCTTGCCTATTAAATTTGATAACATGCTGTTATGATAACATGCTTTATGCTTTCGAAGATGCCATAAAATTGACCCTAAGGAGAACATAGCAAGATCATAAGCTAAGTTGCATGATTCAACATAAATATTAAAATATCGGTTTGGAAAGATGATCTCTGCTTCAGTACATGCGAGGACGAACGTACTGATCCCCTACCAGCTTCATGCAGGGTACATGGAATGGATTGCTCGCGGCGAAGCGTTGCTTGAACGTGTTGAGGCTTGGATTGCTGAAGCACATTGAAGCGTGCGATTTCATTGATGCTCGGACTACGCAACTAGATTGATGCGGTCGAGATATAGAAGGCATGATGTTTGGAACGGTGAAATCCTTTGTGGGCAAGAAAGAACCTGAGTGTTGTAGCCAATCTGGCATATATTGTTAGGCTATCAAAAGCCATTGTAATCTCAGTTTCAGATATCAATAAAGAGAATTGTTTCATATACTCTATTTTCTTTCGTTGTTAATATCGAATCAAAAGATAACCATTTGAGAACTTGTCATCTTGCCTTGTACGAGCACAACTTCAGGCTCGTGCAGCATCATGCCCCCTGCGAGGACGATGATTCGGATGATTCCGGGTCGGGGCGTGACAGGCGGTGGCTGCTGAAAGGGATCCTCTGGAATGACCGGGTCCTGCCTCCGAGTGGGTGGATGCATACCCCCTGCTGCGGCTGCCGAGGTCTCAATACGAGCAGAGGTGGCAGGAGCTGCAGTCCCCTGGCCTCGCTGTACTGGCTGAGAGGTAGCAGTCCCCTCTATAGCATCCTCATGAATGGCACGCTGCGATCGAGTCTCTACCATCCTGAAGATAGACAAACAAGAGTATCAATTTCTGAGAAAGAAGCGAAATAACAAAGGCGGACAGTTAAAAATTCAAAGGATCAGCTGACAATAAGGATTTAGATGGCAAATAAAAGAATTTTTCCTAAAGTGATTGAGTACCTTAAAATTAATGTCCTATATCCTACTGCAGGCTGTCTGATACTCTAATTCGAATACCACTACACTTCTAGTCCAGACCTGCATGGGCCACCACTAAAAACGTGTCACGACCCGCACCCTAGAGTAAGGGCACGAGACATGGGTACGTCCAGCCTACGCCGCAGTGTCGGCGGTAGAACGCTGTCCTAGGTCAACAATCATCTAGCAATATATCTCTAAACAGTTTATACTCCCCGAATGGGGGTGACATAGCAGTAAAACTCAATCACAACTAAGGAAGAGATAGCACGATATGAAATAGAACTCAAGAAAATAAATAGATGAAAAGTAGTCTAAGATAATCCCAGCAATATCCAGAAGTACATGGTCTCAGATACAGAATGAAAGAATATATACAACTCTGAACTCCAAATAAAGTCTAGCTAAAACATGCCTCAAGACTACATAAAAGAAGATAAGCCTAACTAATCTAGTCTAGGCAATCGGGGTGATATCCTCAGCTAGAGCTGGGTCCTCCTGAGGGTCCAGCTCGCAAGTGTCATCTAAGGCTGCCCCGTAGTAAGTGTCCAGGCAGGCCTCCTCCTCGTCCTCTGTAATATTTTCAAGAGGTCCAGTCAGGACAGGAGCGAGCACAGTACATCTCAACAGTTCAAAGCAGGTTAGAAAATATAATCATGCAGTAAAGTAAGATACAAGTACTGAAAGAAGTGCAGTATATAAACAGAGAGAGAAAGCTGTAATAGAAATATCTACTATAAATAGAGAGCTAACATGTGGCTAGTGAGTCAGAGTACAATATAGACATGTAAATGGCATAGGAGATTCTGATGCTACACTATGGAAGAGATTCTGATACTACACTACTTGGATAGTATTCACATGTCTATTTCTACTCCCCCGTACCCCCAATCAGTACACAAGGATCCAACCAAGTTATGTTATAATTCTACGCAAAGCTCCCGAAGGGTGATACATGGATGTCCCAAAAATGGGAATTCTAGGAGATTCTAGGATACCCAGTAAATGGGATAAGAGATTCTAGGAGACTCTGTGATCATAAGAGTATATGTCACAAGTGATCGAAGAACCTGTGAAGCATAGTGATACGACATGTAAGTGAAATGCACAGAACATGTAGTACCCGATGCTCCCTAAGGATAACATCTCAAGAAGGGATCCGTATAGTACCAATCCGTGTGACCAACATGACAGTACAAGTAAAGTAATCTACTGCAGGAAATAATTCTAAGCAGGATATGAAATGATCAGAGAATGTACTCGCCTGGTATCTGAGTGTCCAATATGAAAGTACTGTCCGAGGAGTGGTGTCTGGCTCCTAATCAGAACAGCACAAGTCACAACAAGTCCAAAATGGTGTAATGAAGTCCTACTATGCATTCTACATGATTCTAGGTCAATCTAGGCCAAAGTCAACTCTTGGTCAACTCTGGTCAACCCTAGGAGTCAAACTAGGTCAACCAAGTCAAACCTAAGTCAAACTAGTCTAATTTAGGTTTACTAAGGCTAAACAGTCCATCTAGATTCTACTAGGCATACCATGCCTGACCATACCATAAACTCACAACCACATGACATGACTATGTCTAATAGTCAAATAAGAATACATCTATCCTATAGTCACTATATAAAATCACCCATACCCTATATCATGACATATAAAACATAATATAATATATTTACCATACACCATATATATTTAATATATATATGAAAACACCTATACTCATAAATAGGAAACTTATATACATGTATATCACAATGCATATATCTACATAGGAAAGGAGAGAGGGAAAAAACACATGAGTATACAATGTGTGTGTGTGTGTGTGTGTGATATACATGAGTGTGTGTAAAAGGAAATATCTGTGTTAGTGAAGGGTGTGTGATAAAGGGTGTGTTGTGTAGGTGACTGTGTGTAAAGAGGAATACATGGTTCAGTTTAGCAAAACAGTCCTCAAATCTAAACATTCTCAGATTTGAATATCAAAAGCTAAACCAAGGTTCAGTTCACCTAACTGCACATGAATAGGAAACCAATTAAGGTCCTAAAACTGAGTTCAATTCAGTTTCAAACACTACTTGAATCTCAGGTTTAAGGCCAAGAAGAAATTCTCATATTTCATAAATAAAGGAGGAAATCAACTCATGATCCCCCCCATACACTCAGGTTTTCAAAGAACATAGGTTTGAGTTCTAAATTGCATGAACATTCAGGAAAAATAGGATTTCAGTGTGCAGGAATTTAAGACAGGGATGTATGTGTGTACAGTGAACTCAGGATTGAATTGACAGGGACTTACTAATATGTAAGTGGTTCAGATTTCAAAACAATTTCCAGATTTCTAACACCAAAACAAACTCAGTTTAAGGAAGGGTTCGTACTGAAATTTCCAGGCAGCCTTGGACTCAGGTTTGAATTCAACATCAACAGTGAAACTCAGGTAAAGGAAAAGAAATTAACATTAATCCTACACAATCTCAGATATCTAATCATGACAGGAATGTAGGCATTGTATACATATACTTCTACATATCAAATCCTAAACCAACAAAATCAGTAAAATATTTAAAGGACAGTGAAGTGTAACATAAAAATAGGAAGACAGGGACTTATTCTCAGTTCTCAGGTTGCAACAAAACCCAGGTTATTTGGAAAACTACATGATCTATAGTTCGAAAAGGAAGGGGATTCAATAGTCCTAAAATTATTTGAACAAAGTCAATTGCTCAAATTTCAACCACATACCATAAAATCAATTTAATTGTAGAACTAAAACACATATGCACTAACAAACATGTGGGGACCAAAATCAGTTGAAATCCATCATTCAAATCAGGAATTTCAAGGTTTGGGAAAAAAACTGGAATCTTAGTGTCAGTGTGTATCAGAAATCAGTAAATTTTCCCCCATTCGAAACCAATTCTCCATAACAACTCATTTCTAATATGCAACTTAATATAACAGAGGTTATATAACATACCTAGGATCTATTTAGCAATTTAAAACATTACTTAAGGCATTAATAAACATTTACACCCAAGAACACAATTCAGAACCTGGGTGTAGACAGTGCACGACACGTGCACAGGCCATATCGTGTCCGACACGACACAAGGGCATCTCAGATTTGGAGGGACTCGTGTCAGTCGTTGCCCCTTGGCCTATGCCAAGTGGCATGACCTGAGTCACCGTGTCCATCGAGGAATCTACCCCGAGAGGCAGGACACGCTGCCTGTGCGCGCGTGCGTATGCACCCTCGTGTGCACGTGTCCTGAACGACACGACGCGACACAGGAACCACCTCAGTCGATCACGAATGTGTAAGCGACATCAAAATAAAAATTTCCAATCAAAAATAATTCGAAAATATCACAAACAATACCACAGTGGCATTGCATCAAATACCTAGGACAGTGCACTGATACGTGTCCTGTTTGGACACGAAAGGACATAAAAACTTAGGGTTTCCTATTCCTACTGTTAGGTTAGGTCTAGGGCTCCCTAATCATGAAGACAAAACGAAATTTCATGGAGAAATGAGAAAGTTACCTATTGTTGAACTTTCAAGAAAAATCCCCAATCAATAGCTCTTGTCTTGATGTCCCAATCCACTCAAATCACATCAAACTGAGATAGAACCTTAACAACAGCAAGAATAGGCATATTAGAACCTAATGGAATAAATTAGGAAGAAAAAGGGAGAGGAATGGAGTTCTAGGGATTAAAATACAATAGAAAACTAACCTTCTTGAACTTTGAGCTTTTCCTAAGAAAGAGGCAACCCTAGATTTTAGGAGAGATTTTATAGTGGGAGAATCCCTAGGTTTAGCTAAGTGGCCGGCCATGATGGACTAGGGCTAGGTTGCACTAGGTGGCTAGTCCTATTAGGTTAAGTCATGAAATGACTTGTGAAATCACAAGCCATTTCTCAAACCATTTAATTCCTAATTCCTTAATTAAATTCTAATGAACTAATTACCACTAATCTTAAGTCAAGCTAGGTTAGACTAGAGTCCCATAACCTAACCAAGTCCATACTAACTAAGGTTAGCTCCTATGTTGGTCTACAAGGGTCAACACTAGTCAAAATCAACCTGGTCCAAACAATTCCAAAATAATTCCTAAAAATTCCCAAAAATTTAAATAAATTCTAATAAATTTAAATTACCCCAAAATGTCAAAAATACCCTCACACTAGAAATATGGTAGTGACAACAATGATTAAGGTGGCACAAACTGCGACTTCGGTGCAACAACTACGCAAGGTGACCTCAGATGACGGCACGGACAGTTCCATTAGGTCCGGGACGGTCAGGATAGTTAAGGTCGTCATAGGGTAGTCTAGAATTGGTGAGGGAATAGGAGCAATGGGATTTAGTCATGGACAAGGATTTATAACCGAAGAAATTTGAGGAAATAATAATAATACATATACTATTTTAAGAATATTTGTAATGCTTCGAAATATATTCTATTAGTTAAAATAATTTTTGGAAAATACTTGAAAATCATAATTCGTTTTGGGGCAGAAATAATCCTAAATTTATCAAAATAGGATTTTTATAGGAAGCTATATTTTAATTAGATGAAAATATCACAATTATGGTTTATAAAGAAATTTTGAAAATAGACGTGAGGCTAAGTGCAACTATATAAAAATTTTGCTACAAAATACCTTGTAGAAAATATACATTTATTTACTAAAAACAATATAAATAATAATAATAAAAATAAATAAATGCTAATAAAGTATTGTTATTATTTTTAAAATACTAATAAAGTTTTATAATTTAATCCACTCAAATATATACTCACCAAGAATGCCTATATACTAACACATATACATAATATTTTAATAATAATAGGCCTTGTAAAAGTATCATATGCATATTACATTATTTACTAATGATAACAATACTAAATAAGAGAAAAAAAAAGAAAAAAAGAAAAAAAGAAAAAAAGAAAAAAAGAAAAAGAAAAAGTAAAATAAAACAATTACTTTACCAGTTCGAACAGCAGTATACCACTGCTTTTTTTCTAGGAAAAGTAAGAGAGGAGGAGAGAGAGAACAGAGGGGCGTGGGAGTGGGAAATGAGGAAGGGGCGGAGAGGCTGAAGAGAGAGGGGACGTGCGGCGGTTCGACGGGCTGGACGCGGCGGTTCGACGGCGAGGCGGAGAAGAAGGATGAGCGGGTGGCGAGCAGAGGAAGGCGGCCATGTGGGGGCTTCTCGGCGCGGCGGAGGGAGCGAGGGGAAGGGTTTCCACCGGTAGTGGTGCGTGCGGAGGCTCGGTGGTGCGCGTGCGACGAAGCTGTGGGAGAGCTCGGCGGCGGTCGGAGAAGGAGGAAGGGTTGGAGAAGAGTAGATCCTGCACCGGCGCATATCGGCGGGGGTCGATCGGTGCGGATCACCGGGCGGAGGCGGCTGCGGTTGCGCCGGAGGAAAGGGGAAGGCTGCGGAACGGCGATCTCGCTGGCCAAGGCGGAGGGAGCTCGGCTCAGGTGGGGTTTTTCCGGCGGAGGAATGGCGAGGCGAGGCGGAGACGAAGGTCGCGAAAGAAGGGGATGGTAGCGGCGAACGGAGGCACGATGGTCGGACGCTCGGGCTCGCCGACGGTCGTGCCGAGACTACGACGGCGCGCGGGTGAGTTTAGATTTAGGGTTTTATTTTCCCTTTCTTTCTAGTGGTGTCCTGTTAGTGGCGGCAGTAGCCACGGTTATGATGGTGGTGAGGGTTATTTTGACGCCGGCGATGGCCGTGGTTGGTGGTGTGGATCTAGCCGTGGTGGCTGGGCAGTCTGAGGGTCAGGTGCCAGTAATGC
Source organism: Iris pallida (assembly GCA_029216955.1). Lineage (NCBI taxonomy): Eukaryota > Viridiplantae > Streptophyta > Magnoliopsida > Asparagales > Iridaceae > Iris > Iris pallida. The sequence continues at coordinate 7,153,157 of JANAVB010019999.1, forward strand.
CGTGATGGTGTGGGCGACGCTGGTGGTGGCGTTGCTATCGTTGGTCGGTGGTATTGATGGAAAGGCTGGTCAGACGGGGTGGTGTTGGGTCCAGCGAGGGTAGCCGGCGGTGGCTTTGGGAAGTTCGGTCGGAGGTGTCGGGGGAGCGACAGATGGTGACGGATTCTGGTGTGGTGGTGCGGTCTTAGTGGCGGTGGTGTTAGGACATGTCGGGTTTGTTTACGAAGGAGGGTTATGGTGGTTGTTGGTGGCGACGATAGGGCGACGAGGTGGTGACGAAGGCTGGAGACTAAGGTCGGGTACGACGGCTGTCGACGGGGGCAGAAGCAGCGGCATGTTTAGGACCTTAGGGTTAGCTATGAATTAGAATTTAATGGTGTCGGGGTAGGATGAGGACATCTGTCCGTGTGTGGACACGAAGAAGATGACAATGTAATTGTAATGAAGGGAAATAGTGGAAAAGGTAGAGACACGGACACGATGCACAGCACGTTTGTGGTGGAATTTGTGGAGGAATATTGTGGAAAAAATATTGGAGGAGTACCTGCCTATTTATAGGATGTGGGAATACCCAATTGGATAAGGACTAGAATTTTAAATTCCCCATTTAGATAATTCATCTATTAATTTAAATCAATAAAATTAAATATAAATTCAAATTCAATTTAAATATAGATAATCAAATCTCCATATAAATTCTACCTTTAGATTTACACTATTTAAATCAAATCCATAAAATCTAATCAAAGATTTAAATTGCCACAAAAATTAAAAATATATTTTCTAAAAATGCATATAATAATAATTTTGAAAATTACATTATTATTTAAAATAAACTAATAAGATATTTATGAAATATATGTATGCACGAAAAATTATTTATTAATAATAATTGTTTTTATGAAAAGACTTTTTACAATAAAATAACGGACTTGGAAATGTTGGTATGATAGCTAAAACAAATTATTACATATATTATTTTGAAATTATAAAATAAAAAAAATGTTTTTCTAAAAATATGTACGCTTGCACATATTCGCACTCGTCGAGCAATTACGAAAAATAAAATCTCGTGCGCGACGTACAATACTAAAAAAATAATCATTACCAAATTTATTTTAAAAAAAATATAGTAGAAAATTTAGGGGTTTTACATCCTACCCAACTTAAAAGAATTTCGTCCTCGAAATTAAGATTTTGTAGGGGGGTGAGAAGACACAAGGGGTATCGATGGGAAACAATCAATAACAATTCATGCCGTGAGAAATCGCGATTTAGATCATAGAAAAAAATAATATGGTATGGTCATAATCGATAGGAAGGCTAGAGGAAGTTCAAGTATAATGCCTTCGTCTTTCTAAAATAGGTGAAGGCGAAAGCAATAAGGAGGTCAAAAGGCAATATTAACGAGTACGAATACGTGGTTCAAGGACGACCGAAAAATTTCAAAAGGAGTTGCCAAGGCAGTCGCGGATGGGGCTCTAGAGGACAAGTTCAATTTTTTTTCCATCCACATAGAATAATAGACAAAAGTGAACCAAAGCGCACTCGGTTGATCAGACCATCATGCACCGGTTCTGATTAGACAATATGTTAGTGAGCGCGCTCAATAGCATAAGTCATGAACAAACTCGATAAAATGGATGAGTTTGCAAAACTAGATTATAGTAGCAACATTAGTCAAGGTGGTAAAATATAGGCACAGAAGACTAAGATTGGAAGAAAGTAGAAATTGGTTCAAACTTCTAAAGGATATAAGTCATGTCAGGTGATAGTCTTCATACAGTTATCCTATAGTCTTCTTGTCCAAGTCTTTGGGTGTCTAGATGGGTTAGGGTCTTCTAGATTCTAGAATCTAAGTAAACTTACTAATATTGGTCACAAGGACAAAGGGTTTGCTAGGTCATAAGGCATTCTACCCAACTTAAAAGAATTAAACTAAGGGTGTTTGGGACATCTAACTAGCAGGGTCAATCTCTAGCAAGCACGAAGGAAAGATAAGAATAGAGATGGAAGGAATCAAGCAAGATGCAATTGATGAGTCAAACGGTAGATAAAATCTAGGAAAGGGGTCAAGTATGTGGATGAGATCCTAGACTTCTAATCCTATTCGTAGGCTTGCTTGGTACGGTAAAATAACCAAACAATTTATCTTGGACCTGCATGGGCCACCACAAAAACGTGTAACGCCCCAGTCCCAAAATACGTAGGACTAGGAACGTAGACATGCCAGCCGTATAATAAATATACGTAAGCTGTAAAATACAGTAGAACCATAACTAATCTCATCTACATAAAATAAATGAATAAAAGATATCATATAATCACTATGAATTGTCATTGGTACATGTAGTTGGGCGGAGACAAATCCACTACCAACTATGAAAAGAAATACATAACAAAAAGGAAGAGTTTGGCGAGCGAAGCGAAGACGATCCAAGTGCAATCATCCTCGAAGAAATAACGATGATCACGGCTAGAGCTAGAACACATGCGAAAGATAATAGCACACACCTGGAGAGATAACCAGGTCCTCAGAGGGACGTAACAAGACACATAATATCATGCCATATAAACTGAATAAATATTGCTCAAATAAATAAGTCAATTGATTTATAACATGGTCCAATACGCACCTATTAAAGGGCGTACCATCCCCCCAACCAAACAAGGATAGGAGATGGTAAACCAATTCACGGTGACGTATCTTTCCAAGTTATGAATCCAATATGGTATACGGACCCCAACAAGGTTCAATACCTTCTCATCGAAGTAGTAAGTCACACCTACAACCAAATAAGGACAAGATGTGACAAACTAATTCGCGACAAGTTATTGTTCCAAGCCACAGTCAGATACAAGTACCCAAACCAAAAGTACTCGTACCTAACGGATAAGGGTACCTAATCGTTCTAAGTGAAATGTAGTTAAGAACAATCCTTCCTACACATGGGCCCTGCTAAATAGGATCGACATGGTCCCCCCTTGGGCACCAGAGGCCCTATCAGTAAGAGCATAACGTTCTGTAGAACGTCAGTGGCCGTCAGTAATCATGGGTAATCTGACCCGCGTCTCCGACGAAGCTCACGGGTTAGAAAAGGGAAAGTACATCGAAGCCCATACGCTAAGGAATTGTCCTCCCTGCCCAATGCCTACTGTGTTGTATCCACAACACAAATCAACTATTAACCGCTAAGTCAAACTAAGCATGCAATCTCTATTAGCGGTTAATCCTATCGTACGGCTTGTACGTACTAGTGGCCAGCCAATCACGCACGTCCGTGTTCTATATGCGACACACAACTTCGTGGTACAACGTGTCAAGGCCAATGAATGCAACACACAAGGTGGTCCCTTAAATCTAGGTTTAATATGTAAGAAAAATAACACATAGCAGGAAATATAAATGAACAATAAGTTCTAACAGGTTATGCCATGTATCACAGTTTATTTTGCATAAAGAAAATAAATAATGCATGAAATATGAGCTAGAATAAATAAACAGCAAATGGCAAGGTGTCTTGCCTGGTAGGACGCCTGGTGTACTGCAATGATCAAGGTGGCGCGAATTGCAACTTCGGTGCAACAACTACGCAAGGTGACCTCAGATGACGGCACAGACAGTTCCATTAGGTCCAGGACGGTCAGGGTAGTTAAGGTCGACATAGGGTAGTCTAGAATTGGTGAGGGAATATGAGCAATGGGATTTAGTCATGGACAAGGATTTATAACCGAAGAAATTTGAGGAAATAATAATAATACATATACTATTTTAAGAATATTTGTAATGCTTCGAAATATATTCTATTAGTTAAAATAATTTTTGGAAAATACTTGAAAATCATAATTCATTTTGGGGCAGAAATAATCCTAAATTTATCAAAATAGGATTTTTATAGGAAGCTATGTTTTCATTAGATGAAAATATCACAATTATAGTTTATAAAGAAATTTTGAAAATAGACGTGAGGCTAAGTGCAACTATATAAAAATTTTGCTATAAAATACCTTATAGAAAATATACCTTTATTTACTAAAAATAATATAAATAATAAAAATGAAAATAACTAAATGCTAATAAAGTATTGTTATTATTTTTAAAATACTAATAAAGTTTTATAATTTAATCCACTCAAATATATAGTCACCAAGAATGCCTATATACTAACACATATACATAATATTTTAATAATAACAGGCCTTGTAAAAGTATCATATGCATATTACATTATTTACTAATGATAAGAATACTAAATAAGAGAAAAAAAAAGAACAAAAGAAAAAAGAAAAAAAGTAAAAGTAAAGGTAAAATAAAACAATTACTTTACCAGTTCGAACAGCAGTACACCACTGCTTTTTTTCTAGGAAAAGTAAGAGAGGAGGAGAGAGAGAGAACAGAGGGGCGTGGGAGTGGAAAATGAGGAAGGGGCGGAGAGGCTGAAGAGAGAGGGGACGCGCGGCGGTTCGACGGCGAGACGGAGAAGAAGGATGAGCGGGTGGCGAGCAGAGGAAGGCGGCCATGTGGGGGCTTCTCGGCGCGGCAGAGGGAGCGAGGGGAAGGGTTTCCACCGGTGGTGGCGCGCGCGGAGGCTTGGTGGCGCGCGCGCGACGGAGCTGTGGGAGAGCTTGGCGGCGGCCGAAGAAGGATGAAGGGTTGGGAAAGAGCAGATCCGGCACCGGCGCTTATCGGCGGGGGTCGATCGGCACGAATCACCGGGCGGAGGCGGCTGCGGTTGTGCCAGAGGAAAGGGAAAGGCTACGGGACGGCGATCTCGCTGGCCAAGGCGGAGGGAGCTCGGCTCAGGCGGGGTTTTTTTCGACGGAGGAACGGCGAGGCGAGGCAGAGACGAAGGTCACGGAAGAAGGGGATGCTAGCGGCGAACGGAGGCGCGATGGTCGGACGCTCGGGCTCGCCGGCGGTCGTGCCGAGACTACGGCGGCGCACGGGTGTGTTTAGATTTAGGGTTTTATTTTCCCTTTCTTTCTAGTGGTGTCCTGTTGGTGGCGGCAGTAGCCACAGTTATGATGGTGGTGAGGGTTATTTTGACACCGACGATGGCCGTGGTTGGTGGTGTGGATCTGGCCGTGGTGGCTGGGCAGTCTCGGGGTCAGGTACCAGTAACGTCGTGACGATGTGGGCGACGCTGGTGGTGGCGTTGCTGTCGTTGGTCGGTGGTATTGATGGGAAGGCTGGTCAGACGGGATGGTGTTGGGTCCAGCGAGGGTAGCCGGAGGTGGCTTTGGGAAGTTCGCTCGGAGGTGTCGGGGGAGCAACATATGGTGACGTATTCTGGTGTGGTGGTACGGTCTTAGTGACGGTGGTGTTAGGACATGTCGGGTTTGTTTACGAAGGAGGGTGATGGTGGTTGCTGGTGGCGACGATAGGGCGACGAGGTGGTGACGAAGGCTGGAGACTGAGGTCAGGTACGACGGGTGTCGACGGGGGCAGAAGCAGTGGCATGTTTAGGTCCTTAGGGTTAGCTAGGAATTGGAATTTAATGGTGTCGGGGTAGGATGAGGACATGTGTCCGTGTGTGGACATGAAGAAGATGACAATGTAATTGTAATGAAGGGAAATAGTGGAAAAGGTGGAGACACAGACACGATGTACAACACGTTTGTGGTAGAATTTGTGGAGGAATATTGTGGAGAAAATATTGGAGGAGTACCTGCCTATTTATAGGATGTAGAAATTCCCAATTGGATAAGGACTAGAATTTTAAATTCCCCATTTAGATAATTCATCTATTAATTTAAATCAATAAAATTAAATAAAAATTCAAATTCAATTTAAATATAGATAATCAAATCTCCATATAAATTCTACCTTTAGATTTACACTATTTAAATCAAATCCATAAAATCTAATCAAAGATTTAAATTGCCACAAAAATTAAAAATATATTTTCTAAAAATACATATAATAATAATTTTGAAAATTACATTATTATTTAAATTAAACTAATAAGATATTTATGAAATATATGTATACACGAAAAATTATTTATTAATAATAACTGTTTTTATGAAAAGACTTTTTACAATAAAATAACGGACTTGAAAATGTTGGTATGATAGCTAAAACAAATTATTACATATATTATTTTGAAATTATAAAATAGAAAAAAATATTTTTCTAAAAATATGTACGCTCGCACATATTCACACTCGTCGAGCAACTACGAAAAATAAAATCTCGTGCGCGACGTACAATACTAAAAAAATAATCATTACCAAATTTATTTTAAAAAAATATAGTAGAAAATTTAGGGGTTTTACAATAGAGAAGGTCATGCCCAGTTGGCGCTTCAACTCTGCTATCCTAGTGGCATTACGACCCACTAATAGCATGTCATCAACATAGAGCAATAAAATGGTGAAATCATCCTCGGCAAAGTACCTCACAAATATGCAATGGTCTGACGTCGTCCGTGCATAACCATGCTCTCCCATAAATGACTCAAACTTCTTGTACGACTGCCTCGGAGCCTGCTTCAGACCATACAAGCTCTTCCTCAACCGGCAGACCAAATGTGACTTGCCCTTCTCACAGAATCCCTCTGGCTGCTCTATGTATAACTCCTTCTCAAGGTCACCGTGGAGGAATGCCGTCTTCACGTCCATCTGCTCAACCTCCAAGTCGAGACTGACTGCCAATGCTAGCACCACCCGAATAGATGAATGCTTGATGACAGGCGAAAAGATCTCATCATAATCTACACCTTTCCGCTGACCGTAGCCTTTAACTGCCAGCCTCGCTTTGTATCGAGGGCGAGTAGCATCATCCGCCAGCTTCACTCTAAACATCCAACGATTCTTCAAAGCCTTCTTGCCCTTTGGCAACCGCACCAGCTCATAAGTGGAATTGGCGTGTAAGGAACTCATCTCCTCCTGCATAGCCTCCATCAACTTCTGTCTGTGTTCGACTTCCATAGCCTCTGCAAAAATTTTGGGCTCTCCCCCGTCAGTCAATAGCACATACTCACCCGGTGAGTATCTCGTAGATGGTTGACGCTCTCTGTCGCTCCTTCTCAGTGGAGCCACTGGTGCTGCTGTATACCAACAGCCTCCTCCTCTTCAGGAACCTCCTTTCCGGTATGCTCATCCTCTTGAGGAATACCCTGACCACCACCAGCAGGCTGATGATCAAGGTTGAGAGCAACTCTATGTACTGACTCCCCCATAATTGGATCTTCTGCGATGTCCTCTGGAAACTGCTCAAAGCAAAATGACTCTAACTCAGGCAATTCCTCAGCCTCAGAAGGCGTCTTAGAATCCTGAGTGTTGGTCATGGTCTGATCCTCGACGAAAACCACGTCCCTGCTTCTGTAGAGCTTTCTTCCCACCGGGTCGTAGAGTCGATAGCCAAACTTATCCCGACCGTAGCTGACAAAGACGTATCGTCTCGTCTTCGGCTCAAGTTTGGACCTCTTGTCCTTCGGTACATGCACGAAGGCCTTACAGCCAAACACTCGCAGGTGATTGTATGACGGTTCTTTGTCGTACCATACTTTGTCAGGCATATCACCCTGTAAAGGAGCACTAGGAGATAAATTAATAACATAAGCAGCTGTGAGAAGAGCCTCACCCCAATAACTGCCCGTAAGTCTGCTTCTGACAGCAAACACCGCACCCTCTCCATTAGTGTCCTGTTCATGCGCTCCGCTACACCATTGAGCTGAGGTGTCTTGGGTGGAGTCTTCTGGTGTCGTATCCTTTGCTCTCTGTAATAAGCATCAAAGGGACCAATGTATTCGCCGCCGTTGTCGGACCGAACACACAATAACTTCTTGCCCGTCTCTCTTTCAACAAAGGCCTGAAACTCTTTGAAAGTAGACAGCACCTGATCCTTGGTCTTTAAGGCATAGACCCAAACTTTCTTTGAATAATCATCAATAAAAGTTACAAAGTAATATGAACCACCAATAGATTTTACCTTCATAGGATCGCAGACATCCGAGTGAATCAACTCGAGCAACGCCGGCTCCCTTGAACTTGGGTGACTTTGGAAAGACACCCTATTTTGCTTCCCAGCTAAGCAGTACGTGCACTTCTCCAACTTTGTAGACTTCAGTCCTGGAATCACCTTCCTGTTCACCAAGTAGCTCATCTCCTTCTCGCTGATATGGTCGAGCCGTCTGTGCCATAACTCGGTAGATGCATCACTGACGGCGTTCACCTCCTGTGCTCCCTGTGCGCTCCCCTCTATATAGTAGAGACTGGACTTTTTGCTTCCTCTGGCAATCACCATCGAACCTCTGGAAAACTTCCACTGACTATTCCCGAAGAGACTGAATAATCCCTCGTCATCCAACCTTCCAACCGACACCAGGTTGAAACGGATGTCAGAGACATGACGAACATCTTTGAGAACAAGAACTGCACTTGTCTTCATTCTCAAATGCACATCTCCAATGGCAACCGCCTTCGACACATCTCCATTGCCCATCTTCAACACTCCACAGTCGCCTGTCGTGTAAGTGGCAAATAGTGCCCTGTTGTGAGATACATGCGCTGATGCCCCTGAGTCCACCAGCCAAGAATTGTCATCGCAGGCAAGGTTTATGATAACCTCATTACCTATGACGATCACATCGCCTCCATGTATCGAGGCCGCCGCTGTAGCGTTCTCATCTTGATTCCCCTTGTCGCCCTTTTTCTCTCTCTTCCAAGCGAAACAGTTCTGCTTGATGTGGCCCTTCTTGCTACAGTGGTAACACTTTGAGTCCTCGTACCGACCCTTGGACTTCTCCCTGCTCTTGTCTCTGCCACCACCTGGACCCCTGCTTTTGCCCCTCCTGCGGCTCTCTGAAACTAATGCCTCTGAGTGGTGGGATGTGGATAAAGTACCATGAGAACGTCTCCGTATCTCTTCATTCAGTACCCTGCTCTTGGCAAACTCCAGACTGACCACGCCTTCTAGAGCAGAAGCGATCATAGATACTCGTACGGTCTCCCACGAGTCTGGCAATGTACATAGCAACCAAAGTCCTTGGACCTCGTCGTCAAACTTGACTTCCATCGAGGATAGCTGGTCTACCACGCCCTGGAACTCACTCAAGTGATCTGTAATGGATGCACCATCTTTGTACCGCAGACACATCATCATCTGAATCAGGAACAGTTTGTTTATCCTGGTCTTTTTCGCGTACAAATATTCCAGCTTCTCCCACAACGTCTTTATATGCTCAATATTGGCAACGTGGTTGTACACGTTCTCGTCAATGAACTGCCACATGTACCCACACACCTGTATTGCTCGAAGTTCCAGTCCTCATCAGATTTGTCACTGGGCTTTTCGGATGCAAATACTGGAAGATGCAACTTCTTGACGAACAGTAAATCCTTCATCTTGCTCCGCCAATAATGGTAGTTGGTACCGTTCAGGTTCACCATGTGTACCGGCTTCGCGTCCATCTTTGCTTCCTGGTTTGACTGTCAACTCCTGACACTTCTTTGAACCCAAAGCTCTGATACCACTCTGTTGGGAACGAAGCACGAAAACCGTTCCTCCAAACCAGAAAGTCCTGCAAGAGAACCGAGCAAAAGCACACAAACCAAAAATGCCAAACACAATCGCAGACACAAAAATTTTTGACGTAGAAAATCCTTGCAAGAAAAACTACGGGACGATCGGAGTCCAACCCTGAAGAACCTCCACTAATGGAATAAAGAGAATACACCCTCTACAAGCTCCTCTTGATCCAACACAGATCACCACAACTCACTTGAAAGAAAAAATTTTTTGATTGCGGACTCCGAAGAACAAGAGATGCCGAAAAATTATTTGAAGCAATCTCTCCTTCACAATAGTCCTTAATCCTCTCTCTCTCTCAAAGATTGTAAGCACTCTTTTTTTAGATGATTTTCCAACTAGCATGCATCACCCTTTTATAAGCCCTTGGTAATCCATACATGGAAGGCTAATATATATGGAAACTTCTAATATGCATCAATCATTTAGTTAATGGAAATCCAATTATAATTGGCTTGCCATAATTGGAAGCCCAATTATATGGAAAGCTACTATATGAAGGGCCCAATCATAAATATATGATCAAAGTAAATATTGAAATCCAATCATATATTTCTTTACCATATATGTTCCAAAATAGGATCCATGCACTCCCCGAGCTTCTCTGACACACGGATGGCGCTCGTCGCTCTCCGGAGTATTCTCCACATAGGTTGGGAACCCCACCCACTCCAACAAAAAAATTATTTTAAAAATAAATATGTTAATAATTTTGTATCTCAAATAGAATTAGTATGTACCATGGGCTTTTTAGACATAAAGTTATTGTAGTGTAGTGGTTAGTATTTTAGACTTGTATACTAAAGTTATTTTGTATCTCAATCCTTGGTTGTAGCTTTCTTTTTAATATTTTTTACATTATGTATGGGGGCCTTATTTTGAAAATTCGTCCTAGGCCCCCATGAGCTCAGGCTTTATTTTATTATATAGATTATAAATCATTATAATATAAATGCAAAAATGATAGTTGACGACTTATAATGAATGGATATTATCAAATTTTAAATGATGTGTGGGTCTGGAATCTCGATGCTCGGGGGGCTTTTGTACTTGAAATCCAACTCAGCTTCAAGTCTTATGCAGCAAAAATAATGGTGATAATCTTTGACTTTGGTTCTAAGGTATTGAGTTGTCAAGCCCCATAACTATAATGTTGTAGAGTGGAGGCAGACATAGGCCAACTACACACTACTGAGTACTCCAACACCCCATAGTACAGTTAACGGTGCAAAAAACAAGGTGATTGTCTATAGTCCAATAATCAATGTAATGGCACACTCCACGCAGTGCATTGTGCTAGCTTATTCGCTCGAAGGGCCTAGTTGGACATTGATTCATGTAGAGGAATCATTCAGAGTCTTTGTGATCGAAACTAAGTCGATTCATCAAATGGTGGGTAATTCTAATCATTCTCTCATTTACCTTCATAGTTAATAAAAAGAATTATTATTAAGTCTTTGGTTCTATATTCCATGAAATTGTTAATGCTAAATAAAAGAACAAGATGAAAGAGAATAATATTATTGTTGTTAACTTGCTACGTAGAGACATGAGATATTATATTGCAATTATAAATATGTAATATTGTATTATTGTTACATATATATGAAATATTGTACTATTGTTACAAAAAATAGAATCGTGAAAATGTTTGTGACCGTTGAGTCGCCATGGTAGAAATTCCTAGGTTGGGAAGTAGACAAGTGTGTTAAATCCATGGATTGGGAAAAAGTGTTGCAGTCCCTGGATTAAAAAATAGAAGTACAAGCGATGGCTCGAGGAATGGGTAAACAAGTGAGAATGTGCTGCATAATTGTTTTAAGTTTTTGTTATCATGCATGTTATATTTTTATAGCTAAATTGCATAAACATGCATAATCATGGACAACTTACGCACAAAGTTTTATTTCTTTGAACGGTATAGATGACACCAGACCAATTCGGCCTAGGGGAACAAGGATAGATGTGCTAACGTACTAACAAAAGTAATTTGGGAACTTTAATGTGACCGTTACATACACTAAAATGATCATCTTCTTACCAGAAGAAAAAAAACCCAAAATATGTTTCACCAGTGACCGTCATATAGTTAGGAAGAATGTTAATGTCATCTGTTTGTAGACCTCGTAACTTATTTGCGGGAGAAATTCACGATATATTATATTATATATTATTAAGGCTAGCAATTGATGTAGGGATACATTTATAACATGTTCATATATTTTAAATGATAACATTGTTTGTAAGGAAGGACGGTAGCCTTACTAAGATTCATTGCATCAAGTGACACATTTATGTTTTTTTATATATATGTTTATGAATTGTTAACTAATCTTAAGGCTAGAATAGAAAGACCATATAATAAGTTTTACATGTTCTCATATGATTATTGCATTGGTTTATGTGAGTAGGGTTAAGGTCACTTACATGTACATTTCCTAATGTGTTGATTGTAGGACTGTTAAGCACCTTTGGAGGGGGTGAATAGAGTGTATGTGTGCAGCAAAATAAATATCATAATTTAAAAACTATTTAATATGGCTAATAAAATACAGGTAAGAGCAGATGAATATCAGTATATGAATTACAGTAAAAATAAAGAGTTAAGAAGAATAAAACTCAATGACACAGTAATATATACTGGTATCCCTCGTAGAGGACTAATCCAGCCTCGAGTACTCTTATTCGATGTTAATCCTCTATGGAACAAACTTTAACTAAGTGCTTGTAACTCTTACAATACCGTGCTTGGGGGCAGGTGCACAACCAACTTCAGCAATACCGTGCTTGGTGATGAGTGCACGACCGACTCCTAAAGGCGTATGAAAACGAAAACATTTTCTGAGATAGCCTCAGATACAACTCTTTAAACCAAACTCTAGATTGACCTAAAACTGATACTGGCTAAGCTAAGAGTAGTATAGGCTAAATATGAAAGTGTATAACTCATAGAAAATACTTAAGGAATAGAGAGAAGAGAAAGTGAAAGAGATGATTGAAAATGTGAAAGTTCTTCTCTATTTATAGTTTCTATGGACCGAACTCGGACAGAGTTCAGATGCAAAAATCTCGTATTCGAACGTTGGATACAGATATCCAGGAAGACCAAAAACTACTTGACCAACTTGGGCTGAACTCGGGCCGAGTTTTGGCCGAGTTCTGTCAGGGTTCAAACAAAACAGATTTGGGCCATTTGGATATATTTTGTTTGTGGACTTTGGATAGAAATTTTATGGACTTTGGATAGGAATTTTTGGTGGATAGAAAGGCTGTATTTTATGGACTAAAAATAGCTAAGTCAGTACCAATCCAATAAATCTTACATACTTTCCTAGACTCAAAAAAGATAAAAATACATAAGAAAGATGTAAAAGGTCTTGATCTTGATTCCATCACTTTTGGTTCTTGATGACAACGAGATATTTGTAGCAGTAGTTGCAGACATTCTGACTTGATACCTGTAGTTGTGTATATTTTACGTATCGACTAAAGTTGACGTTGATTATCAAAATCAGGTATGATCATGACCAGTGGGCCAACATTGATCCCCCTCCTCCATAGGTATGGGGAGTTGTTTTGACGTTCTAAAGCATTTAGAGCTCAGTTGGCAACTTGAAACTGTTCAGCTAGAATATGTTATTTTATTCTATTTATAAAGGATATATTGTGTGGAATATATGTTGATTATATTATTTTCATGAGTTATAATCCTTGTGGCATCGTTTATTTAATAAGACCCAGTGTTTGAAGTTGAGTTGTTCTTTTGGCCTAAGAGTCATTGTAGTTTCGTTATAAATTATCAATAAAAAGAATTGTTTTTCATATATCGTATGTCTATCAACTTTTCTACTTTATTTTCTGCTGCTATTGTAACTACCACTTTCCAACATTGGAATATTTTGGTAAATTTTTAGGATGATTATTTTTTATATATATTATTTTATATTAGTGGTTTCCTAGAATTATATTAATGTCAGTTAGTGGCTAGCCAATTAGATTTTGCAAGTGTTAGTACTAATTTTTATTAGTCATAACTTTAGCAATTAGAATTAATTAAGTTTAGTTGTCATGAAATGAATATTCCTTTTAGTTATAGAGATTCCTTCCTTTAGTTAATTAGATTCCATTTATGACAAATGGAGAGGGACAAACTTGATATTTTGGTATGACCAAAGCCTTACTACAAGAAATAATTTCTAGTTAGGGATTTATCCATTCATTTCATTTCACTCATTAGCCTCATTTTTTTTCCAAAGCTTCTTCTTTCCCAAGCAAACCAATTTCCTTCCAATTTCACTCATTCTAACCATCATGAAGGCCTAGAGCATTGGAGAGCACAAAGAGATCCATAGGAGAGGAGTTTGCTAGGAGATCGTATCCGACTCATCCCTTTTGTGTCCAATTCGAAGTTCTCCAAAGGAGGGACACACAAGTTGGGTAAATATCTAATTTTCACAAATTTCATGGTTAGGAACACCCACTGAACCCATAGGAATCTTTCCATAGGTGGATTCGACTTCCTAATGATAGATATAGGTATTAGAAGCTTTCAATTGTGTAAACACCCTCAAACAAAAATATTTTCTTTTGTTATATATATATATATAATACTAGTTATGAATCCTTTATGTTTAATTAGACTCAACATAGGACCAAATCCCAACCCTAACCTTAAAAACCTAACTAAGTGGTCAAGTAGAACACCAAACACTTTTTCTAAACTTACAAAACAACAAACACCATACACCAAAACCTGTTCTAGAAGAAATATTTCAGCATACAAGCCAACCCCTTTACCTCCCCTCTGGGCCGAAACCTCCCTCTCCTTTCACCTCCCCATGCACACCAAAGGGTGTAACCTCCAAACCAAAGCTCTTCCTCTTCTCCTTAACCCCCAAACACTTAATTTTAAGCATTATTATTCCACTTAATTTAGCCCCTACCATCCTTCTTGGCCGAAACTTACACTCCATCCACCAAATTTGTCCAAAATGTTTATTCCTACTACTTCACCCTATCAACCATCTCTATAGCCCTCAAAGGAGGTTACTACTTTTGTTAATAATATAGAATTAATTCTAGAATATTTACTTTATTATTTAAGTGAATATTGTTAAGGCAACGCTGGATTAATCTTGAAAAACTTGATATACACCTAGTTGGGTACGTAGCATAGTTTTGGATTATATGAATTGTTTAATTTTTATACCATGATTAGGAGTATTAAAATCGAAACTAGATAATGTTCTTAGAGTTGAGTAATAAACTTAGTATTATTTTGAATACCTATTAGTAATCTAAGTCATAGATGTTAACTCTAACTAGATACACGATGTTATAAAATATGCAACTTAGCAACCTAAGAACATTAGTTAGAATGTTGTGAGAAGTTGTGATCTTGTACATGTTAGTATACATAAGCTAGTACAAATATCATACTTTAGGCTTGCTTGATCATTCCGATGAGGAGACAAGATCGGGCTCTCTACAGTTGCACTACGGAGTTTCAGGCAAGATACCTTGTCAACCATGTTTACTGTACAAATACAATTATTATATTATATGTTCTTTTCTGGATAATATAGTATAGACAGGAGCACTGAGTATGACTCGGGTGCAGTCAACGAATGCGTGATGAGTAGATAATGCATTAACCTAGGCATAGTGACATACCAAAGATTTGGAAGATATTCTAATATTTTTCCAGGACCTGACATGTCTTATTCATGACACTTTCATGTTTGGTATGTGTTATCGTATCCGACTAGCTATCGGTACGTTTGATACATATGTCGGTACCGTACATAGTTTTGGTATTAGAATATTTGACTATCATTATAGTTACGTGATGTTCACGTTGTGTAAATGACTTGGACATATGCATTGGATGGGGAGGACAATTAGTAGACGTATGGGATACACAACTTCGATAACTGTAGTGTCTATGGATTTACAGGGATTGATGACTACCCTTTAGCAGATACCACATCCAATAAGAAGTTATATATATATATATATATATATATATATATATATATATATATATATATATATATATATATATATATCCTGCCATCGTTCCTCGGAGCATTTGGTGTTTATATAGCAGAACCCGCGTTCGACGGGATACTATGACAGTTATCTATGCCTACGCCGACCCATACGTGCTAAGGTTGTTCTCAACTTGTATTCATATAGATAGTTAGATTACCCTATTTATTGCATAGTATTACATTCCGGCATGTACCATTTGTATCTTGTTACGTCCTTCCGAGGACCTGGTTTGTTTTACTAGATCTTGACGAGCAGTATTACCCCACAGTCTACTGGCCAGAAGTTGAGACATGATTTGTCACTGTAGAGGACTTGGAGATATTTCTATCAGAGTTTTCTTGATCGTGGTAGACTTCAGCTGCAGACTTGACATCATTATCTAGTTAGCAGATGTCAAGCCTAGTATCTTTCTATTTACTGCATTTTATTTTCTGTTGTACTAGGTGGATTGTTCTCCACCAGACTTATTTTATTTCAGTTGTACTCAAGTGGATTATTCTCCACCAGACTTATTTTATTTCAGTTGTACTCAGGTGGATTGTTCTCCATAAGACTCTCTTATTTTATAGATGTGGACATTCAGACTCTTATATCATTTCTAGTATTTTACTTTCTTTTTTATTGATATTGTGGATGAGATAGTTGTACCTTGCTTATATAATGTTTAGATGGTGGAGTTAGTTTTATTACGTACATCTAGTTAAGGTCCATTAAATTGGAAAACCTATCTAGATGTATCAGCTGGGCATGGTTACGTTTCTAGTACTAAAGTATTTTGTGACTGGGATGTGACATGTTTTTAGTGGTGGCCCATGCAGGTCCTTGAATTGAATCGTCTTGGTTACGTTACTGAACCAAGCAAGCCTGTAATAGGATATAAGTTATTAGGTCCCATCCATATTGAATCTCGCCTTTGAATCTCGTCCTTAATTCTTTTGAACTCCTTTTGTGACTAACTTATTCTACATCCTGATTGATCTATGTACTGATCTAATGAAGTTAAATTTTCTTGCAAAAAGATGAATTTGTGCAGTGGACATACTCCTTATGGTGTTGACCCGACATCAGCTACGACACCCAGTTATGATATAACTCCAACTAAGATAGGAGACCAGTAGCCGAGGCGGGACTTTATCCTTCTGACAACTCCATCTATTCCCCAGGGGCCTACGGAGAACCCTGCATCGAACCATCATGAGGGACAGACTTCTCAGACACCTGGACGATGACCGAAGGATCCTCTACCTCCACCTCCTCCAATTACTCCAAGGATGATGTTTGGAGCATTTCTACTACAGACGCCTCATCAGAAAGGACAACCGAAGATGCATCAATTCTTCAATTAATGATGTAACAATAATGGCACCAGACTAAAGTCCTGAGACAGAGCCTGATGAAGGCCCTGGAAAGAGCAACTGCACTAGCACCAGCAGGGCAGGTGGGCACGATCCGAAGGTTCCGTCAAATGAATTCAAAGACTTTCAAGGGCAGTGAGAGCCCTGAGGGGATTACTGATTGGATCTCTAACACTGAGATGCTTCTGAAGGCTTCACAGCTGACTACGGAGTTATAGATGACAGCAGTAAGAGCACAACTAGAAGGCAACACTCATCACTGGTGGGAGTCGATCGAGCGTAGCGTGGGCAAGAATTCGTCCTAGGAGCATTTTCTAGAATACTTCAATGTAAAGTACTTTCCAGCTACTACCAGAGGTGCACTCTACGAGTAGTTTCTCCACCTTAAACAGGAAAATATGACCGTAAATGCTTATGATATGGAGTTCAGTCACCTCAGTAGGTTTGGGGCTATTCTGATACTAAATGATAAGGAGAAGGCTCGGAGGTTTCATCATTGACTAAACCATGAGCTGCAGAAGCTTGCTACTTCACAGTCGAAGATCTTATACAAGGAAGTATTAGCAAAGGCCAGAGTGCAAGAGGCAATTAACAAGGATACGGCGACTCAGAGGCGTTTCAACACAACAAATATACCAACCAGAGGACATCAGGGAACGAAAGGCCCGATCAGACGTACATGGATGCAGTAACAGCAGAGGGTTGTACCGTACCAACCGAGGGAGCTTCCGACTTGTTATTATTGTGGCAAGCTGGGGCATGTTACTAAAGATTGCCAGAAGAAAGTAGGATTATGTATAATATACGGATAGAGCCAGCATGTAGCCCGAGATTGCCCACAACACAATGCTATAGCACCGTCGACAGTTCAGAGGCCAGCTACACTTACAAAAAAGGCATAATATCAGGTAATAGGAGTTCAAGGACCACCGGCACCCAATGGACATCAGAAGGGAGCACCATTGAGGTGTAATTTGATAGAGCCAGACAGCAGGGTACCGAACAGAGGTGTGGTCAGGCTTTTACGCTTGCAGTTGTAGAGAAGAAACCTGAAGGAGAAGCTATCACTGGTATTATTTTGGTTTCTTCAATACTTGTAACTGTTTGTTTGATTCTGGGGCTACGCTATCATTTATCTCTATTAGTTTCGTAGTAATGTATAGAATAGCCCCTTCCTCCTTACCTAAGAGTTGGAAGATTATTACTGGAGGGGGTATTATGCCGGTTATCAGCACTGTTAGAACGTGCTAGGTAGTTGTGTGTGGTCAAGAGATAAGAGCTCGAATTTTGGTATTTCCAATGCCAAACTATAACATTGTGCTAGGGATGGACTGGTTGAGCCAGTATCATGCCACTCTAGATTGTCATAGGGGTAGTGTTATATTTAGACCCCAGATCGCCCCGAGTTCGAGTTCATGTGACAGACTATTGAGCAAGGTGTAGGACATGTAGCAGGAATTAACATGATGATGAAGGCAACAACCCCGTCTGTAGTTGCAGCATTCGAGGATTTTTTTCCAGAAGAATTGCCAGGACTTCCGTCAGACAGACAGGTGGAGTTCATAATTGAGCTAGTACCAGGAGCAACACAGGTTTCTTCTAATGTCTACCGGTTGGCAAAGAAAGAGCTGGATGAAATGAAGCTGCAATTGAAGAAGTTGCAAGACAAGGGCTTTATTCGTCCGAGTGCATCACCCTGGGGAGCCCCAGTGTTTTTTGTACTGAAGAGGGATGGAACAGTCCGAATGTGCACTGATTACATAGCCTTTAATACTCTAACAATCAAGGATAAACACCCTTTACCGTGGATTGATGACCTGTTCGACCAGCTGACAGGAGCAAAGGTGTTTTCCAAGATTGACTTGAGATCGGGGGTACCACCAATTGATGGTACGGAAGGGGGATATTTTAAAGACAGTATTCAGGACTCGTTATGGTCACTACGAGTTCTTTGTGATGCCTTTTGGACTGACAAATGTCCCTGTTGTTTTCATGAACTTGATGAATGGAGTCTTTCATCAGCCTTTGATCAGTTCATGGTGGTCTTCATTGATGACATCTTGATTTATTCGAAGAGCCACGAGGAGCATTGTGAGACTCGTCTCACAGTATCAGTACTTATATACGGATACGTATTTTGTAGTGTATTTTGTATTTTCTTGGTTTTCGGAATGCTTTATAAATTTTCTAACTTATAAATTTTTCCTTGGCCGGCATACCGCCAGTATACCTGTGTATACCGACGGCATACCGTCCGGATAGATTTTCCACATTTTAGATATTTTTGGTTTTAAATATTTTCATGAATAGTGTTTTTGATATTTTCGTGAATAGTATTTTGGATATTTTGATGAATAGTATTTAGATATTTTCATAAATAGTATAGATGCACCCTATTACCCATTGGATATTTGGTTTTGTTTTGATGGCTAGGATTGACTTAGATCTTCACATGGATCACCATCCGACGGTTAAGATTAATTCCCCCTTCTATATACCATTTTACTTTCTCTCTCCTCTCTCTTTTCATTCTCTTCATTTCTTCTTCTCTTCTCTCCCCCTTGGAGCTTGGCAAGAGCTTGGCCTTGAGTCCTTGGGTGTGGTGTCTAACCCCCCTAGGAGGAGGAGTAGAAGATTAAGCTTGGTTGCTAGAGAACCTAGGTAAGTACATCTTGCCAAATTCTTGAACAATAGTATTTTATTGTCATTTTTGTTTTCCTTGGTATTAAATGCTTAGAATTTTCCTAAACATTTTGTTAAATATGTTTTCCTTATGATTCTCGTATATATGAATGTTTCTAAAATTTGTATAAGCAAGATTTTGAATTTCTGTTAAAACCCAATATTGACTTAGTAGAAAACTTGGTATCAAGAGTGACACTAGTGTTACCATCATGGATCTTGGTCACATATACATATATGAGGTCCTTACCTAGCTAGTAAACATGGATTTTGAGTTTGGTGGCAATCAGAACCCGTTTCGGTGTCCCGAGACCCTCTGTTTAGAGTATTTTGAGGTATTGATCTATCAAATCTTTGAATCTATGAAATCTAATAGTTCTATGTTATAGGGAATTCAATTCTATGCAATTTTGACTTGTAAAAATCCGAATTTCGATTTAAAATAAAGTTTTTATGGCCGAAACAAGTTTTGGCAAAAATCTAAATTTTGTTGCTGTTTGGAAGATCGGAATTCCGACGGTATATCATATTATACCAAAGGTATGCCGATTTTTGCACCAGAAACTTTCTGTCTTTAGGTCGGAATACCTCCGGTATGCCGCCGTATACCGCCGGTATGCCGTTTTAGGCTATTTTTGTCTGTTTTTGTCCGTTTATGCTCATTTTTGTCCGTTTTTGATATTTTCTTCGACTATTATGATTTTTTAACATGATAAGATGATCTTGTATAGTTAGAGAATGATTGTACACCCTATATACACTTGATACTAGCACATGTTCAATCATTTTTCTATGAAATGTACTTAGCTTTAATTATTCTTTCCCACATGCCATGATATGTCTTTTGATAGATTCTTTCTTACAAGCTATGATAATTGTTGCCATGCCTTCTTTGCTTACTAGATAGTGGCCCGTCGTAGCGTACTCATGATACATGTTCTTCTTTGCTTATATGATAGTGGCCTGTCATGGCGCACTCTTGATTCTAGTACATGTCTAGCTCCTTGATAGTGGCTCGTCGTAGCGCACTCTTGTCTTGATATTGTCATGTCTTATTGTGGCTTGTTGTAGTGCACAATCTTGCTTGTCTTGTCTAGTCTTACATGTCGCATGTCTAGGATGGATTCTGGGGAATGCCACACCCAGAATCCAACAAGAAAATGTTAAGGACTAAACAACTCGCTTGATTACCTAGATCATTGGAGACATTCCCGGTTACCTGTTGCCCCTTTGGTCTTGGTCTTATATATATACATGGGATTTGGAGCTATCTGTCTTGATGAGCACTCTTCCAGCATACAGTCGAGTGGGGCACCTCCTTAGGACACATGTATCTTACTGCAGTGTGTTTGCTATACTTGTTTTTTTTTGGCTTGGATCATTCAGGTAGTAGCAGGCAGATAACTGGACTTGGATTTCTCAAACTTGCATTTATTAGTAATTAGGATTGTGATAACCCTAGTTAGCTAATGTATAAAGCCGTACTCATTGCTTGGCCGTGTTGGTTGTATGGAGTCCAGTCTAGTCTAGTTTGTCTAGGCAGTGTCTGGATTTATTTATTTCAGTACATCATTGTTATGCTTTACTTTTGTCGGTAAATAATTAGAGATTAAGTCTTGTTCAGGAGAAGGGTTACAACCCCTGTCCTTATTTGGTTTACGAGTTGTAACTGGGATTCAGGAATAGTTCCTACGTCATCTAATTATTTGTCGTTCTACATAGACCTAACATGCTCATATGCTCCAGTTACTCTACATGCTCACACGTTCTAGTTATCTTACATGTCCCAGTTATCTTACATGCTCACATGTTCAATTTAATTCACATGTCCACAGTTTACATTATGTCACATGTCCATTACTTTATGCTACATGTTGCTTTACTTATTGTCTTTTCTATTCTCGGGATAAGTGCATTGTAGCGCACGAGTCTCGATTTTCTTTTACTTATTTCTATCTCTATCTGTTGCTATGATTTGCATGCTGGTTTTAGTTCATAGTTTGGCTTCCTTTGTGGTACTTGCTATTGAGGGTCTGACCCCACTGGTTTTGTTTGGCCAAATCTGATAGAGGAGCCCGGAGGATCTTCTGTACCTTCCACTCGTTGGTAATTATCCAGACCACTAGAGTACCATAGTGGGTTTCCTATCATTCTCCTACTAGTCATGTACATTATTCTTTTGTGGCGTTTAGCCTCCGAGCACGTATTTAGCTCGTGTTTTGGTCCTTGATATTTAGCCTACGGGCCAGAACATGATTTGCATTATTTTAGACTATAGCTAGAGCTTATCATGTATGACTATTACTCTTGTGTCTTCACTCTGTATTACTAGCTTCATGATCATTGATATATGATAGTTTGGGATGCTTTACTATTTTATATTCCAGTTGATCTAACTTTTTGTACATTATTTACTGCCTGTGATTGAGATACCTAGGATTCTTGACCAAGGATTGCCTGTTGGATTATAGTAGTAACCCCCATGTCTATACAGCTTATATGTTATTTCGGAGTACTGGAGTACTTTGGTATATGTAGCTGGCCTGGTCCGTCCCTTCTTGCCAGTATTCTGGTTCTGGGACATGACATAGGTTTTAGTGGTGGCCCATACAAGGTCTAATTTATTAGATATGTGGGGGTTACTGATGTTTAGATATCTCAGTCACAATTCTCCTTTATTGATATCCTTCGTGTTATTCTATATCTCTTATCCTTTGACCTGATATCTGCCTTGATCGTTGATCTTTCATGTTCCCTCGATTTGATCCTTGTGTCCTTCAACTTTCAGGGGCACTGTTCTTATTCCTTTCGATCAGCTTATTCGGCTTTTACCGATGGCAGGTCAACAATCTTCTATCAGGCCAGTTATAGAGGATCAGTCTCAGCATTCAGGGGCAAAGCTCAGAGATGGCCTGAGGGCAGAGGTGTCAGTTCAGGCTGATCAGCCAGCAGGGTCAGTCCTGCCAGAGTCCAGCTTCACCGGCTACCCCGGTAGTCCAGCAGTATATGGCTTATTCAGCAGCAGCAGGTTAGAGCAGCAGTTTCGAGACGTGGGCAGGCAGAGTTTGGTATGTTAGAGCAGGTTTTGGCTGAGGGAAGTCATGTTGTAGGTATTGTCCTATTCTTCTTCCACTCTTATTTATCTCTTGGGTTACACATATTTGGCGAGTTTCTAGTCTCACTCTTCTATCTTTGTATTTTGAGATACATGATATTTATCACATGTCTCGACTACAAAGATACGTCCTGGGTAGAGTCATGTCTTGGACTAAGTCATTGGTACCGACTTACTTTGAGACTTGACCCTTATCCATTTTTGGGAGTCAACGTTGGCCTGTTCCTATGACTCAGGAGACATATTTATTCATATGCCTCCATCCCTTCTTGATTGTGGTTGTGTTATTGATTACGCATTTACTTATATTATTGTTGTCTTTATCTTACCAACATGCCATGCTTTATTTTGATTGGCATGATTTTTTAGCTCTTTGGTTTGGTTTTCATGCTTGACTATAGATTTAGGAAATTCCGAGGACGAAATTTATTTTTATGTTTTGGAGAGTTGTGAGACTCGTCTCACAGTATCAATATTTATATACAGATACGTATTTTGTAGTATATTTCGTATTTTCTTGGTTTTCGGAATGCTTTATAAATTTTCCAACTTATAGATTTCTCCTTGGCCGGCATACCGCCAGTATACCGGTGTATACCGACGGCATACCATCCGGATAGATTTTCCACATTTTAGATATTTTTGGTTTTTGATATTTTCATGAATATTATTTTTGATATTTTCGTGAATAGTGTTTTGGATATTTTGATGAATAGTATTTAGATATTTTCATGAATAGTATAGATGCACCCTATTACTTATTGGATATTTGATTTTGTTTGGATGGCTAGGATTGACTTAGATCTTCACATGGATCACCATCCGACGGTTAAGATTAATTCCCCCTTCTATATATAATATTTCACTTTCTCTCTCCTCTCTCTTTTCATTCTCTTCAGTCTCTCTTCATTTCTTCTTCTCTTCTTTCCCCATTGGAGCTTGGCAAGAGCTTGGCCTTGAGGCCTTGTGTGTGGTGTCTAACCCCCCTAGGAGGAGGAGTAGAAGATTAGGCTTGGTTGCTAGAGAACCTAGGCAAGTACATCTTGCCAAATTCTTGAACAATAGTATTTTATTGTCATTTTTATTTTTCTTGGTATTAAATGCTTAGAATTTTCCTAAACTCATTTTGTTAAATATGTTTTCCTTATGATTCTCGTATATATGAATGTTTCTAAAATTTGTTTAAGCAAGGTTTTAATTTTCTGTTAAAACCCAATATTGACTTAGTAGAAAACTTGGTATCAAGAGTGATACTAGTGTTACCATCATGGATCTTGGTCACATATACATATATGAGTTCCTTACCTAGCTAGTATACATGGATTTTGAGTTTGGTGGCAATTGAAACCCGTTTCGGTGTCCCGATAACCTCTGTTTGAAGTATTTTGAGGTATTGATCTATCAAATCTTTGAATCTATGAAATCTAGTAGTTCCATGTTATAGAGAATTCAATTCTATGCAATTTTGACTTTGAAAATCCGAATTTCGATTTAAAATGAAGTTTTTATGGCCGAAACAAGTTTTGGCAAAAATCTGAATTTTGTTGCTGTTTTGAAGACCGGAATTCCGACGGTATACCGTAGTATACCAAAGGTATGCCAATTTTTGCACCAGAAACTTTCTATCTTTAGGCCGGAATACCTCCGGTATGCCGCCGTATACCGCCGGTATGCCGTTTTAGGCTATTTTTGTCTGTTTTTGTCCGTTTCTGCCCATTTTTGTCCGTTTTTGATTATTTTTTCGACTATAATGATTTCTTAACATGATAAGATGATCTTGCATAGTTAGAGAATGATTGTATACCCTATATACACTTGACACTAGCACATGTTCAATCATTTTTCTATGAAATATACTTAGCTTTAATTATTCTTTTCCACATGCCATGATATGTCTTTTGATAGATTCTTTCTTACAAGCTATGATAATTGTTGCCATGCCTTCTTTGCTTACTAGATAGTGGCCCATTGTGGCACACTCATGATACATGTCCTTCTTTTCTTACATGATAGTGGCATGTCATGGCCTACTCTTGATTCTAGTACATGACTAGCTCCTTGATAGTGGCTCGTCGTAGCGCACTCTTGTACTTGTCATGTCTTATTGTGGCTTGTTATAGTGCACAATCTTACTTGTCTTGTCCAGTCTTGTATGTCTCATGTGTAGGATGAATTCTGCGGAATGCCATACCCAGAATCCAACAAGAAAATGTTAAGGACTAAACAACTCGCTTGATTACCTAGATCATTGGAGACTTTCCCGGTTACCTATTAGCCCTTTAGTTTTGGTCTTATATATATACATGGGATTTGGAGCTATCTGTCATGATGAGCACTCTTCCAGCACACCGTCGAGTGGGGCACCTCCTTAGGACACATGTATCTTACTGCAGTGTGTCTGCTATACTTGTTTTTTTTTTGGCTTGGATCATTCAGGTAGTAGCAGGCAGGTAACTGGACTTGGATTTCTCAAACTTGCATTTGTTAGTAATTAGGATTGTGATAACCCTAGTTAGATAATGTATAAAGCCGTACTCATTGCTTAGCCGTGTTGGTTGTATGGAGTCCAGTCTAGTCTAGTTTGTCTAGGCAGTGTCTGGATTTATTTATTTCAGTACATCATTGTTATGCTTTACTTTTGTCGATAAATGATTAGAGATTAAGTCTTGTTCAGGAGAAGGATTACAACCCCGGTCCTTATTTGGTTATGGGTTGTAACTTGGATTCTGAAATAGTTCCTACGCCATCTAATCATTTATCGTTCTATATAGACCTAACATGCTCACATGCTCTAGTTACTCTACATGCTCACACGTTCTAGTTATCTTACATGTCCCAGTTATCTTACATGCTCACATGTTCAATTTAATTCACATGTCTACAGTTTACATTATGTCACATATCCATTACTTTATGCTATATGTTGCTTTACTTATTGTCTTTTCTATTCTCGGGATAAGTGCATTGATAGCACACGAGTCTCGATTTTCTTTTACTTATTTCTGTCTCTATCTGTTGCTATGATTTGCATGCTGGTTTTAGTTCATAGTTTGGCTTCCTTTGCGGTACTTGCTAT